>JANAVB010002199.1:26305098-26787598 GCA_029216955.1 Iris pallida | reverse complement strand
TATCGAACTTCTGTAACAAAGATATCTTAGGGAGGTGGCATAGTATCTCAACAAACACTGCCTAGCTCGCCTCCTAAAGAATCAGTCAAAGAGTATGTTCATTGCTGGATTAAAATTACTCATATGGAAGTGTATGTTTATTGCTGGATTTACTTGCTTGCTATTAATTAGTTCATCTATCAGTTTCTTTTCAGTATGCACTCACTCCATGATAGCTTGGCTCTAAAGTGAGCATTCTGATTTGCAATCATAGATGGTCTAGTGAATGGGTGCAAAGATAACTTATATCTACAATGTGTCAGAGATCTATGCTTTCAGAACTATATGAAACCTTTTCTATTGAAGATCTCTTTACCATGTTTAAATAGTGAGGATGAAGTCAGTTGGTCGCACATCCTCCAAATTATGAATTATGTAAAATAGGATAGGTTTTTTTGGTTGCGTGGCTATCCCATATTGTTTTGTTAAAACCGACAGAAAATGTTAAATGAATAAGAAAAGGTGTTTGTATTTGTCTTTCCTCTCTCTGTCCTCCATGTTTTATTTAGGTGGTGATTTTTTCTTCTCATTTGCAGACCTCATTACAACTTGGACCTACAGAGCATTGCTGTCAATGGGCAAACCCTTAATGTTGATTCCTCAGTGTTTTCAACTTCAACATCACAAGGAACAATTATCGATTCTGGGACCACATTAGCTTACCTGACAGAACAAGCATATGATCCTTTTGTGGCAGCTGTAAGCTAATTCCTGTCACTTAAATCAGTATTTATGATTTTAATGGTCACAATTAGTTGTTTTTTTTTCTATTCTAAATTGAGGCTAGTAGTATTTTCTACCTGATGTTTATGATGCCTCCTATATCTTTTTCATATTTGAATAACAGTGTATTAGCAATAATAGGCAGATGGACAAGAAAGTTGGAGTTGCTGATTCTTCTTCATGTATGCCACAATGTGAATGAAGGTTGTAGCAGCACTACATTGGTGTTACACTAGTCCGGGCTAGTGAAATTGTGTTGTCGCTTGTCACCAATAAAACAAGAACATAAAAGCTTTTAAATTTTACACTAACCGGACACTTGGAAACTACTTGTCTATACCACATTTTTAAAAACCTTACCTATACTAGTGTTGTGCAAATTTGGCTCTCTGCTGCATGTTGTCTAGTCTTTTGGGATGAAAACAGAAAATGTGTAAGGTTATTGGACATTTGTGGTTCAAAGTTCCAAGATTAAGTATGCTTTCATAAATAATTCTTCCTTAGATATGTGTAACAAGGTTTGAATCAAATTTAAGGAAAATAATTTTTCATTAACACCATTATAACTATAAATGAAGTACTGAACTTCAAAATTTTCTCCGGTCCTGTTTCTTTTTTTGTATTCTCTGGTTTTGTCTTCCCCATTTTCCTTTCTTTACTTTTCTTTTTCTCTTTATCTTCTCCTTTTTTTTCTATTGCAAGGCAGAAGATCCTATTCTCTAAATTTATAACTCTTATCATGTTGTTGGCTGATTAATTGTTAACACATGTAGATGTCGTATTTCTAATTGCTATATATGATGTTGTAATCATTCTTTTAACTTGATAAACATATGAAACATAGCTTATAGTTGTTTCTTCAGTTCAGTATTTTGAATTTTTTTTAGTGTATTATGTCGTTCGTGCCGGCTAAGGAGTTGGGCATTTAAAAGCCTGAGTGGCTGGTTAGATGGGTAACCATGCTAGACACTTTGCTCAAGTAGAAAAAAGGGGTTGCTCACTTGTAATTTATTTCAATCAGTAAAATGTTTGTAGCATCCTTCTAGGTAATAATGATTAAAGATGCACTAGAAAACTATTGTGGAGAGCCAGTCACGCTGATATTTTCTTCATATCCATGTGGTTTGTCTGTTTATGTTTTAGTTTCTCTTGTGAAGACTGTCAACATCCCTCTAGTTTTAGGTGCTTCGTATGACTTGAATATAGTTGACTTGCATATAGTATGCTACGACAAGGGATACTTTCACTGTAAGATATCGAGGTATAGCAGCACAGATCTAGAAAACTTGATGTTTGTACTCTGCAACTTGAAATAATTTATTAAGACCACAAAGATAAAATTGATGTGGTTCAGTTACCCATGGCCATTGGCTCCTGATGTCTTCCTCACACTTATGTCAGAGCTAAACTAATCTCTGGATGAGACTGCTGGAGCCTAAAGGAGGTGGCCTGGCATCTCATTAACTGCAGTGTCAAATCTGATTTTACATAAATATTAATTCAGTTAATAGTAGTTGAGCCATTGTGGCTATTTACAGGATCCTCTCCTTATTTAGATGTGCCTTAGTTTGTTCTTGTTTCCAAATTTATCTTGCAATGGTTTCCTGAGGGAAAATTTGAGGTACCATTTCTCTTTGTTTTCCTTCACTTCTTGACAAACTAAAACACAGAGTTAAGTACAGTTAAGATATGCTACACTTTTAAAAGTAATATTTTACTGGTTAATGTTGTAGTCTTATGTTTGACTTGTCATCATTCATCTTACCATATTTTTCATTTTCCTTTTTCCTTCTAGATAGCTAATTCTGTCTCACCATCAGTGAAGGCATATGATGTTAAAGGAAATCAGTGTTTTATAACAACAAGCAGGTTCTATTCTTACACTGCCCACTAACACCTTTTTCTTTGTGTGTTTCTCGTGAAATTACAATTTTCACATTATAATTCATGTTATATAACTTTCCAGTGCCAGTGATGCATTTCCTCCTGTTACCTTAAATTTTGCGGGAGGCGCTACTATGGCTTTGAAGCCTGAGGACTGTCTCCTACAACAGGAATCTATAGTAAGTAACTCATGTGGTTCACATTTTACAATTTGCATCAAATATACCACAACTGGCCAAAAAGTGGTAACTTAAAGCACTAATGTAGCGTTTGATTATTTCTGTACAGGATAATGCTAATGTATGGTGTATTGGCTGGCAAAAGAACCAGGGGGTGACAATATTAGGAGGTTTGTGGACTAAGGACTTTCAGAATAATTTCCACTGGATCACACCAATGACATTATACATAGATGTACTGTTGATGCATATAGATAATACTGGAGAGCATTATGTATATCCATTCCATGTTTCCTCTCAGATAGTAGTTTATCTAATTCCTTAAAAGTAATATACGCTTTAGGCTTGTTACATATTTGGTTCTCCACTTTAGCATCTTTTCTATTTTCTTTATAGAATTTTCTGAAAGAACATTTTCACTAACTTGTAGTAAACCGTATATTCGCTTTACGTCCAGAAACAAATCTATAATTTAGATTAGTATTTAAAGTTGAATGGTCTATGTACAACAAACTTGCACACTTTTGGGATCGGCAGCTTGAATACCCTTTTCATTCTGGTATGTTAAGGCCATTTTCCGAACATAAGCAATCACTTGCTTGCTTTTTCAGTCTCAATAAATATTCCTTTAGGTTAACTTATAGTTTTATGAACTCCTTTAACTAAGATCCTACCGTTCCTAGTTAATGCATCTACTGGTCTCCCTTACTGGCTGAACTTCTCTCATCTTATGCTCAATTAACACCACCTTGAACTTCTCAAAAGTAGCACTTGTACACTCATTTCTTAACTGTCTTTTAACGTATTGACTATCATCCATCTCATCCTCCCGTTCGAGTTATGCTAGTTTTTTACTAGCCGACATTCCAACCCGTAAACTAGTCTTATATCTTACAGAATTTCACTTCTCTAGTTTTAAGCTTCTCTAGTCTTATATCTTACGAAATAGAGACCCGAGTTAGCCCCAATGTGATGTTCAATCTTAGGATATACCACACCATGTATCAGTCACCATTTGAATTAGTTTCAGTCTATAGACTAAACTTGCATCAGTCAGAAGGTTGAGCATATCTATAGGAACTGATCAGTTCATTACATTAGTTTATCAGTCCCTAGCATACCATTTGTTCTGCCACATTCTTCTATATGACCAGTCCAAATTGTTCATGTTCAGTCCATAAATGCATTGCCTACTATCCTCTATTGTTCAGACCCTTTAATTCAGTCCCTGTGTTGTAATGTCCTGCATATCCTTTTGACCAATCTAGGTATGCTAGAGATCAGTCCCTTGGTCATATGTTTTATCCTCTAGTGTATATTCAGACCTAAATATAATGGAATACCTGGCCATCTTAATGTTTAGTTGTCTGTCCATCATTTATTCTGATTCATCTATCCATTTGTTCTGTCCCATCGTAATGTTTAGCCATGTATGCATATTGTTCTGTCCCTTCGAAATAAGACATTAAGTTCATCATATCAAATACTTTTCCACTGCAGTAGCTAGAACTTGGAAACTCAAGTTTAGTTACCCCATTTGTTGAGTGTCTGTACTGCGTATTGTTCTGTCCAGATATCTAATGTTCAGTCTCCTATAGATGTTCAAGCCTCCTTTTTGTTATTGTAGACCCTTCATAATAGCACTATTGCCTGTAAGATGTAAAATGCATAGACAATTGAAATGTTTTGTGTACAAGACATCCCTTACGCCCTATCTTGTATAGGGGATAAAGAATAAATGCTCTTGTTAGTGTCATATGTGTAATGTTGTAAATAAAAGCCCAACTTTTTTTACTCTAATCAACATATATCATTTCATTTTTTTTCTCTGCTTTCCAGGACAATTAATTGTAGCATCCTTGTTAAGCCGGAGTATCAAATGACACTTGCTGCTAAGAGACCCTAGCAAAGCATTGTTACCGTTTGGTACACATACTGAGGACAAGATGAAGGTATGTTATTGTTCTATACCTAGTACTTATGTTCAGGCATTGTGAAACATTCATGAGCGTTGTTCAATACTTCAATGTGGCAGAGCATTGTGTATTTGATGACATGTTAAATTTTATATATATATATATATATATATATATATATATATATATATATATATATATATATATATATATATATATATATTACATCTTAGATTTTAGAAAAATAAGACAGTATATGTCAATATTTAAGGTACAAAAGGCCAAATCCACTTCATTGCCAAATTTTGGTACATAACATATCTTAATTATGTTCCAGATACCAAAACTTAGATTTTATTGGTTTTCTACAAGTTAGATTAATTATCTTATGGAATCTCTAAAAAAAGAAGAAAATTTGTATATATTACCTCTTGTTTGTGGTGGCAAAATTCAACCCATCAACACATGTTATGACAACCAGCCATAAACTTATGTATCTCACTTGTATAGTTGTATGTTTCCTCCCCATGCATGAAATTATAGTAATTGTTACTAAGTTGGGCAGAACATAACCAAATTGAATGTTGGAGACAAGGTTGGAGTTGGCTGCATGGTTGGCTCTCGTCGTTCTTGTGTAAGATGTGATCAGAACCTTGAGCACTATTGTCCCAACTTGATTTTCACCAACTGATCCTTGAATACTAATGGCACAAAGATTGACAACATATACTGGAAGGTTTGCAATTAATGCCCGATGCATGAATACCTTTTGCAGGTGTAGTTGAACTGACAACAGATACTGCATTACTCTACAGGTTTGAGGATGCACTCTTTTTGGTCAATAGGGCTGTTCGGCTTGACAGTAGCAGAAAAGGGACAAGAGGAGTGGCTCAAAAGGCTCGTACTCTTGCATCGGCCCGAGCAACAGGTCTGTTCCTAGCCTCAAGTTTGAATAGGCATGTGTTGCATATGGTGAAGGCCTAGCACATGTTCCCAATAATGCAATTCTTCTTTGCACTTGAGCTTCTTGCTGATCAAAGCTCTGGCAATGGGAGAAAGCCATGGAGGATTGCAATCCTGCTCTTAACATGCACCCTTCCTACAATAAAGCTTGTCTGAGAAGAGCTAACTGCAATGCTAAGATGACTATGAAAATATTATGTGGTTTAGTTGCTATTGAACATCATGTATGGATGCTATTGAACATCATGTGGTTTAGTTGCTTATTAATCAAATATTATGTGGTTTAATTACTAATTTGAATGGTTGAATTGTTATTCGAAATTATGTGGTTTTGTTTCTAGTTTGGAATGGTTGAATTGTTATTGCAAATTATGTGGTTTAGTTACTTGCTCGGAATTGTTATTGAAAATTTCGTGGTTTAGTTATTGGTTTGGAATGGTTGAATTATTATGAAAGTGAAATATTATGAAATTGGATATGTGTTGTTTATTGTTTAGTTACCAGTTGAATGTAGTTTTTTTTTAAATTAAAATAGTCAAATTGTAATGGTTATAACTGTGACAATTAGTGGAGAATAGTAACGAAAAAAATAATGTAGTCACAGTAAAAACGGTGACAAAACAAACTAACTGCCACATTAATAACTGTGACAAATAGAATATTGGTCACGGTTACAACCGTCACATAATAGGACTTCTCTAACGGTTATAACCGTTACCACCAAAAATATTTGTCACGGTTATAACCGTGACCAAAACAAATATTTGTAACGGTTATTACCGTTACAAACACAAATATTTGTCACGGTTATTACCGTGACTAATTATTAACCACGTCCAACTAGTAACGGTTATTACCGTGACGAAAAATAATTGTCACGGTAATAACCGTGGGTAATCGCCTATTATGGTGTAGTGGCGGTAGCGGTAGTAGGAGTATCAGAGGAAGGAGGAGAAGAAGAGGAAGAGTGAAGGAGAGGGAGAGAGAGAGATGGAGATAGGGAGATGAGAAAGAGAGGAAGATATATATAGAGAGGAAGAGAGAGTTCGAGAGAGAGAGTGAGAGAGGATTCGAGAGAGAGAGAGAGTCCGAGAGAGAGAGAGAGAGAGAGAGAGAGAGAGAGAGAATTCGAGAGAGGGAGAGATCGAGAGAGAGGGAGAGAGGGTTCGGGAGAGGCTGTCCCTCTCTCTCTTTCTCTAATTATATTCTTTTCTTTTTTTTTCAAAAGGAAAAATATCTAAAGATAAGAATGAAAATTATTATTATTATTATTATTACATCAATTATTTGTTTAAAAAAAATTTGAGCAAAATATTTAAGAAGATGGAATTATAATAAAATATTAATATATTAATTTTTGGAAAGCAGCTATGACAATACCCCTCCTCCACTCCCTCCCATCCCTCTCTCCGGTGGAAGGGGGGGAGGGGAGAGGAGGCGCGGGTGGCCGTAAGGAGAAGAGGATGGGGGGAGGGGGCGGGGTAGCCGCACGGGAGGGAGGGAGGGAGGGAGGGAGGGGGCAGGGAGGAGGATGGTGGCCGCGCGGGAAGGAGGGCATGGTCGGCCCTGAGCTAATGGGGGTCCGAAGCAAAACTTTCAAAATGGGCCCCCCATACATAATATAAAAAAAGTACAAATAAAATAAAATTTTGTTGTAGCTAAGATTTGAACCAAGGACCTCCTAAACAAAGTTTAGCATTATAACCACTACACCATAATATTTTTTTGTTAAAAGAGGCACATGATACATACTAGTTTTATTTTAAATAGTTTCATGTTTGTGCCCCCTTTCGTCAGGGGGCCCTGGGCTGTCGTCCGGCCTGTCCTGGGCCAGGGCCGCCCCTGGAGGAGGGGACAGGGGGGTCGCGCTGTGAGGAGGAGGGTGGCTGGGGGCTGCCACCACCGCGGGGGTGGAGGGACGGGGCTGGGAGGAGGAGGGTGGTCCGCGCGGGAAGGAGGAGGCGAGTGGTCGTGCAGGGAGGAGGAGGGGGCTGCCACCACCGTGGAGGAGGAGGAGGAGGGGGCTGCCACCATCGCGGGGGGCGGGGGGAGGAGGGAAGGGGCGGGGAGGAGGGAGGGGGGGAGGAGGAGGAGGGTGGCCGCACACTACAGCTATATAGGGGGGGGGGGGGGGGGGGGGGTTGAATGGGAAAGAGGAGGGAAGATAATTTGGATATTTTTTAATTTTAATTTTAAAACAATCATTAGCGGTCAAATCTAACGGTTTGTAGACGGTAGAGGACATTTTGATCGATTCATATATTGCTGAAGGGTTTGATTGCTATACTTGTCTATTGAGTCTTATTTTGCTAACGAGATAAATTGGAGGAGGAATTTTTTGCACTTTACCCGATGGATATGTCATTGACTACATGAACTCAAATAATATTTCAAAATATAAATTTATAATATGGGTATGACATGTGAATTAATTTTTTATTTTGGTTCTTAAAAATTAAAATTAAAATACATTAATCAACTATCTATATTGACAGTGTTCTAAAAATTAGCAACTCATAGGTGACTGACTTGGGATATTTGAATGTCATATGGTCATCCACATAAAACTGGAGTCATGAGGTAGTTGGAATATCATGCCAATTTACTGTTTTGCAGTTTTTATGTGGACTAAAGCCCCAATTTGGTTCTGCCACACAAAATCTAATATAGCTTAACCTTTATGTACGTCCTTTTAACTACTTTATTTTGTGGTCCTGCTGCAGAAATTTCTACTAGGATTTTATTTAGTTGATGGTTTCATTATTAAACGTTCTCCCATTATTTTGTCTAAAAGAAGGTTTGTTCCTTTTCTCTAGAGATGTTCTACAAGACAAGAAATTATTCAGTATGACAGTCAAATAAGGATCCGTTTGGTAAATTGTATTTGGAGTTGGATTTTAGAATTTTATAGATTTGGAGTCAAATTAATGGAATCCTATGTTTGGTTGGAGATGGATTTTGATATGAAAAGTATGACTAAATCTAAAATTTGGATTTGGAAGAAATATGTTGGAATTGGGAGGAAAAAATAGTTATTTTTTAATAATTTTGTTAAAATATTTAATTTATAGTTTATTCAAAATTAACTAATAGTTAATTATTATAATTATAATCTAAGTTAATATTTTATTAATTAATAATTTTATTAATTAATAATTTATAATAATCTTAATTTATAATTTTATTAATCATAATTGTAATAAATTTATTAATTATAACTGTAATCCTAATTAATTAATATTCAATTCTAATCATAATTAATAATTTATTAGTCTTATTATAATATTAATTAATAATTCGTTAATTACTATTTTATTATAATCTTAATTAATAATATTTTAATCACAATTATAATCAAATTTAATAATTAATATATTATAATAGTTTAATTAATAATTTATTAATCATCATTATATTAATTTATAATTACTATTTTTAAAATATTGAATTTATAGTTAATTAAAAATTAGCTAACAGTTAACTAAAAATTGGTCATTATTATTATTTTTAAAATTATAACTAAAAATTACTTATTATTTAATTAAAAATAACTAATAGTTAGTTATCATAAATTATCATTGGAATTAATAATTTACTTTTAATAATTTAATAATTAATATATTATTAAAATTTTAATTAAATTTTTATTAATCATCATTATATCTTAATTAATAATTTATTAATCATAACTATTATCATAATTATAATAATAATTTAATTATTAATCATAACTGTAATTATAATTATAATAGCAAATTAATAATTTATTTATTTATTATTTTATTAATTATAATAATAATTTTATTATTAATCATAACTATAATTATAATTATAATATCTAATTAATAATTTATAATAATAATTTAATTATGACAAATGACTCTCTATTTTCTTTTTTTTAATTTAGTTTAATTGTGTATAATACTGTTATTGGAGGAAAATTAGGATCTATCCCTATTACGTGGTGAGTCTATTTCACTGAATAATTTTTTCTACAACACGGATTAGACATAGCTTGTCAGAGTTAAAAAAAAAAAAAAAAAAAAAAAGTCATTATTTGTTAGCTTGTTTTGTTTATAATCTAGTTTGTAAGCTTATTTTTTTAAAAATTGTTTGTGCTTCTAAGGAAAGGGGCGGATTCAAAATTTTCAATGAGTGTGATCTAAATTAAATTATAAATTTTTAACACAATTTTAATATAAAAGGTTAATTTAAGTACATAATAATAATATAATATTTTAATGCCATACTTTTAGAACTTTTTCATACCATATTTTGGGTGGGAGGGTAAGGTTTTTATTTTTTATTTTTTATAATGATGACGGCTTTTGTTTAGAAGTAAAGTTTTATTTGAAAAAAAGGTAAATTATTAGACACAGTCTTAATATTTAAAATATTTAATTTTATAATCAAACAAGAATAATTATTAAAATTCACTTAAAAAAATTGGACCAGGTAAAATTACTTGTTTAACTTCATGCCGTTGCTTCCCTATATCCAAACACATCCTAAATGACAACGGCAGCACTGAACCAGGCCTAATATACATGCGTACATGATACATGCGTACGTCCAAGAGAGAGAGGAGCAATGCTACACTTACAATCAAACATTTACAACCTTTTTATAACCACTCACCCAACATACGGGCCAAGTGGTGGCCGGACCCACATGTCAGCAAATGGGTATAAGTTATAAAAAGATTATAAAAATTTGGTTGTAAACCAAACATTTTCCGAGAGAAAAATCGAAAGCCGACCTACCAAGCGTTAATGGAGGAAGGTGGTCAGCTGCCAAATATACTAATGATATTGTTCATGTCTAGAAAGAAATTATTCAGTGTGCCAAGCTGTTCGTACTGTTCTGCCATTGGCGCGGTGGTACACCGGTAAGACCGTTGGCACATGGGGGTGAGGTTCTGGGATCGAATTTCTGCGGATGCAGCTGAGTGGCGGTGACTACGGCTTCCGGATCAAGGCTGGCTGGGTGGCATTGTCACGGATATTCGTTTTAAAATAAAAAATAAATAAATAAATAAATGCACTTGCCGACTAGTATAGAACAATATTTTTTTATTTTTATAATATCAAGAGGAGGAGAAACAAGATGGACAATGAGTCCGACTCACCGAATAATTTCTCTCGTTAAGGTCGGGTTGGGAGCATGCATCAAATATATAGAACAACAGCTCGAAAGTTTTGTTGGAAAAGTGAATAAAAAATTGACTTGAAAAATTAATTCAAAAATATTTTAATTAATTTTTGTAAATTTTTAATAGGTGTTTATTGAAAATGTGCGTCCTTGCTTCAATGAATCTATGCAATATTGAATCTATTTAACGAATATATTGAAAAAATGTGTCATTTTTATTGTTTCTCTTTATCATTTAAAAAATTATAGGTGTTTGAATAATTCACTCACTAACTCATTGCTTCGTCGAGTTTCTACGGTGTAAAATACTGCTACCGAATAAGAAGAACCGTTATATCTTGGAAGACTAATCGCCATCTAACCGTAAGCATCAGTACGGAACGAATATTGTCTTAAGTACATTGAACCAAGTTCAAATTTCGATATCGGTCAGATCATTTGTTTATATTATTTACATTTTATTGTCAGTTTGAAAAATACAAAAGTTGGAGATCAATACAAACAAGTTCCTGGTAAGTATAAATTTGCTTGGTCCATAGCAATATTATTCGCGTTGGAATAGAGAACTGATGGAAGGAGAAGGGAAGGCCTTCGTCGAGGTGATGGCGGTTGTCGTCGCGTCGATGACCTACGCTCGGTTCATCTCCGCAGCAGTCCGGCCGGGAAGGCTCCGGCTCGTCGCTCTAGCACCAGTTGTAGCCCTCCTCCCCTTCCTCCCCTGGCACTTCTCCTCGGTCAACCTCCGCGGCATCTCCAGCTTCTTCCTCGCCTGGCTCGCAACCTTCAGGCTCCTCCTCCTCGCCTTCGGCCTCGGCACGCTGTCGTCTCCCTCCCTCCCGTTCCCCTCCTTCCTCGCCCTCTCCTTCCTCCCCGTCAAGCTCCGCCGCGCCTCCGAATCCCCAGCCCCCTCCCCCGCTCGCGTCGGCCGCCTCGGCCCCTTCCTCGTGAAGCTCCTCCTCCTCTTCGTGCTTCCGATGCCGCTCTACCAGTACAAGGACCAACTCCACCCTCGCTTGCTTCTTGCCGTCACTTTCCTCCACGTATTCCTTGCTTTTATAACGCTCTTCTCTTTGGCGTCTTTCCTCGGCGCGCTCCTCGGCCTGGACCTGGAGCCGCAGTTCGACGCTCCTCACCTCTCCACCTCCCTCCAGGAGTTCTGGGGACGGAGGTGGAACCCGGTGGTGAACGGCGTCCTCCGCTCCTCGGTCTACGTCCCCGTCCGCGCGCGCTTCGACGCGGCCGCGGGCGTCGCGGCCACCTTCGCGGTCTCCGGGCTCTTGCACGAGGTCATGTACTACTACCTCTCGCTGGAGGACCCCACCGGGGAGATATTCTGCTTCTTCCTCCTCCACGGGGCCTGCACCCTCGCCGAGGGGAGGCTGGGGAGGAGCAGGTGGCGGGGGTGGAGGCCGCGGCCGGCGGTGTCGAGGGCGGCGGTGGTGCTGTTCGTGGCGGGGACGGGGTTCAAGCCGCTGCTGCTGCCGATAGTGAGGAGCGGCGCGGCGCGGAAGTCGCTCGAGGAGAGCTTGGCGGTGTCGCGATTCTTGGAGGACCAATGCCGGTGCATTGTCGGACGATTAGGAGTGGTTCGATAACGTGGATGATCACGCATGTTAAGCTTGTGAGTCACGGGAATGGTGCAACTGTTCCACACTAAATTTGCTAGTAATAATAATGTCACGGTTGATCCAGTGTTTGTTGCTCATACGGAAAGTAGCATATATATATATATATATATATATATATATATATATATATATGAGGAAATTTCATATAGAGTGATGAAATTTAGCATATTTATATAAAAGAGGAGAAGTTTTCAATATTTATAGGAAAAGTGATGTGGTGCCATCTTAGATGGCGCCCAATTTTTTTTTTTTTTTAAGTGTGGCGCCATTTAAGATGGCGCCCAATCTTTCTTTATTTTCCTATTTGATGGTTAGGTGAGAAAGTTAGAATTTATCATCTTAAATAAATTTAACTCTTTATATACAATTTTATCTTTTTTTAAAATCTTAGATATTTATTTAAACTTAATATTAGAAAAAAAAAATATGTTTAAAAAATAATCTTAGAAATTTAAAATCTTAGATATAATTTGAGATCGTACATAGTTTTTTCAAATAAAATTTAAAATAAAGATAAGTTCTTAGATATTCTTTCAAATATAATATTAGAAAAAAATATCTTGGGTGTTGAAATCCTAAATAATTTGTTTCCTACTTAATTAATTCTGTAAAAAAAAATTCATGGAAAAAGATTTAAGAAATTAATTCAGGTGTTTGATTGTCCTTGTTTTCTACGAAAATTGATCTCTTTCTATGGGTCTGACCATTTATTTTAAATTTAGCTTAAATTGACATGATTTTCAAAGATAGAAAATAAAGATATGAAAATAAAGCATAAAAGATTATATTTGATACTTAATTATAAAATATTTTAATAAATTATGAATAATTTTATATTCTCATCTGATAACTTATAATATATTTTTATATTCATATCTTATAAATTATGAGTTATTTTTTATCACCAAATATAATATTTTATGTTTGAAAACATATCCAAGAACTTACCTCTAGAGATATTTTAAAAATTGTTTGATAAAATTATTACGATTATAAGTTATATCTAAGATTTGAGAAAAAATATTTAAGATTTTAAATTATTTTTTAAACATATTTTTTCTAATATTAAGTTTAAATAAATATCTAAGATTTTTTTAAAAAAAAGATAAAATTGTATATAAAGAGTTAAATTTATTTAAGATGATAAAATCTGACTTTCTCACGTAACCATCAAATAAAAAAGTTAGGAAAAAAAAAAGATTGGGCGCCATCTTAGATGACGCCACACTCTAAAAAAAAATAAAAAAAAATTGGGCGCCATCTAAGATGGCGCCACATCACTTTTCCTATAAATATTGAAAACTTCTCCTCTTTTATATAAATATGCTAAATTTCATCACTCTATATGAAATTTCCTCTATATATATATATATAGAGAGAGAGAAACTTTGAAACAGTAGGGACCCTATGTATGACATGTGGGTCCTCTCAAAATTTATGTGTATATATATATATGTACACGTTTTACAAAGTAGAAGAGGCCCACATGTCATACATAGGGGGTATCAAAGTTTTGATACCCCCTACTGTATCAAAGTTTTTTCCATATATATATATATATGGAGCGGATCAAAAGTCCCCCTTAGAAAACCCCCCAAAAAACCCTCCTCACTCTAATTCGTAATATAGTGTTAATATTAATGTTAATATTAATGTTAATGTTAATATTAATGTTAATGTTAATATTTTTTTTTAATATTAATGTTAATGTTAATGTTAATATTAATATTAATTTTAATGTTAAGTTTAATGTTAATATTAACATTCTACAACAAAAAGACCTATTAATGATGCTTGATAAGTGATTTTTATGACGGCTGATGTGGAAGCGTCATCAATGTTCAGCAAGACTAGAATCTATGATGGTTTACATTAAAAACGTTATTGATAGTGCTCCAGTGATACGAGCGTTATAAAAGAAGCACGAAAATTTAAGTCGAAACCTCGACTCCCCTGCAATTCTTCCGCACTTAAGAAAAATTCTAAGCCCTCTCTCTTTCTCCTTCTCCTTCTCCTCCCGCTCCCCAACTCCCCTCAGCCCGCTCCCCGCTCCCCAACTTTTCTCAGCCCGTTCCTCGCTTCCCTCGGTTACAGACTCCACCGCAGAGGGAAGGTTGTCACCGGCGTAGCCTTCACCACCGGTTTGTCCTAAAATCTCGATCATTGCTTATTTTATGTCCTAAATTCAAAAATATCCTAATTTTGACAACCATACATGCATCAATCTCTCCAAAATTAGGGTTCTTAATTTTAGGGTTTCCCGACGTCTCCGTCCACGTCGGCGATGATCCGAAAAGGGCTGCATCATCGTTGACTTCTCTTGATTAAGTGAGTGATTTTGATTTGGATTTTTCCCTAAAAAAGATTTTGTTGGGAGTGTAATTTTTTTCCTAAAAATTAGGGTTCTTAATTTTTGATTTGGATTTTTTTTCCTAAAAGGGTTCTTTAATTTTTTTTATGTTTGTTCTTGTTCAAGGGAGTGTAATTACATTTGGGGAGCCGAGTCTGAAGCCTCTCCACAGTCACAAGCCGCGACCCGGCGAGGTGCTGTGCATGCCTGCGAGCCGAGTCCGAAGCCTCCCTTCGGATTCTGACACTAAATTATGGGGTATAAATTCTAAACTCTTGATTGATTTCAGTTTCTGGATTTATTTTATTTGTCGATGATATTGTTGGATCTCGATCCCTACATAAAAAGGGTTTCGATCGACTGATACGTGTTGGGTTCGATTTTGGCTTGACGAATATACTACGATTGTCTTTGTTTGTGAAGCACAAATGATCTTTAGATCATGTTCGGTTCTTTACTTGTTGTTGGATCATTTTCGGGTTCGGGTTTCACATTTACAAATATGTGATTAATCGGACTAAAGAGAGGTCAAGCCCTAGCTGAACTGAGGAGAACCAACAAGGGATGATTAAGCTCAAAATAGAAGTATACTGTGAGAAATGAATTATTATAAAACCAAGCAATTTTCTCTTTTGCAATTATCTTCTCTACTTCTTTACTGACAATTTAAGACCAAACAGTGATTAGAATCTATTGGTTAGTGCTTAGCCAGGATCACCTGGGTTTTACACTCAATCAAACAACTTTATATTACTTCATCGAAAGTAAGGTCCTGCTCACAAATTACACAACTACGTTGTTACAATATCTAAAAAAAACTTGATGAAGTATATACATATCTTTATTTGAACCCAAACATGTTTTCTGAAATATATTGACAAACATGCAAAAAAAATTACTCTACATTAATATAATAACGTGAGCAGAAAGGGAGAAATACAGGAGGTTGTACATTGTGGGTGTTGGCGGGTAGGTGGCTTTCTCTTGATAATATGTTTGGTTATGGGCTCTAGTTTTGCTACTTGTCAGGAGATAGGATGTTCTATAGTTGTTCTATGGGCATGGGTGCACAAATATCATTATTTGTTTGTTTATTTGTTTGCGAATTGGGACTGCTTCATGATAATTTTGACAGATGCAAGATTTTAATATCAACGCCACATCACATCACATGATTGCTCAGGTGTGTTCATTCCATATGGATAACATTTTAGAACATAATGTTTACGTAGATGACATACGGTTCCATGAATATATTTGCTTCACTTTTAATAAAATTGGCCGGGATCTCCGATTCCCCTTATCTGAGACATCTTATTTATCTTATTTCGTTTCTTGTCGTTGGTCGTAGTTTGTATGTTGGTACTGTTGGGTTGTTCATTCTGGGTGCAGATACGCTCGTGTTTGTACGAGTCGATACTGGACACGGATGTGAGGATACCTTCGTGTCGATGATGTAGCCTCTCCATAGTTGCAAGCCGCGACCCGGCGAGGTGCTGTGCGTGCCTGCGAGCCGAGTCCGAAGCCTCCCTTCGGATTCTGACACTAAATTCTGGGGTATAAATTCTAAACTCTTGATTGATTTCAGTTTCTGGGTTTATTTTGTTTGTCGATGATGTTGTTGGATCTCGATCCCTACATAAAAAGGGGTTTCGATCGACTGATACGTGTTGGATTCGATTTTGGCTTGACGATCCTACGATTGTCTTTGTTTGTGAAGCGCGAATGATCTTTAGATCATGTTCGGTTCTTTACTTGCTGTTGGATCATTTTCGGTTTCGGGTTACCTAGCTGCTGTTGGAATTATTTGTGATGCATGTATTGTTGGTTTGGGTCTCTTCTATAAATTGTTGCTTGGGTTCTCCTTCCTATACTTGCTGTGGGATGTTGGCTTAGGTTTTCCTTCTTATACATGTTGGGTTGGGAAAGATTTCTTTGCTGTAGGAGATGTTTTGCTATTTGAATTAAAATTGTTGGTTGGGTATCTAATTATTTATTATGCATGATGGGTTTAACTTGGTACTGTGTGTATTTTTGTTGGGAGCTTTTGATATAAATCACATGCGGATATATATTAGTTGGAATTATTTCTATTTCGGGATTGACATCTCCATTAGCATGCATGCATCGTTGATTTTGGGACTACGTCCACTATGCCATGTCTGGATGTTTTACTTTATTTGTCGGTTTCAGTTTTTATTAGAGTACTCTGATACTCTTGGTGATGGTCGTTCGACCAAATGAACCAAAGCGTTGCAGATCGTATCGGATACACTGGCTCCGTGTCGGGACGTGTCCTATACGTGTTATGGCACGCTAGTACAGCAATGATGATTGATTCTTATCTGAGACATCTTATATATCTCATTTTGTTTCTTGTCGTTGGTCGTAGTTTGTATGTTGGTACTGTTGGGTTGTTCATTCTGGGTGCAGATACGCTCGTGTTTGTACAAGTCGATACTGGACACGGATGTGAGGATACCTTCGTGTCGATGATGTAGCCTCTCCACAGTTGCAGTCGCGACCCGGCGAGGCGCTGTGCGTGCCTGCGAGCCGAGTCCGAAGGCTCCCTTCGGATTCCGACACCAAATTCTGGGGTATAAATTCTAAACTCTTGATTGATTTCAGTTTTTGGGTTTATTTTGTTTGTCGATGATGTTGTTGGATCTCGATCCCTACATAAAAAGGGTTTCGATCGACTGATACGTGTTGGGTTCGATTTTGGCTTGACGATCCTACGATTGTCTTTGTTTGTGAAGCGGGAATGATCTTTAGATCATGTTCGGTTCTTTACTTGCTGTTGGATCATTTCGTTTCGGGTTACCTAGCTGCTGTTGGAATTATTTGTGATGTATGCATTGTTGGTTTGGGTTTCTTGTATAATTGTTACTTGGGTTCTCCTTCCTATACTTGTTGTAGGATGTTGGTTTAGGTTTTTCCTATTATACATGTTGGGTTGGAAAAAAAAATTTGCTGTAGGAGACGTTTTGCTATTTGGATTAAAATTGTTGGTTGGATTTTGCTTTCTAAAAGTGACAGACTCTAAAAGTGAGGGTTTTGCTTTCTTTTTCAGGATTTTGCTATACGTACATGTGCTATGGACAGTCTTCATGTGAACAAGTTGAAGCGTTCTAAGTGTGCTTCTTCGCTATAATATCTGTGAGATTTTTGATGTCGATAGTTTTGATGTAGCTAAAGTGTACTCTATATTGGATACTCTATATATTTTGAGAAGATGTATATAATAAAATGGAGAAATGTAGAATGGTAGCTAAAATACTATATTTTGAGACAACGAAATGGAGAATGGTACTTTATATTACATTTCAATGCTTTGTTGTGAATATGGTTCAAAGTGGTTGTTTTCGAATTGAATTGAGCAGCGTTTGGAATGTATAACATGCAGTATAGAGCGTTATAAATGTGATACAACGACCATATACAGCGGTTTTTCATAACTATCCATAACGCTTTGAAAATAAAACGTAGCAGAAATTCAACCTATTAATGACGGTTTTGGATGAATTATCTATAACGCTTTTAAAAACATTTATAACACCCGATTTCATAACGCTTGGACTGAGAAAAAAAGTGTCATGGTTTGCAATTAATGACGCTTTTTAGCCGTCATTAAAAGGTATTTTTGTTGTAGTATATTAATATTAACATTAACATTATTATTAACATTAAATTACAAATTAGAGTGTGTGTGTGTGTGTGTGGGGGGGGGGGGGGGGGGGGGGGGGGGGGGGGGGGGGGGGGGGGGGAGGGGGGAGGGGTTTAGGGAGTTTTCTAAGGGGGACTTTTGATCCACTTCCATATATATATATATATATATATATATATATATATATATATATATATATATATATATATATATATATATATATATAAGGAGGGATCTGTATTTCCTCACTTTTGCATCTTTCATGCATCCCCTCTTTTATATCTATTGGATTTTGTTTAAATCATCTAATCTTAACCGTTAATTTTTCAACGGTTAAGATTAGATGACTTAAACAAGATCCAACGGGTGTTACCAAGAGGATGCAAAAATGAGACGATGCGGATCTCTCTCTCTCTCTCTCTCTCTCTCTCTCTCTCTATATATATATATATATAGGGAGGGGATCAAAAGCCCCTCTTAGAAAACCCCCTAAAAACCCCCTCACTCTAATTCGTAATATTAATGTTAATATTAATATTTTTTATTTTTATATTAATGTTAATGTTAATGTTAATGTTAATATTAATTTCAATGTTAAGTTTAATGTTAATTTTAGTATTTAATGTTAATATTAACATTAATATTAACATTAATATTAACATTAAATTACGGATTAGAGTGAGGGAGTTTTTTAGGAGGTTTTCTAAGGGAGACTTTTGATTTTGATCATATGTAGAATTAGTTAAGAAGTAAACAAATTAATTTTGATCATATGTAAAGTCTAAACAAAAATAACAAGTTATAGTTAAATCGATTCAAAATTCAAATAGGTAAGGCGGTTGATAGTTTGATTGTCAACCAAGTTTAAAAAAATTAATCCAAAAAAACTACTAAGTTACAGATTGATCGGTTCAAACCGCCGGCCCAATCTGTGTTTTAAAACATTGCGTTTTTTGAATGTGGATCACTAGAACGTACTTTTCATATGCTAATAATTTTCATATGTGGTAAATCAATGAGTTTATTTTTGTTTACTCATCAAAACTGGAATATTTGTTCACCCTCCAATAAAAAATTGATACGTATCAAATCTTTTAGTCAAAAACCACTTCAAATGTTTACAAAACCACTTTCAAAGTGGTTTATGTTGAATGAATTTGACACGTGAAAATTTTTTATTGGAGGATGAACAAACATCCTAGTTTTAGTGTGTGAACAAAAAAATGGACTCTAAATCATGACAAACTTATCCAAGAATCGAATGGACTTGAACAATTGGTTGTGTGCAGATGGTTCAACCAGTTGCGGAGGTCAGACTAGTGGACAATTTTTCCTAGAATGACCAACTATAAGTGACTAAGGCCTCCTTTGGTTCGCGGATAGGAAAGGAAAAGAAAGAAGAAAAAAAATCAATTTTTTGGTTTTTTTTTTAGAAAGTTATAATCTTAATCAATTTTTGTTTTTTCGTTGTTAGAAAATGCAAAAATTTTGGAAAAAAAATGTAAATATTTAAATGTGGAAAAGGGAATCATTGCTAGATGAAACCATTTTTTCTTCTAATTTTCTTTTCATTGAGAATTACTTTTTTTTCCTCTTCAATTCATTTAGTACCCAAATATAGAAAAATAATGACATTTCTTTTTCAATTCCATGATTCCGCGAATCGAACGCGGCCTAAGAGTAATATATAAAGTTTTGAAAAGTGGATGGCTTTTTGTTTTTTTTGTTTGGAGGGACCGAGGCTAAGAGTGAGCATTATTCGGTCAAACCAAATTGAATCGAATAATACGATTTGGTTTGGAAAGAATATTGATTCAGGTTTGATTTTTAAAATACTATAATTTTGGTTTCGTTACAAGACTTATACAATTATTTAAATAACTTCAATTATATGCATATTTTGTAATTAAAAATGTATAATTTTTTAAAATAATAATTTTATGTGTGTTTTTACGTCGAATTTTGAAAATTTAACAACTAGTCCAACTTTGAAACCAACTTTGACATAACAATCAGAGATATAAATTTATATTTTTAAAAAAATAATTTAGTCATAATTTTTTGATTTTTGGTTTGGTCTATTAAACAATAAAAAGATTCAAACCGAACAAACATAATAAAATGAACTAATTTTCGATTTGGTCCGATTTTTATTTAAATTTTTAGAATTTTAATTTTAATTATTTTAATTCTGTTGAAACTGAATAAACCGAACACTCCTGTACATCTTCATTAGAATCCGTCAATGCTTAGTGGGCCGACGGAGTGTGGCTTAGAAACCATTGTCGCAAGATGGAGCTAGAAAATCTCATGTCAATGTCAGTGCATTCTAATCTACCTGTATTAGCAGCAAGCATGGCATGTTCAAGCTCAAAGATGTTTAATACCTTTCTCAAATTATCAAGCATAAACACAAGCACAAGTTCAAGCTCAAGCTCACACCCACATTTTACGTCCTACAAATGCGGACTTACATAACTCTTTACGGACCAGAGTTATGCTGTAAGTTTCAAAAATTCTATAGGAGATGGTAGGATTCTCTAGAAGACTCGGTATCTTTCTAGAATACAGTGGAATCCTATTGAAAACTCAGGATCTTTCTACATGACTCATAATATTTATAGATATATTTCCTTATAAATTTCTATGTTCTAGAGTAATCTCTAAAAGTATTTTGTTTCCTGAAATTTCATGTAATCCATCTGAGTCGACCTTATAAATAAGTAGGAGGTTCATTTGCTCCTCAACATCCGAAAATTGTAATCGCTTTCTAGTATACTGACATTTTCAAGCTTCTAGTATCTTCCTCTTTTGTTTCACAAGTTTCTCATTATCGCCTTAGCGATATAGCTGAGCGTTTGAGAATGGCTGGTATGGACCTTCGAATAGAAAGCTTGTACGTCATATGGATTAAAGTGTAAACAAAAATACTAAGTCGGTGACAATATGCTCAAGCTCAAGTTGAAGCTCAAGCTCTAGACTAAAATTGTTTCCAAGCTCGACTGTGACTAGCCTCCCGAGCAGCCCTGGCCGCCCGACGAGAGCAGATCAACAGCTGCTCTATCAGGACGAGCATGGACTTTGACAGCCTTGGTCCAGCCATGACGTCCGGGAGCACATCTCATTAATCTAGAAAAAAAAATTAAATTGATGATTTGTTTCTAACAACATATAATATCTGCAAATAGCCAAGATGGGATTTTCTTCCAAGCCCAGACCTTCTTCAAAGACGGGCCTCTAAAGAATGTTTTAATGGGCTACATTTATACAGCCCAAAAATTTCAATGAATCTTAGAAGCCATTTTAGAAAACAACCGAAGCAATATCCGAAGCTAATTTTGGTTACTTTTCAATCTTTATTGTGGACCGGTCTTAGAAGATCACATGCAATCCCGACCACTTCTGCAGTCGCGCTGAGTTTAGGAACTTAACCTGAACAGAAGCGAGTTGTCTAAATCAGAAATTTTGTCGAACTTACTTGATGCTGAGACGCAATTAGTGATCATCTATGTTGCACGAAAAAAAAAAAAAAAAAATAGTGTATGTTAAGTGTATGCGAGTCTAATTGCAGGAAATCGAACACACTTCTAAACTTTGCGTCATATTTGAGACCAATGCAGGCTGTCAGCTTGCTCCCTTCCTAGTACGACTTCAGAGCTCATCTTTCTTGTCCCAAATCAGCAGGATGTAGAACCATGGATTGACATCGTTCTGCAATTGCCATTTTGGTCACTGTAGACAACAAACACTACGTTTCAAATGTGAAGTAAAGTAGACCACATATAAAATCTACTCCAATAGAAATTTGTATCTAGGTCAAGTACTACCACCATCAAGACTCAACCTTCATACCACATATTCAAAAACTAAGAATGTAAATGCTTTTTTGCCGTGTGCGTGACACGTGGCCTGCAGACCAGAACTTATTGGGAATGAAGCGCGAAAACCGTTCCTCCAAATCAGAAAGTCCTGTGAGAGAACCGAGCAAAAGTACACAAACCAAAAACGTCAAACACAATCGCTGACACAGATTTTTGACGTGAAAAATCCTTGCAGGAAAAAAAAAAAACCACGGAACGATCGGAGTCCAACCCTGAAGAACCTCCACTAATGGAATAAAGAGAAAATACCCTCTATAAGCTCCTCCCGATCCAACATGGATCACCACAACTCACTTAAAAGAAAAAAAATTTGATTGCGGACTCCGAAGAACTAGAGATGCCGAAAAATTATTCGAAACAATCTCACATTCACAATAGTCCTTAATACTCTCTCTCTCTCTCTCTCTCTCTCTCTCTCACAAATATTGTAAAGCCCTCTTTTTTTAGATGTTTTTCAACTTGCATCCATCACCCTTTTATAAGCCTTTGGTAATCCATACATGGAAGGTCAATATATATGGAAACTTCCAATATGCATCAATCATATATTTAATGAAAATTCAATCATAATTGGCTTACCATAATTGGAAGCCCAATTATATTGAAAGCTACTATATGAAGGATCCAATCATAAATATATGATCAAAGTAAATATGAAAATTCAATCATATATTTTCTTACCATATATGTTCCAAAATATGATCGATGCACTCTCCGAGCTTCTCCGACACACGGATGGTGCTTGTCGTACTCTGAGATATTCTCCACATAAGTTGAAAATTTCACCCACTCCAACAGGACTGCGGTCCAAATCCGCGAGCAATGTAGCACTGCCGAACTTAGAAACCCATATGCACCTAAACATGAGTTATATCTAGCAAGTTGCTAAGGTTCTGTTTGGAAAGGAGGAAAATGAGAGGTAAGAAAAAAGTTGAACAGAAAATGAGAGAAAAAAAAAATCAAAAGTGGGGTTGTTTGAGAAAGGGGTAGAAAAGTGGGGAAGAAAAAAATTTGAGAAAACAATTATGTGGATTCCACTAAAAAAAAAATTGGGTGTAAGAAAATGGAGAGGGATGATGTCACGACCCGCACCCGGTTTTCGGACACGAGCTCGTGAGCAAGCCAGCTACGTATCGAACGGACTCCAGTCCGACTACGTAAACGCTGTCAAGGCTATGGTATACTGCCAAATCATGGCAAACAAATCTATATCTCAATCCACAATAAGAATATGAAACATGAATGAACACTATGGGTCGTAGTCTGCAGCCCACTAGCATAACTGTCCGATAAGACTCTAAAGGAAATAATAAGAGTCTAAAACTGAATTAAAAAATATGATAACTCATGATAAGGTATGAAAGCACGAGCGGATAACAAACACGATAACGATACCTGAATCCCGCAAGAACCGTAAATCCTCCGCCATCCAGAACTACTAGCTAACTCCATGCAATCGCTAAACCTGAGGAGATCATCAGGTTCTCAGAGGACATAGTAAGATACATAATATACATGCCTATCTAACAGTTTTATCATGCGCAAGGGGATAAACAAGTAAACAAGAAAGAACAAGAACAAGACAAATGACTACGAACATGAACGCGAATACGAACACACGAACACGAACACTAGAACAACTACGCATAAATGAACTGCCGGATGAACGATACACGAGATCAATGGAAGAACCAAACCCTCGTCCCGAGTGTGGACTCACGGGTTTGAACTAAATACTAACCCTCGTCCCAAGTGTGGACTCTCTGGTTAGTACTAACCCTCGTCCCGAGTGTGGACTCTCTGGTTAGTTCACGTCAAGGCACCCTCGTCCCGAGTGTGGACTCTCTGGTGCAAATACTACATCCTCGTCCCGTGTGTGGACTCTTTGATGTAAACACCCTCGTCCCGAGTGTGGACTCTCTGGTGCAAGTCAAGTCAAGTCAAGTCTACACCCTCGTCCCGAGTGTAAACTCTCTGGTGCAAATACTACATCCTCGTTCCGTGTGTGGACTCTCTGATGTAAACACCCTCGTCCCGAGCGTGGACTCTCTGGTACAAGTCAAGTCAAGTCAAGTCTACACCCTCGTCCCGAGTGTGGACTCTCTGGTGCAAATAATCGACATCCTAGTCCCGAGTGTGGACTCACGGATGTAAACATATTAAGAAAAATACCCTCGTCCCGAGTGTGGACTCTCTGGTGCCAAGAAAACAATATCAAGGATTTAGCAGTTCAATTACACGTACTCGTTCTATGACACGACTCAAGCAAGGTACTGACGAGAACTCCAAATGTGAAACACAAGGCCAAAACATGAACACGGCTATAAACAATAAAAACAAACTCCACAGAAAATATCACAAAAAGCACATGTCCATAAATAATTCAAAAGCTGGAAACTAAAATAAAATGCATGTAATAAAACTGTAGAGGGAGGCAATGTATACTTGCCTGGAGGTTGCACGGAGAACTAACAATGTATCGCCAATCAACAAGTCAGAAAGTCCAAGTCATCACAACTGTCTCCGAAAGCTGAAATAAATATTACCAATGTTCTCAGAATAGTCAAATTAGCTAGGATTGCCTGTCCTTAAGTCCAATTCTGGACACAGGGGCAAAACGATAATTTCGGACAAAAACGATATCCGTCGTTGGACCCGCTTTGTACCGAAAAGTGTGCCAAAGCCAATGGTCTCTAAAGTCGTCAAACTACATGTCTACAGGTTCAGTTTTTCGATACGAACCCAACCGTATGTCCAAAGTTGGATTTCGGCGGGCCGTGCACAAAATCACCCGTTGAGTTGGACCGTGGGGCCCGCGAAACGGTAATTTTATAAACTGTCTCAGAATTGGACCAAACTTGGCATACAGGACCAGAAAAATGATACGGTCCTGTTGGCGTAAGTTTCGTCTCGATCTGACGAGCGCGTACGAAGTAATTGGGAAATTTGCACAGAGGTCGATACGGTAAATTTCGATGGATACGCATCAAATTCGTCGCGCACACGCGACCAATTTAAATTTTGCCAAAGCCCACACGACCACGAAGCTGTTACGCAGCTTTCGATGCTTTCGGTTCGCGACCACGTTGCCCGGATTGGCGGGACGCACGTCGTGTGGATGAGTTTTTCTAAATTTTTCTATTATTCAAAACATGTTTTTTCCTAACTTTG
This sequence comes from Iris pallida, assembly GCA_029216955.1. NCBI lineage: Eukaryota > Viridiplantae > Streptophyta > Magnoliopsida > Asparagales > Iridaceae > Iris > Iris pallida. The sequence continues at coordinate 26,762,046 of JANAVB010002199.1, read as the reverse complement.
AAACTAAATAATTTTGCATATAGTGAACGAAAAATAAATCTATGAGAAGGGACTTGATCTCCTACAGGTTAGCTATAAATCTGTTTAAACAGATTTTGAAATATCGCCTTATTCTGGTCGAAATTCGATCTCGAATATGGGGGTTTGGGACAGTTCCGAAACTCGAAAATTGAGATTTTTCTCGGTTTTGGGAATCGGTTTACGACGCGCACACCGCGAATTGTTCAATTCTATTTGAAGAGGGTTGAGGGTGTATAGGTTGTCGGCGTACCTGATGAAACGGTTCACAAAACGGCGGAGAATTGACGGAGAAATCGCGTCTCCAATTGATGCGCCTGCAGCCGCTGCTGCTGTTTCCGCACGTGCATGTGCGCTGTTTGGCCGGCCTGTGGCCGGCCGGCGGTGACCTCCCGTGGGCGCGCGGCCACCGGAGTGGTTCGCCAGGACCACGAGGGGGTCGTGGTGGCGTCGGTGGCGGCGGTTGGGGTGTTTAGGGTTTCGTTTTTAAACTCTCTCGCTCGATCTCCTGTTCTCATTTATACGAAATTGTATGCATATAAGTCGGCCTGTGCTCGGGTTCAGGGGTCAGCTGGTTTGCATGGAGCTGGGCTCGGGCTGTGGGCTCAGCTGGGTCGTGGGCTGGGAAAAATGGCTGAGCGGGCCGGGCTGCCACTGCTTCTTATTCCTATTTCTTTTTCTTGTTTCTTTTATTATAATATACATGTAAATATATATATATAAAAAAAAAAAAAAAAAAAAAAAATATATATATATATATATATATATAGATATATATATATATATATATATATATATATATATTATATATATATATATATATAAATATAAATATATATATATATCAAAATATATATATATATATATATATATATATATATATATATATATATATATATATCTATATATATATATATATATATATATATATAAATATAAATATATATATATCAAAATATATATATATATATATATATATATATATATATATATATATATATATATATATATATATATTATATATATATAGATATATATATATATATATATATATATATATATATATACATATATATATATATATATATATATGTATATGTATCCGTATATATACACACGTATACCTTTATATATTTGTATATACATGCACATACATACATATATAATATTTATTTTATATATATACACATACGCATATATAGTATATTTTTATATATACATACACACGTATTTTTATATGTATTTATTTTACTCTCTATTTATATATCTAGATACATATTTATTTATCTATAGTTATCCATACATACACATCTATATACATATATATTTATATCTACATACACGTATATAATATTTATATATATATAAATTCAGATGCACATATTTAATATATATATGTGTACATACATACACATACATATATAATATATTTATATATACATACAATACACACATATGGAATTACCCACACGAAATGTTTACATATATAAAAATAGTATAACAACAGTATATATATATATATATATATATATATATATATATATATATATATATATATATATATATATATATATATATATATATATATATATATATATATATATATATATAACAATTATTCATAAAATAACTTTAATAGGGCATTAGTGTAAAGTATGACTTGCACACAAATACATTGACACTGACGTCTTTGGTCACACTGCATCATTACATGGGCTTGGACTTGGTTCGAGTCCAGTCCAGACTGATTTGGTACAACCGGATCTCCTAATATTTAATAACATAAATAATTAATAATTTAACTATTTCTAGAAGTTAAGTCGCAACTTCGCTTGGTTTTCCTAGTTAGAGCACACCTATGGCTGGGTCTTCCCTACCACGTATAACACACTGGTCAAAGCACGCTACTGCACTATCCGTGTCATGGTTCCTATTTATCTTGTACTCCAAATTTAATCATGATTAAAATCATCTACCGTAATAATTAACTAACTAATTATTACAAAATTCTAAAAATCTTATTTAAATCAAATAAATAAAAATAAAAATAAAAATAAAAATAAAATAAAAAAAATATTTCCAAATTTTCGGGAAGGGGAGCTACAGATGAGAAATTTTGGAAAATTTATCCAACTATTCCCTAAAAAAAGTAGTTGTAAATCATAATTTAAGAAATTAAAGACTAAATAATAATTATATCTTTATCAACAAACAAACAAATTTATTTTAAAACTTTTTTTTTTCTTGGGAAAATTTATGAAATGTCCAAAAATTACAAAAAAAAAAATTATGAAAAATTCACCGCAAAATAACATTTCATCGCGTGCCCAGAATTAGCGAAAAATATATAAAGGGGGTTCTGAATGACTTTTTTGTCATTCTAATTTATTGAAAACACCCCTGAACCCTACTCTTCAAAAAAAAAATGTTTCAATACTTTCTCTTCTTCCATACGCCGCTCAGTTTCGAATCTAGGTTTTCTCCTCCAAAAGCTTCAAACCTTCCTTCAAAACTCGTCGAAAAATTTTGGAAAGGCCGACAAACGGTAAAACTGTTAAAACGGAGGTCCAAACATCATTTTTTTGCGATTCTAAAAGTTTGGAAGGCCGACTAATGAAGAAACGGTTAATCTCCGGCTCTTCGAAAATACGCTCCTTTTGCGACAAACCGGACCTCGTTTCGATCTTCCAGTCAAAAGTTATGGCCCTTCAAAGTTTCAACTGGCCATAAAATGCAGGACAATGATCATTCTTCGTGGTAATATCACGAAGAATGGTCATTCTTCGTGCTAAAACCACGAAGAATGACCATTCTCCTTGTTAAATTGACAAAGAATAACCATTCTCCGTGTTAGAATGACGGAATTAACAAGGAGAATGGTCATTCTCCTTGTTAAATTGACAAAGAATAGTCATTCTCCGTGTTAAAATGACGGAGAATGACCATTCTCAGTTATTTTATCACGGAGCCATTCTCCGTCATTTTAACACGGAAAATGGTCATTCTTCGTGGTTTAACACGGAGAATGCCCATTCTTCGTCATTTTAACACGGAGAATGACCATTCTCCATCATTTTGACACGAAGAATGGCCATTCTTTCCTCATTTTGACATGGATAAGACCATTCTCCGTGGTTTTAGCACGGAGAATGGTCATTCTCCGTCATTTTAAACACGTAGAATGACCATTCTTCGTCATTTTGACACGGAGAATGGTCATTCTCCATCATTTTAACATGGATAAGGTCATTCTCCGTAGTTTTAGCACGAAAAATGGTCATTTTTCGTAATTTTAACACGGAGAATGGCCATTCTCCGTCATTTTGACACGGAGAATGGCTATTCTCCATAATTTTGACATGAATCAGACCATTCTCCGTGGTTTTTGGCACGGAGAATGGTCATTTTTCGTGATTTTAAACACGGAGAATGGACATTCTCCGTCATTTTAACACGGAGAATGATGGAGAAAAGTCGACAGAAAGCTAAAACCTAATTTTTTATTTTTTATTTTTGTGGAAAAAAATTTGTCAGGAACAAAAATTCAAGAGTTTTCGTTCTTCTTTCAAAATGATGTTAACTCTTATGGAAAAGAAGAAGAAGAAGAAGATCTTCTCTCCACAGTTGACCTAATCGTCGGAAAACTTCAAATCTCTCCACGATGATGATGATGATGATGCTGAGCGATGATCGGAGTTCGACTGAAGAAAAGCACAGTGAACTACGAACGATCTTTGCGATCTCTACCGAAGATGAGAGCAATGTAATTCAGATCTCTCGTGAAGAAGAAGAAGACGAAAATCGCAATCCAAATCTGAATTTGTGCGAAGGGTAGTTATGGTATTATAAAGATAGCAATTTTGTAAATGCAGAACATCTAAAGGAAATCTTGAAATATGTAACGTGGAAATATATAATTCTGGAAATTTCATAAAACCCATCCTGCAGGTGAATTTTTCATGTAAACCAACCCCGAAATTGGGTTTCTCAGCAATTTCCAGTTTTTTCTTTCCCTTTTAGAAAACAAATTTCATACACATCCATATTTTTATTAATTAGTTAGTTAGCTACAAACATTATAAAATCATCCATCCTCGTAATGACAATAACAACAATAACAAGAGATGACAATCCTTTGTCACCTTAGCTTATTTTTTTTTTTGTGTATTTGCAAGTGAGCTAACAATACCACTCACTCCGCATGGTCAAGTACATGACCAAAGAGCACACAGTTTATACAGAAAGCACAGAAAGGAGGACAAAATTCCTCACTCTACAATAAGCAATGCCACTTGAGTTGCACATTAATAATGCCATAAGAACATAGACTCACTGGGAAATGGCAGCTTATGGCCTGCACTTTGTAATTAGCTTAAACCAAAAGATCAAGACAAAGCACCTACAGATTCCTTCACTCCAAAGAGAAGTTGCTTGCGACTAAACTCCAAACCCTCCTCTTGGAATCATTGGGATTCAATTCAACTACATGAGTCAACTGTGGATTTAAAATGTCACAATTGATCAATTTATAAATCATTAGTTTTGGTTTTATATTTATAAGGATGAGGCAGGAAAGATCAAAGACCAAAGTGGAATCAATTTGACCAGAGTTTATGTTATTGTAACGTTGAGGTTGGGCTTGGTCCAAGAAGACAAAGTTCCGCTATCTTGATGATTATGGTGAGGCTCGAGGAGGACAAACTCCCGCTATCTTTGATGGGAATTTATAAAATTGAATTTCTCCCCTACTCGCTATTGTACTACAAGAATTTTTTTTCCCTATTTGTCAGAGTTATTAGAGAAACAGTAAAGAAAAACATTTTCCAATACTACTCAATTTCTATTCTAAGTGACACTACCTAATACTAAAATAGAATTTTTTTTTTTTTTATGATTTAGTTTGAAAGTGGAATCCAATATTAAAATAGATAATACCTATAAGAGTTTACAAAAAACTGGTTTGGTCCACGCTGGCCCCGCCCTCCCCCCCTTCTTGTTGCCGTGTCCGTCCCCACGGCAGCCCTGCCTCTTCCCCCCCCTCCTACTCCAAGTTCGGTCGGACCGTCGCGCGTGTGCACAACGCTAGCAAAATAGCACAGTTGTAAAGTTTATAAATGTAAAAAAATTCATAGAAAATTTTCCTCCCATATCTGCGTGTCGTCTAGAATGGAAATTGAAATATTGAGATTTTTTTTCCTAAGGGTCTGCTTCACAATTGTAGGGTTAGCGGTTATGAGTGGTCAGGTTTTTGTTGATTTTTAAATAGCGGTTTTTAAACCAGTTCAATCTATGCTTCGTAATTCATTAACGAGCGCTTCTGGAAAAAAATTGCACGAATAAATTTAATATGATAGGATATTAGTAATTATAATTATATATTTTGGTGAGAATATAAATGAAATAGAATAATAAAATCCCACAAAATCCAACAATTTGGGATGTTTATAAAGCCACCCAAAATTATATTATACCGATTTTAGGGGGGTTTTGAGCCGACTAAAGTCAGTGCCTCAAAAAAGTTAAACAAAAATTTGCATAAACAGTTGGTTCAAAAATACCCAAAAATTGATAAAAATATCGTTACCAAACAGACCCTACAAATAGTTTCCAAAGAATAGGAGAGAGAAATCTCCGAGATGGGCAAGGAAAGAAACCATTACAGAAAATGAGGGTGGGCGTATATATCAACACCTCCTAGATAGGCAAAGAACAAATAATATTTACTAAAAAAAAAAAAAAAAAAACCCTAAAAATCCGCTATATATTTGACACGGATCTCTACTACTCGTAATGCATGTTATCATCAAATTAATTTATATTATTTTCTGTTCACAGTTGTATACACGAATGGAGATTCTTCGCTTCTGTACAGACACATGCCGATTCTTGATTTTCCTATGCAAATGAAAAAGTTTGTGCATTAGCCTATCTCCCTTTAGAACCTATTCTATTTCTTCGTGCTGCTGAGTTGTTAAGTTTACAATGTCTCCATCTCTTTTGAAAATTTGATTATCTAACCATTTTTTACAGCCTTCACTTGACAGTTGTGATATATTCCCCCCACACACAAAAATAAAAAAAATGAAGAAAAAAAAACACATTCGAATTTCGAAGTAGTAGAGGAGAATCTTAGCCGAAACATACAAGTTTAAAATATACAAAAAGAAGATGCTTAATTAATTTACTTTCCTAAAGTATACATTTAAAATAAGCTATCGAGTAGGTAAGGTGCTTGCTTGGCAGTATACTTGGTCGATCTATCATTCTAATTGTCGATCCCAAATTCTTTTGATCTCTTTAATAAATATAGTTTATGTGCAAAAGAAACCATTGCACCGTATCTTTGAGGTGCAATTTATCAACGTGTATCAATTTTGAGTGACTGTTGTGTCCACTAAGTATATGACACAACTAAAGTAACAATGCTACTTTGCCACGGATTTCAACCGTAGTCCTACGGGTCGTCCATGTTGAATTGTATCTCGTTTTCGATTGAGCACTCAAATAAAGGAAGACAATGGAGTTGATAATTTAGTCCTACATCGGTTAGGAGGTACGATCATGTAGTGTAAATAATTAGAATTGGTTCATGTCTTACATAAAAATTATCTTTTAAGGCATATGGGTTCAATTCAATATTGCAGTTCATGGGCCAACTCCGGTTCGAGTTACACCACGCGTCCAACAATTGGTATCAGAGCTTTGGAGGTTCTGACAACCATGTCTACGGAGCAGATGAACACTCGTATGATCACCCTCACTGGAGAAAACTGGACGATTTGGAAGCCAATGATGGAAGATCTACTCTGGTGCAATGACTTGCATGGAGGACGACATGCATAGATCACCCTCACTGAAAAAAACTGGACGATTTGGAAGACAAGGATGGAGGATCTACTCTGCTACAATGATTTGCATGGTCCGTTGGAGGACGACAGGCATGGAAAGATTATTGGAGTCCTCCAGTCTGAATTTGGTAACAACAGATTTGTGGAATCCAAATATAGTTAAATATTTAATTTGATTAGATTTGGATATCCATAGTTGGTGTTCGGGATGCTCGTCCACAAAAAAATAAGAGAAAGTCCGTGGTTTGTGAGTGATCTCAATTATAATCTTTTATTTTTCTTCTTGAGAGTGGTTTGAACTATTATGGCAAATGGTTCAACGAGAGTTATGTCAATCTTGTAATTTCATCTGGGTTATTAAAGGTTAAAATTTGTCCAGGTGATGTACGTCACCGTCATATACTTGTCTTCATCTTGTGCTTAGTATCCGTTAGACATGGGTTGGTTTCGATCAGGTGTGTTGGCAAACGCTTCCGCACGCGTCCAACAATTGGTAAAATCCATGGTTACGGGGCTAGTTTGAGTGGTTCTAATTGGTTCGAGATAGATGGTACTGAAAGTTCATATGTATAATTGGATTATACGGACTCTTCTCAAGGTGGAGTAGGAGCATCAACTACAATAATTGGCTGCAAAGGTGGATTTGACGAGTCCAAGGTAGAGCAAGGCTTTGTGGTTGGCATACAATTATGGTGTGGATGAACGTGTCAGGCTTGGTTCTGTAGTCAAACGGATCGAGATGACAATATGTTGGATCTTCTACGTGTTCGACTGGCGGGAACGAGCAAAGGTAGCTAGAGTGTGCTAAGGTTGTTCGGTTAGCGGAAATGAGCAAAGATAACCGTAGTGTGCTAAGGGTATTTGGTTAGCGAAAACGAACAAATGGTAGTCGGGTGTGCTAGGTTGCTCGGTCAGCAAAAACGAGCTAAGGTGGAGATTGTTGAATTGTATCTCGTTTTCGGTTGAGCGTTCAAATGGGGGGTGACAATGGAGTTGGTAATTTAGTCCCACATTGGTTAGGAGGTGGGATCATGTGGTGTAGATAATCGGGATTGGTTCAGACCTTACATGAGAATTCTCTTTTAAGGCATATGGGCCAAATTCAATATCGTACCTCATAGGACAACTATGGTTCGGGTCACACCGCGTTCCCAACAGTCCCTCCATTGAAGGGGGCTGCAGAATTTTAGGGATGGACCCGGTGTGGTGCAGAGCGGTGTGATACGTCGGCGCGGGCACGACAGTCACCTCACACACGGTCAAAGTATCATTTCCGAAAGTATTAAGACATGACAGTGAAGAACTATAGGTTATCAAGAGACACCTACAGCACCCCCTTCCTGATTCTTTGGTAAATACTTGGACTTGTAGTGTTTAGATTCTGAGAGTTTAAGTCCTAATATGTTTAATTGAAAAGTTTGACTTCTAATTTCTAAATTGATTATATATTATAACGTGAGTACAATACATGCTAAAAGGAAGATATAATGACCAAAAAAAATCAAATATCAAATATTAAAATTTAAAATTTTCAATTGGATATGTTATGACTTAAATTTTAAGCTAGTATAAAATTCATGGTCTAAATACTAATTAGCATTAAATACTTTGTGGGCACCATTCTTGGATTTATGAAAAGTGTACTATAGTGAACTTCGACAAGGAAGCTCTATCGAAGGATTTAACATGGATTATTTATCAGAACACTACAAAAGTTACTAGGGGTTAGTTCAGTATTATGGAACTTTTATTCAGAACATCACATTAGATACAAGATGCTGCCCCCCCCCCCCCCCCCCCCCCCCCCCCCCCCAACACAAAAAAAAAAAAAAAATCCAAATATTCTCACTTGCACTCTCACTCTCTCTCTCTCTTCAAAATCCCTCCACACCCCCATCCTCCGTCCCTATATGGATTCCCTTCTTCTCGCCCTCCACCTTCTCATTGCGACTCCCGCAAGCAGCTACATGCAGTTTGAGGAGAAGTGGTCGGAGACGTTGGTGGCAGCGGAGAGGTGGTCGGGGTCGACATTAAAATCTATTTTTCTTGATCTCCTTTTCCTCCCTTGATTTATTTCGATCAACACCTGATCAAAGAAGAGCTCGAAACCTTGATCAACCGATGCTATCTTTAGGATTGTTAAAAATTTGACAACCTTATCTATTGGAAGGACTGCCAAAAAATTTGATAGTCCTAAACATAACATGCTGTAAAAAATTTGACAATACCTATTGGAAGGACTGTCAAAATATTTGACAATCCTACCTATTGGAATGACTATCAAAAACTTTGACAGTCCTTAAAATAACATCATATTTTCTTTAGAACTGTAAAAAAAAATTTGACAGTTCAATATATTTGTATGATTGTTAAAAAAAATTGACAGTCCAAAAGAAAAATTGGACAATCCGAATAAACTTTTTAGGGGCAAATTTATATTAAAAAAATTGATGGTAAAACAAATTCCATTAAGGCCATGTTTGGTAAACATGAAGTGGGCCTGGATTCCTAAGTTCGGGTGAAGTGGGGAAGGAAATTTAAGTCCGGGTGTTTGGTTGGTGGGGGAAGAGGGGAAGGGAACTCTGCCAGTTCCTGTCGCGGGATTTTGGTTGGGTTTTTGGGCTGCTCCACATCCGGAGTTGGCAGCCGGATGTGGGTGGGAGTTTTTTTTTTCAATTAATTTTTTTTACTTTTCTTTCAAAAAAAATCTTAATTAGTTGTAGATTTTATTTTTTTTGCTAACAACCACACTAATTTCTTGCTGATTAATATAATTAATTTAATTAATAGTTTTTTTCTTAGTAATTTTCATATTTTTTGCTAACAGCCGCATTATAATAATTTTTAATAGTAGCATAATTAATGTAATTAATAGTTTTTTCTTAGTAATTTTAATATTTTTTGCTAACAGCCGCATTATAATAATTTTTTAATAGTAGTATAATTAATGTAATTAATAGTTTTTTTTCTTAGTAATTTAATTTTTTTTGCTAACAGCCGCATTATAATAATTTTTAATAGTAGTATAATTAATGTAATTAATAATTTTTTTGCTAACAGGCGCACTATTTTTTTTTGCTAACAGCTGCACTAAATTTTTTTAAAATAGAAAGAATAGTTAGATAATTAATATAATCAATGTAATTAACAGTTTATCTAATTTTGAGTTGATAAATTTTGAGTTGATAAATTTTGAGTTTATTTTCTACTTTCCACTTTCCTATTCCAACCAAACACATTTATCTAATTTTCATTTTCCACTTTCCACTTTTCTATTCCAACCAAATACATTTGTCCCCTACTAGGGGGGACAAGGAAGTATATGGATTCCAATCCATCTTCCATCTTTGTAAGTCCAAATCCAAAAAATTTTACACTTACGTTTTACCAAACAGGCCCTAAGAGGATGTAGGTTCACAATTTACATGAGAGTTAACATCAGCTGATAGTTGATGTAAAATACATGGAATGGTGGGTTGAGAATGCACTATTCTCAATAGCAAATTTTGCTAGATAATGAGCAGTTTTGTTCCCAGATCTCTTAACAAAAGAGAATGTGATTGCATGTGAGAAAATATGTCTCTGTTTGTCCAAGAACAGATCATGCAATCTCCAAGGAATGAGAGAGCTTTCCCCATTGAAGGCCTTCGATGATAACCTTAGTAGTTTGCCAAGTTCTTGTCTAGTAAAATACCTTTGCCGTAATGCTTCAAGCTCTGCTTGCAGACATGGTTCTGGTCCATAGAGATCAGTGGAGAACCATGTTGTCGCACCAATAAAGGAGCCTTCATTGTCTCTAGCAACGCGGCTGCTGCAATAGTTGTAGCAGATGTCGCTCCGTCAACATTAATTTTTAGAGAACCTTCTTCTGGTGACCAATGGGTGGCATGGTATGTTCGCATTTTATCCAGATCCGACAATCTCTTACTAAACCCATTAGTATATGAGAAATTAATAGATATTGCTGTATTGACAGTGGATTTGATTGAATTATGGCTTAACTGTACTTCGATACTCTCAACTATTTCGGTTTTTCAACTTCATATCCTAAACTTTTTACTCAACAACTTAATACCTTAACTATTTATTTTTTTTCAACTTTATACTCAAAATTTTAAAAAATTTCGAAAATGTCCTTATTCCTTCCCTCTCCCCTTCTCCCCTCCCCCCTCCCCCACTCCGGCCACCCCCTCCTCCCGCACAGCCCCAGCCCCCCTCCCTCCCGTCCCGCCCCTCTTCCAGCCACCCCCCTCTTCCGCTTCCGGCCACCCCCCCCCCCTCCCCTCCCCCCCTCCCCCTCTCCCTTCCCGCTTCCGTCCACCCTCCTCCCACGCTGTCGTGCCCTAGGGGGAGAGGCGGGTGGCCGGAAAGGGGGGGGGGGGGGGGGGGGGAGGGTGGGGGCTGGACGGAAGCGGAGGGGGGAGGCGGCCGGAAGAGGGAGATGGGTTTGGCCGGAAGCGAGAAGGGAGGGAGGGGTGGAGGGTAATTTTCAAGTTTGACCATGGGTATTTTCGTCCAAATTTTTTTCGGATATCAACTTGTTAAAAAAAAGTTTAGGGTATCAAATTGAAAAACATGAATAGTTGAGGGTACCAAAGTGCAATTAAGTCTTGAATTATTAATGATCCAACAATAGTGACTGAATTATTAATTAGTAATAATTATTAATGAACCAACAATAGTAATTGAATTATTATTTAGTAATAATTATTAATGACCGAACAATAGTGACCGACTAATTAGTTAGTAATAAATATTAGATTTTTTTTTATATATTGAAAGATAAATACTTATCTACGTGACATATGTATAATTATAGTGACGAATTTAGGGATTCGTCCGTTACTATTAGTATTAGCGTCGTTCGTAGTAGTAACTGACACTAATTTCGTTACTCATGTGATTAGTCCGTCACTACCATCATTTCTGACGAAATTCAGTCACTATTAATATATATTAGTGACTGATCTCTGTCGTAACTATAAGCAAAAAATTTTGTAGTGGCCAGAAAGATTTACTCTGAAGATAGATGCCTCAGATCGTACTCTAGCCCAAAGTTGATGAGGATTTTCAAGGAATCTCCATACTAGTTTGCCTATTAACGATTTGTGTATCAAATCTGGCTTTCGAAATTCCATGCCACCTTCTCTCTTAGGTACAGTCAGCTATAAAAACTTTTAACATATGATATTTATTTATTTTTATAAATTAATTAGTATAGTGACTATAAAAACTTTTAACATATGATATTTAGTCAAAAGACTATCCCATTTAGCCACTTGGTTTAGTTTATGTTAGTCACAATTTGCTAATAGACACGAGCCTAGCAACACGGCGTGTCGTGCGGCACGTTGGCCATTGATTGATGCAACCAAAACTCCACCGAGCCTTCTCACTGTTTGACAACTTTGTTAGGCAACTATTTCTTTATTTATTATTAGTTATAACGAATGATATTAATTAGTCTAGAGACTATAGTTTGGATTTGTGAACAAATTGTGCTTATATATGCACCTCTTGCATGGTTAGGGGTTCTATAAACCCTAATTAAAGTGGGATAACCCAACTATGTCAGATATTTCATGCATGGCTAGTCTCCTTAAACATGACAAATTCTATTAATGGGGTTTTACATTATTCCAAATGCGTGGAGACCTAATATCGTATAGAGTTATTTAATAATATGGTCTCGTATAATAGTTAAAATTATAATTTGGGTCTTGAAAATGATCGGTATTAAATTTTGGGTCTCTATAAAACAAAATCCTAATATCCATTGTTATATGAGATCATGTTACTAAATAATCCTATGATAAATTGGATGCATGAAATGTAAAACTCCAATAAAATGGATACTTAAAAGTAGCACTCAAATGTTATTTAGATATCTTCATCATTGTATCTAGAATATAGCCTCTTGACGATAACCATGGGGGAAAAGAAGATGGAGCCATGTAAGATTTGCATTAGTTGATTTAGCTATTAAAAACTTACATAGTCGTAATTATTATATTGAGCAACGGTGATCATCTTCACTCTAGTAAGAGTTTTTTTTTTTCCTTCTGTCTATTATTCTTGTAACAACTTGGTTGCCTTATTTCAAAACTTTAGTTTTCAACAAGAAGTCAGCTTGTAATCTTTTTCAATTTGAAGTTATTAAGTTGTTCAAGTAATTTGTTGTTTGTATTTTGTACGACTTTTTGTAATACAGGAAGTTACATAATGTCGTTCAGTCACTCAAGGTAAGCCTGTGTTTCCAAGATGGAAACAATCATGATGCGCTTCTGCTTGGAATTTTATTCAATATATAGTACCAAAAAAAGAAACACAAAAATAAAAACAAAAAAAAAGTCAAATTTACCAACACAGCAAATGTACTTAACAGCAACAGGTCTAACTTTCAACATTTTTTAAAGGAAAAAAAAGACTAATACGAAACAAAAAAACACAGAAGTTGAATTAATCGTGTTTAACAAGAAACTTCTTATAAAATTTCTTATTTATTTTGTTATAATGGAGTTTAATAGAAGAAAAAAATGTCTACTTCTTTAGAGCATAGGAAGGCCATTCCAATTTCTAGATTCTAGATTTAGAACGTAGCAGTAGAATAGTATCCCACAATTGGAATTTCATGATGGTCCCAACACACTCACAAGAGCTATAGTTTGGACCTCATAATTTTTACATTCAAAATAGAGAAACTTATTTTGTAGAATAGTAAGACTCAAACTTGGAGTCCCGACTTTTAGATTCTAGATTTTATATCAGTTTTTATGTTTCCTTCATGTTACCATATTAATTTTTAACCACACAACATTTGAGACCAAAAGTCTTTTTTCTTTTTCTTTTTTCTTTTTAAGGGGAAACATATGCTCTTTTATTTAAATAGTTTGAAGCAAAGAGTTTACAATTGTGGAGGTATCCTCCGCTAGAACCTGGGTGATGTACTCAGGAGGGGAAGCGAAGGAGGAAGAGCAAGCATTATGAAGAGAGAAAGAAGCTAACGAATGCGCCACCTTGTTGCCCGTTCTCCTCACCACCGTGAAGATGGGTGGGGGGGGGGGTTGGGGGTGGCGGTTCTCCGGCTGTATGGATTCCTGAACGCTTCGAACCAGGTCGGCCAATTTCCAAGGGACAAGGTTGTGCTCCCCCTTGAAGATTCTGTTCGCCACTTGTGAGTCGACATTTGAGACAAAAGTCATTTTATCATTTTCTACCATTTCCATTCCGGTACAACGCATTCTAGATTTACTTTTTTTTTTATTATAAATTTGAACCCTAGGATACATTTTTTAACTCCATCTACTAATTATCCTCTTATATGGCTGAAATCGAACGAACGAGCTCGAACAAATTGTGTTCGAACGAGTTCTATTCGAGTCGAACTTAAGGTCGAGCTCAAAAACGGTGTTTGAATTCGGTTCGATTAGAGGATCGAAATGATCAAGCTCGACTCGATTTAGCTAACGAGCTCGGACGAACACGAACTAAGCACGAGCCAAGACCGAACCAAAGCTACATTAAACTCGTTGTACGGTTACTCTCAAGTCTTAAAAACCTTTTTGTTGAATTATTTATGCTATTTACATCATAAATTTACCACCATATAAATAACAAAAAAAAGAGTAAAATTTTTAAGACAAAATATATACACATCCATAAACAAATCATATACTAGAAAAAGTCATAATACAAAAAATCGAACCGAGTTTGAGCATGTTTGCGAACAAAATTGAGTCGAATAATCTATGGTCGAACTCGGTTCGAACACCACTTCGAACAAAAAAAATCAATTGAACTTGATATCGATTTGCCTATGAACAAGTTTGGGCCGAACCAAACACGAGTCGAACACAACAGTCCTAGTTATATCGGTGTTCACCCATCAATTTCTTGGGCATAGTTTTAGTACATGTCAACTCTTACGTCTTGAACTTCCCCCTTGCTCTCCAAAGAAATTCTCCTCCCATATCAAACTAGTCATTGTCACATTGGAGCACTTCTTGTCACCAATTAAAAGCCCAATTATGCTATTTGGCTTCCCAAATATTTGGATAATGTCATCTTTCATTATGTAGCATCTGACATAGCAGATGACATAACAGCTGACATGACAAATTTTAATCCAAAAAATTAATTATTCAATTTTTTTAATGTTAGTGTTAATGTTAATATTAATTTTAATTTTAATTTTAATTTTAATATTAAAGTTAATCTTAATGTTAATTATTATATTAATTTATTAATTTACTATTAATTTTAATTTTAATATTAATTTTATTGTTAAATTGTGCCATGTTAGCTGTCATATCAGCAACTATGTCATCTGTTACAAAATGAAAGATGATATCATCCAAAAAATTTGGTAGCCAAATAACATTTTTGTTAAAAGCCAAACCAAGTAGGTAGAGGCCATTTTCAACTTATTCTCAATTTCTTTCTCATGCCTCCAATAAAACCTAATAATGTGTCTAGTGTACAATAGGGCTAGCTGGCATGGGCATGAACTCTCCTTCCTTCACATTGAAGCCAGCCAGCGAATGTAGGTGGTGGCAGGTCTGATGTTGTTGAAAGTTAGATGGAATGTCTTCCTCCGTGTCGTCTCCCCAAATCCAATCTTGACTACAAATGTAAACTTTTTAAAATAAAAAAATTATAGCATCTTACATTTTTATTAGTATTTTTGAACATATAATAAAACAAAATTGCGATACTATCCACCGCTCTAAAATTGAAAAGATATGAATCAGAATCAACTCTTCACCATAGAAGTTCAAATACAAAATTCTTAAGTTGGGAGAAAATAATATTTTTATTTTCTCCTTTGTAGCATAACATATAGAAATTAAAAATAGAGCTTTACTATCTTGAAATACCTTGAACAGTTAAATCGGTTCAGTTCGACAATATTATTCCTTCCTATAAATTAATTAGAGGATAAACAATATTTAATTTCTAATCTTGAATTACTTAAAACCATACATATGTCTATATCTTGAAAATAAATTAGAAATATTAATCTATGTTAAAAAAAAATGAAGTTGGGTAATAAATTTCAGACAAAATACATGTAATGTTGTAAATCAATTCTAAAAATTAAAAATTGAACAAATAACTAACCAATCATTCTAATTTAATTGGTAAGCACTACTTGAAGTTATATTAATATAGTATGTAATAGTATTTTTATATTTAATACATGATTTCAACATCAAATATATCAAATTCTATCTTGCGGTACATAATTAACAAATCTTCTACATCATAACATTTTAAATTTGTTTTGGCTACTCGGTGAAATGTTGAAACTAACTAGACATGCTCTGATATTTTCTAGATTCTCTTGAAAAAAAATGGCGACATTTTTGTACAATTAAATTACAGTATGACAAGCTCGTCTTACATGAAAAGTTGTCCTTCTAATGTAGACATAAATTGAGATTTTAAAATATTGATACAAAAGTATTATTATGAAAAAACAAAATTTATGGATAGTATATTCACGTAAAACTTGTGTAATAGTTCCACATATTGTTGTTCCAGTATACAAAAATTCTAACGGTCTTAAACAAATAGTTCATTTTTGTAAAATTTATTTTGCATATAAATAATGTCGTGATACATACAAAAGTACAATATTGTTTAGCCCGTATATCTGTAGTTCAAAAAAAATTGCTAATAATTTTACAACTTTGTTTCAAAGTCGTTTATCCTCTAGTATTAGATTTAGAAACTTTTGTACAACAAAAAAAATTAGTGAACCACTTGCATAGTCATAATCAAGTTCTGTCACCAAATGAGATCAGGTAGTGCATCAGAAATAATATATTTTGTTAATTTGGTTTTCTTACAAACAGTCATAAGTAAATGATCCTAATGAAGACTCTTGAACACCGATGCTTAAATTTGTTTACCTATCATCAATTGTGTCATTAAATTGATCCTAATGAAAATTCTTGAATACCGTAATAACTATAGTGTACTTTCATAAATCAATCTAAGACTTGCTCTCGCTGATCGAGCCTAGACTGGACTTCCAATCCAACCAGTCCAACCCAGCCAAATTTGGAGAGAAAATCCGATCCGGACCTATTAGGGTCTACAGGCAAGACCCGAGCCCGAGTTTGGAACGATCTCAGGGTAGACTTCAGGCCACCCAGCCCACAACACATCTTGAACCGAGACACTTTCCACCCGATAAATATTTCTATTAACAAAACCGATACGGAAAAATAATATCTGTATTCGTACAACATAGACTAACATTGATACCAAAGATTTTGAGAGATTAAAAACCTTAGTACTTCATTCATCAAATTGAAGTTATATGGACATAAAGAAATCACACCAACACTCCTTTCCTTTTACCTGTCCCATTGTATTCCTACTGCTATTGCTTCTTGTGTGATTGCGATTTGTCGAAGTGGCCCCATGCAATATCTTCCTCCAATGGACCACTTAATATCAGACATTTCAAACTTCCCTCCTAACTAATTGTATATGTACAGTCAAGTACTACTACTGGACTACTACTAGTAGTAGTAGTATATGCTTACAGTTGGTTCCTTTCCTCCTAAGAGCAGGATCGAATCAGCCCCAAATTGTACAGATTCCTCTTGACCAGACTGCCCAGGTAGAACAGGCCGGCACCCATCTCCTCCGCGGCCGACCGATCCTTCGTGCCGGGCCTCGACGGCCGGTCCTGCACCACCTTGAGGCTGTCCCTGCCTACGCGGTCCACGACGGCGTCGATGGTCTTCGGATTCGCAGGGTTCCCGGCCGCGTCGGTGACGTAGAACGTGTCCATCGCCATCTGCTCCTTGGTCCGGATCTCCGCTCGCGTTATAGACAGCCCGTTCTCTCGGAAGGTCCGCGTGACATCGGCCAGTAGCCCTTGCCGGTCTCTTGTGCATAGGTCCAATCTCAACGCCTGAAGAACATACGTACAAATAAGAGTAAATTATAAATTTTAATTTATATTTTATTCCACTTTTTAATTTTATTAGACTTATATTTCACTTCTAGTTACCAAAAATATTTATTTTGTCACAAAAGATATTTTTATGATAAAATCTAATAAAATTAAAAATGCAATCCAAGTATAAATTCATATAAATAAGTGGGATGAAAGTATAAAAAAAAAAAAAAAAAATTACATTTCTAATAAAAACTGGAAGGAAAAAAAATTTGTGAACTACCTCTGTTGCTCTTCGCTCGATTGCTGCTTGTAGAAACTGAATCACGCGCTGCCGCTCTGCTTCGGAACTGATCGGACTTCCGTCCAAATGCCGGACATACAATTCCTGATGAAGAATAAACCAAATCGAAATGAGCAAATTGTTCAAAAAATGAGCAACAAAATAGTTGGAATTAATTGGGTGAGATTAAAGTAACAATTACCAGATGAGCTCGGTCGGAGCCGGTGTCGACGGTGCCGTGGAAAATCACGTACTCCATATCGGTCAGAGTGCAGACGATGTCGAAGAGTAGCTTCGGCCGATCCCTGCACTGGACACCGACGACGGAGTACCCCCTCTCGGTCCAGTTCTGGACCGTAACCGAAGGCCGGGACGACGACGCCGACGCGGACGCCACCGCCGCCGACTCGTAGTCGCGGTCGGCGAGCATCAGCTGGTGCAGCCTGCGGTCGGCGTGGCCGACCGCGGCGGTCGACACCGAGGTCTTCGCTCCCCTCAGGTCATGGTCGCGGTTGAGAACGTTGCGAAGCCGGGTGGTGACGAGTGCGATCTTGTCCGTGTCGCCGACGGAGGAGCCGGACTCGAGGCCCTCGATGGTCACCAGCGCCGCGGCGCGGCCGTTGTGCGTCCAGACCCTCGCGTCGGCTATGGCGAAGTCGAGGTCGGAGAGAACGGCGCAGAGCTCGGAGAACAGGCCCGG
This sequence comes from Iris pallida, assembly GCA_029216955.1. Classification (NCBI taxonomy): domain Eukaryota; kingdom Viridiplantae; phylum Streptophyta; class Magnoliopsida; order Asparagales; family Iridaceae; genus Iris; species Iris pallida. The sequence goes on along the minus strand of JANAVB010002199.1, from coordinate 26,743,282 downwards.
GCGGTCCGTGCCGGTGAGCTCGAGCGTGGTCAGCAGTCTGGACGCGTCCTCCGTTTGTTCGTCCAGGTTGGAGTCGGCGGCGGCGAGGGAGTGCTCGATGAAGGAGACGAGGCTCTCGTCGGCGAGCTTCCGGCCGGAGGAGTCGGAGACGTGGAAGACGTCCATGAACCACCGGCCGTCGGAGGAGATGTAGGCCTTGCGGATCGAGAGGTCGAGGTCGGTCAGGACCTGCACCGCCTCGAGGAGGATCCCGTGCTTCCGCGCGCTGTCGACCTTGATCAGCGTCACGTCGGGGCAAACGCCGTTGTCGATCACCACTCTGCAACCACACACCCACGAAAAAAAAAAAAACCGGTCAGAACCGAAGAAAATAGAATCAAGCATTAATGTACAGAATTGAATCGGCGACCTCGGAGTGTTCATTCTGATGACGAGCTTCTCGTACTCGTCGAGAGTCACTGCCGGCCATGCCATCTCTCTCATTCTCTCTCTCTCTCTCTCTCTCTCTCTCTCTCTCTCTACACTTTCTTTCTCCTCTCTCTCTCTCTAGAGCATGCGTTTCTCCGTTTGAACCGGTTTCGCGTATATTTAAAGTGCCGATTGCGAACCGGCAGGTCACTGCGAAAATCGCGGGTGTCACGTGCTTCGGGCAGCTGGAGTGCCTGCCCGGGCAGCTGTTTCGGTCGACCAACCCCGGGCACCACCCTGTCCCCTCCACGTGGCGAGCATCCCTTATAACTTTGCTCCCAGAAAAGCTGCAGCCACGTCGGACAACGCTCTCCCGCCCACTTGACTCGCTTGTGCCACAGGCTTCTGGGGTTGTCGATTACCACTTCCCTTTTTCGAAATTCGAATGGCCTAATTAAAATTTATAACCTAAATTTTATGCCAACTTAGAATTTAAATTCTATAATATTAAATTTAAATTTAAATCCTAAATTTTTATATTTTCTTTCTTATCATATTCGCATTAGGTTATATACAAAAAATTTGTTATCATGCATGAGAAAAAAAAGATATAATAGAAAAACATAAACAAAAAATAAATATTGAGTGTCCGAACTTTCAATTGAATATGTTAGGACTTATACTCTAAGTTCAACTACCAATTGAACATGTTAAGATTTATATTCTAAACTCAGTTGGTATAAAATCTAGAATCTAAACGCTAATTAATCCGATTCGAATTCTAGTAGGTGGACGGAAAATGTGAAAATATTTGTAAATCAAGGAGTGCTATGTGATAAAATGGATGCTATATTCGAATTTCAGATTCTGTAGCTAAGTGTTGAAGAATCTGCCATCTTTTTTTGAGAATATTCGCCTTCGAGAGGCAGAGACTGTAAATAACTAAATAGTTTTTCCCACACAAACAGCTTAATTTAATCTTATTTTTATGAACACAGTAAAAACGTATTAATTCTTCTAGCTGGTCCTACCTCCTTTTAATAAAAAATTTAAATTTCTTAGATAGTATTCCCAAATTTGATTCTATTTTCTATCTCTACAATAAACTTAAAATTAAAATTTGAGTTGTGACCCTCACTTGAAGTATAATATTTTTGGATCCTCAAACTTAAATTAAGAAAAATTATAATTTGATAACCTCAATTATTTAAGTTATTCAACTTAAAACTGTCAATTTTAATATGTATTAACTTAATATCTTAAAAAATAAAAATGACGAATCTAAACATATTTCTCACCCAACACCCCTCAATCCTCCGATTGCACCACACTTTCCCCCCACATGTTCCGCCTCCCTCCCGCGTTGCGCCCCCAATTTCTCCCCCCTTTTTCTCTGTTGTGCGTTGTCATTGCCGGCATTGCCGCGTGAGAGTCGGGTGGAGGAGAGGGGATGGTGCACCGGGTGAGAGGCGTGACGGAGGTAGTTTTGTATTTATTTTTATTTTTTAATATAAGTTGACAACTATCAAAGTTTAGAGTATTAAGTTAAAAAAAATTGAATTACTGATAATATCAAGTTTTAATTTAGCTTACAAAAAATATTCTTCTTTTTATGTGCAATAAAAAGATATATAAAGAAAGTAGGAAAATAAATGGACATAGGTATAAGAGAAACAAATAATCAAGTATTACCATAATAATCTATAGATCAGATTAATTTCTTTGACATGACAAAGAAATTCTATCTAACTCCAAGTATTTTCTTATTTAAGAGACTTCTAGACTAGGTATGGTATAAATTCATTTTGTCTTTTCTATTTTTCCCAATAAAACATAACCAAAATAAATTCTGTATTAAATGACATTTAAAAGAATAACTAGTTTACTTGTTGGGAGAAGATATGATAATATATGAGAGGTGGTTTAATTTCAGGTCGTTGTTTAAAAAAAATGGCCAAAAAATAAATGAGGGATCTTTTGAGACTGTATATGAAAAATAAGTGTTAGAAGGTTTTTAAAAATTGAACTGATATAAAAAAAAAAAACAGCTTTGGACCATCTTTGACCCAAAAAAAAAAAAAATAAGCATAAATAAATTTTCAATAAAGCCTTCATAATATTATGCTATTGGTTCTCAGAGAGCGAAAACCAACAACAGTTCAAGCAGAGAACAATATTGACAGACCAGAATCTTATGTAAAAACTAGTAAATGTACGTTCTTTGCACGTATAATAAGAATAGTATCCAATTACAATCAAATATTTTTTCTAATTTATATGGTTAATGTGAGAGGTATTCTTCTTCTTTGGTTGAATTCGATTCTCCATGTTAAATATATATAATAAATTTATTTTTTTTTTCCAACTATTTTTAACATAATTTTTTTTTTAAATAAAATATACCGTGATATAATTACAGCTCAAACGATTCACTTTTGAGCCGTTTTGAAGCATCATTATATAGTAGAAGATATGATAAATTTTAAAGGACGTATATGCTTAAATTATGAAACTAACGAAAAGAATTTACACCAACGGAAATGATTTTTTAAAAGGACATACACTGACACTGTAATGTCAAAATTTTAAAGGGCATATACGTTTAAATTATGAAAAAAAATTGATAGTCCAGTATGTTGGTTAATCCTACATCTGTAGTACAGTCTCCTGTTAAAAGTTTTAAATAAATATTTTGTAAATATCTGGACAGTTTCGAATAATTTTTGTAAGTTTATTATTTACCAAAAAAAGAAAACAGTTTATAAAAGTGGCGCTTTCCGGACAAGTCGAATTTGTTTCTGTGACCGACCGGTAGTTTTACTTTTGCGGAAAACAGTTGAAAGAACAGTTGGCACGTACGGATAAATACGTGTCGACGAGTTACTCGTCAGAGAGGGACGAGGCACGTGTCTAGTCATAAATGCTGCCGGTGGCGCTGGCGAGAACACGTCCTTGCCACGCCGGAGGCACGTGTGCCATCGTCTTGACCGCCCCCTGCTTTATTATTTGATGGCTAATTTATGCCAGCAGTAATTATTCGTTTCCCACTAATTTATGGTAATTTATGCCAGCAGTCCTTATTCGTTTCCCGCGTTTTGTGTTTTATAAATGGAATGTTAATCAATTTGAGAAGCAATGTTGGAATATGTTACTAATGGAAATTTATATATATAATCTTAAATTTTCAATGGTATAATTAGTAAAGTAGAGCTTTTACGGATTCCTAATATTAGGGAACCTAACATCTTTGATTCATAGATTAAAACAATCTTTTCCCAAATATAAAAGTTGTCGCAATATTATATTAAATTACAAATAATTTTATAATAGATGGACTACTATAGTCTAGAGTAGGTAAAACATGCTACCGACGGACTAGACGGGCAGCTTCAATAGCTATAACTTCTCATTCATAACAATTTTGAAAATTTCGTCCAAGACATTAAATTTTATAAAAAATGTACAAAAAATAAAAAAGGTTAAAAAAAAAATACATAATGAGAATAAAAAACACGCTCCCCTATGAGAATAAAAAATTATATAACCCCCACCCACCCTCTGACCCCTCCTCCTCTTCCTCCTTCTCCCGACCCTCCTCCTCCTCCGGAGTCAGGGTCAGAGGAGGAGGGGTCGAAAAAGGAGGAGGAGGAGAGGGGGATGAGGAGTAGGGTTGACAATTTTTTTTTTTTTTGGTTTAGAGTGTGCTTAGTAAGGAATGGGGTGTATAGATTCAATATTCTGGAAAAGGATTGACTCACGGATAAGTTGAATAGGAAAATGTTAAGTTTACTATCAAATATTTATAACTTTCTTACAACCCATACTCACCTTCCTTGCTAACATTGTTCCACTCGGTTCCTCCTTTTCCCTAATCAATGGACACCACGTAGACAGTTGTAAAGTTTATAATCAAAATTGGTTGTAAGCATAGCATTTTTTAATTAGATAATACTTCAAGTATGGACAAACCTTCCGTACTATTTGTTATATATATATATATATTAAAAAAAAGTTGAGTTCAAACTCAACTAAAATTCATGATCATACTACTAAGCAGATCAGACACTAACTTATTAGTAAGGACAATGATTAACGGTCGGCGGAAACAAAGAAGCATCACGCTTTATCAACGACCTCTTAATTGATTCAAAGGAAAAAAATGGCGGGAAATGGCAAAGAGGGAATGTAAATTTTCCCGCCAAGAAATATCACGCGGGACCCACACCACACTCGTCAACATCATCGGCAAACAAAGGAGAGTAGCATACAGCTCACGTTCTGATTCCTTGATTCAAAAAAGTTGTTGTTCAGATGCATGCGCCCGTCACATTGTTACTACCGATGGACCCGACGCCGGGAGTAGATAAAGTTGCACCGGCGTGACACCAAACACCGGGCGTAGATAAAGCTAAGATCAGCGTGACACCAATCTTGATGCACTTACTTTCCAGTGAACTTAATGTCGGACACAAATACAGTTAAAGGACGGGCGATTGGTCAAACATATATAAGAACCGACTCGAGACTCGAGAGTAAGCCAGACAAGACATCCGATTTCAACAATCCTCCTGATTAGGACAACCCCCCAACCCCCTGGTCCCCCGTCTATATTAAATGTCTTGAGCAATTTAGGAGTCAGAAGATCAACTCGAAATTCGATCGAGCTCCACGTTGCCGTCAGAATCAAAGATAACTTGTATCTTAGCAAAAATTATTGTTCATATTTTTCTTAGACACAACATTTATAGCTTTCAGCTGCTTGTAATTTTTTTTATTTTTTTTTCTAAAATCGAGGATCAAGGGGCAACCAAATTTAGCTTCGACTAGACAACCCAACTCGTTGGGTCGGCCCTGGTTGAGTTGTCCTATCTGAAGCTAATTTTGGTCCCATTGACCCTTACTATAGATCGGTCGTAGGGTATCACCCGCTATCCTAACTTCTTGTTGGACCATGCTAAGCCTTGAGGCTTACCCCTAGCAGAGAGGGATTGTCCAAGCCCGAAGTCTTGTCAAATTTACCACTAGGCCGGTCCTGAATATAAGTACATTCTATCATACAATCTTAGAAGGAAAGAAAGATGATAATTTACAATAGAGCAATGCTACGTTGTCCGCGGGTTTGGACCGCCGTCCTGGCCCGTGGGCCACGTGTTGTGCCTCCAATGGAGGAGGCGCAGAATTCGCGCGAGTGGACTAAATGGGTTGGGGGGGGGGGGGGGGGGGGGGGTTAGATCGGCGTGCGGTTACGCACGGTCACCAACTGCGGACAGAATAGGATTTCCATTTACACTATCTCTAATTTTTTAAAATGTATACCAATTTATTTAAAATTTAATTATGAATGGATGGAATAATGGAATACAAAAAAAAAGGAAATTACGTACATGATATAAAATTTTAGCAAAAACAGGTAGGGAGTAAAAAGTGTTTCAAAATTTAAAATTCAAATAAAAAATCCATAGGCTATGACATTTTTTATTTTTAAAGAAAATGCCATGGACTATAGCTCTTTTCTTGTTTAAAAAAAGTTATTTGAAAAAAATATTAAAAAATTATGCAAGAACCTAACGACGTATTAATTTTTTTGCATATAGGTCCTTAATATGTCAATAATTTGCATATGAATCTATTTTTATTTTGATGATATCAATACGGACTAAAAAAATTTCGTGCAGACATCGGATTACAACGTGATCGACCGTGTCGAATCACCAATGTAAGTGTACTTTTAGCGGGTTATGTGACAACTTCTCACAGCGTCATCTGTAGTGCCCCGTCCCGCAAAGTCAATCGGAGGAATCGAAACGCCGACGGCGTTGGAACTTAGCCTTGCAACGGCTACTCGAAGGCTCGCTCGTCCGAGGCGACTCCTAGCACAGGTGGGATAGTTTCGGTGAACTTGTCTCATCTTAGCCTTCACATAATAACTCGCAATGTTTTCAACTTGCACAAGTAGGCTAATATAAAAGCTACGAACGCACATAGCTAAGGGAATAATCCCGACCCGTCGGAATGTCTTAGAACATGGAAAATGGTCCCACGGTCTTCATAGAAGTCGGCTCAGCGTGCTTTCAAATGACACTCGATCCTTCGATCCCGTGGCTTGGGAGAAGGAAGTTGGCTTAAATTACTAAGTTGCCCCGACACTTGAAATAGTCTAAGTCATAGGCGTCGCCTGCGTGAATGCTTGGTAAAGCATGCACGGTCCCGTCGTTTTGCCCCAACACTCGAATCAGCCTAAGTCATAGGCGTCGCCACATGAATGCTTAATAAAGCATGCTCGGTCCTATCCCGCAAGGCTTGGCATAGCCTTCGCACGTCCCGTAAGTTAAGTCGTCTTGTACGGCTTGTTGGCTTAAGTCTAGGCACCCGAGAACTTGGTTATTCAAGTCGAACGCGTGTACGGCACGTTCCCTCGATACGAAGCTCGGCGTAGCCTTTGCTCGTCGAGTCGTTGCCCGAATAAGTTAGACAAGAGTTGTGCTGGGCTATCGAAACCATTTCTAGCACTGTCCCGCTCTATCTGCGGTTGTTAAGTCGCATAGTCCCTTGAGAACAAGGCTCGTCGTGTAAAGTATATGACTTAAGCGTTAGCGTCGCCTAGAGAACCGGGTCTGTCTAAGGCACGAGCTACGGTCGGTTTAGTGAAAAGCTTGCCAAGAATAAGGAAGTCCACGCGACTGGTTGTCGCCGAGATTGGTCCCGCTACTTGGGAGTCTCGCTAAGTCTTGATATGTCCCGCACACGAGATCGGTCCCCTGGCTCGGGAGTCTCGCTAAGTCTTGATATGTCTCGCACACGAGATCGGTCCCGCGGCTTGGGAGTCTCGTTAAGTCTCGAGAGAGTTAAAGGAAAGCATGGTCATGTTAAGGAAGGATTTGATAGATCGAGTTGAGTATGCATGGTCATTGGACAACTTGTCGACAAGGTGTAGTCTTCTCGAATGAATGTCGGGGCACCGGGATCATTCAGCCCTGGGGAAGCGCGTTACGGCTCAAAGTAGGATGCTGGATAACCGCATGGGAGACTTCGGCGCCTCCGGGCTAGCTACCCGTGTAGGGACGAGCCGATATCCCACGAGTCAGTCCAAGATAGCTTGACATTGCTAGTGACCACTCATGTAGATGTGTCGGCAATAGCGACACACCGCGTGTATGCCTTTGGATTGGGTTTAGAACTGGAATCATGTCTAGTCGGTAACACAATGTCTGGGCCTAAGATTGGACTGCAGCATAGGCACCATGCTTAGCACGATACTTGGCGTCGGGATGTCCATGAGATCGATACTAGGTTTGGCAAGTCTTGTCTAAGTTGGTTCATGAGTCGAATAGAAAGACCGCTAGGCGGTAACATGGGTAAAGTCTTGATAAGTTGCGAGGCGCGGCCTCAATCTTGAAGCATATACAAGTCTAAGCAAGGTCTTAAGGCACAAATCAAGTCTAGCGGCACGACCTGCACGAGTCGTCCCCTTGACGTCGTTGGCACGAGAATAGGCTTGAGGCACTTGAGTTCAAGTTAAGGTCTTGGCACGGCCGAGTCCGTGTAAGTTGCTCCTCAGCGTAGCACCGTCTCGGATATGTCTAAATCGCGAATAGAGTACGGCACGACCCTTCCGTTCCGAGTTACAAGTTTGGTCAAGTACCTAGGCGATGAGGCACTGTCTCGATCGAAACACACGTTGGGATTATAGCACGAACATATCATGTCACCTCGGTTTGGTCGGACGTCCTCGTCCTAAAATGAATCCTAAGGCAAGACTAGAAAGACAATCGAAAGGGTTTTAAACTGCACAAAGTAAATGAACATGTCGGTTATGTATGGGTGGGCGAGAAGCTCACTCCACCAGTACAGTTGAGTACTGACACCCACACAGTGTTCATGTGCAGGCACAGGTAGAAGCTCGTGGCGCGGAGCTCGCTTGGATGCATTGAGGCATGGAGTTCCTTGGCGATTCGAAGCGTGCGGCCGCGTGGATTGAAGACTTATACAGGACCTAATGTATGGACATCGCCTTTCGAAGCTTCCGCTGGCTCAAGCATTGTAATCGAGAGATGAGAGAGAGAGCAGAGTGAATTGTAAAATGAGAGAAAGGTGAGCACGAGAGACTTGTAATTTGGCCTTGCGTCCACAAATGTAATCTTGTATTCAATATCAATAAAGAGCTTCTTTTGAATGACTTGTGTTCATGTGTGCTTGTTCTAAATTTTCGCTGCATGTTTCAATATTTCTGCTTGGGACTTCTGTGCGACGACCCCGTCGCCGCCGATGTAGTCGGCCGTTATGAAACTGCCTTGCACGAGCGCAATCTAGGCTCATGCGGCATCACGCCTTAGCGAGGACGATCGCTCCTACGGGAGCGGGCGTGACATAATGGTATCAGAGCACGGCTTTACGTCCTTGGACTTCAAGTTGAATTTCTCAGTTTTGAAAGCTCATCGTTGTTAAAAAAGTGTGCGCTCTCTCTCAAATGTCCCTCGACATGTCCATACAATAAGTCTAAATATTTTCAAAAGCTCGTTCAAGCGTTCAACCAAACGCATCGGTAGGCTATCGCCGAATGCATCTGTAGGCCTTTGTGCCGAATGATGTTAAACTTGACTCGATAGAGAACACATGCTAAGTTAACATGTCGCGTGCGTGCCTAACTAGTCATGCGTTGACCCTAGCAATTGAGCGTGCAAACTCGAATATAGTCCGCACGGGATAGCCATGCGCACTGCCTTTTGGCTAAGTTGCGTCGCGTGTCGCGCACCTCGACTTTTGGTGCAATCGAGTTGCGAGCGATATCAAGTACCGCTCGGTCGGGAGCGAAGCTACACATAGAGTGTATATCGATAGGAACGCTATCGAGTTCACGCTTAGGCGTGCACGAAAGATTGACTTGGATTTTGAGAAATAGTGCGAACAACTTGGTTCGTCGATACGACCTGAGTGATTACGCTAGAGATTCGTCGAACGAATCTGAAATATGTCTTAGCAAATGATGCGAATGTGATTGTGGATTAAATAGGATGGCTCGAATCCGAGTGGTGTATGTGATTGCTTTGAAGAAGTATAAGAGTGAGTGTCGACGACTAGTCGAATGGCTCGAACCCTGAGTGGTGTATGGACGTTATAGAAATTGTTCGAGCGAGACTAAAGGATTTACGGATAGAACGAGTATGTCGACGAGGCAATACGATCTCGCAAAACCTTAGAACGCGTCACGCTTAGTTGGTCGTGACTTCGAATGTCCCGAACGAGCGTCTCGTTCAGACAACTTGAGAATAGGCAACGCATGTTAGAAAATGATTCGGAACGATGAATGAAAATAAATGGTCGTGATCGAAGAAACTTAGAGGATCGCGTGTACGATTTCGGATTGTTTTAAATGAAATGTGACTTGAGTTTTGAATAACGATCTTGAAACGATCTTGAGGAATAGCGATCGAACTTGATCTTGAATATCGAGAAAATTATAGAATATCCAGTTTGGACAATAGCATCAGTCGTACGGCTTGAAATTGGTTGCAAAGGAAGATCGTCAGGTTATGCATATCGTCGATGGTATTGAGGCGTATCAAAGATCGATATACGATAACTCGGGGGTACTCTGACTCGACGAATGACGATCGTACAAATGTTATTATTCTGATGGATGCTATACTCTGGATATTGAAACGTGTCGAAGAAAATATAGACTTGGCTCGAAGATTTTCTGGTTGAACGAATGATGATCGGACTATCGAACTTGGATTGGATGAAATGAAATGTTTGGATTTCCTTCGTCGATAACCACAACTTTGACATTCTTGTCTTATGCGAGCACAACTTCAGCCTTGCACATGCGTCACGCCGATTAGGGCAATCACTCCGCGTGAGCGCTGGTATGGTGATTCATACAGCATGGGGTGATTGAACTAGCATGGCGTGGCAATTTGTGTGCTTCGACTTGTGGTTTGACACAAAGGTGAACTTGAGAATGACTTAGCATGCGTGACGATCGAAATTGAGGATTGCGTAGGTCCAATCCGCGTATCGAGAATGAATGAGTCTAGACTCAAACAAGAGTTACGCCCCGATGAGAATGATTATTCTGCGGGAGTGTTGCTTGGTGATTCATGAACCACCGTGGATAATCGGACTCGCGTGAGATTGGGGCACAACATATTGTCAAAGCTAGGCGACCTCGCGATCGAATACATGAATTGGTTAGAATTGGTGAATTGAATAGATTCGAATACGTGCAACGAATGCATTGATACGAATAGGTGATCGTGCTCGATGTTTAAAAATCTGAGTGACGCGAGTTCGGGTAGAAAACCCCGTACTATCGACTTTGGTTTGACCGTAGGATTGGGGTCAGTATTGGCATTATTGTTGGGGAACTATGATTCCAATCCTGACATTGACTTAGCCTCGAAAAGAAATGGCCTAGCGGTTAGGCGAGACGCCCTGTTTCATGAGTTATCAATCGAAAGATTGATCTTGAGGATTGGTTTGATTGGATATAGTGAATCACGAATATAGGAAAACCCTGCTCACGAGACTCGGCTGACATACATATATTTTAGGGACGCCTAGGTATGTGCACGATGCGACTCGAGTGAGAACGATGAATTCTCTATCATGCGGCTTGGTGAATGCATGTATTCTGGGGACGCCTAAAATGCGTGCACGATCCAACCAAGCGATACGTTGAATTCAAATGAGACTTGGAGAATGGAAGAGTGTCGAGAACTTGAAATCGTGTTAAGGGAAAGAATGATAATAGTACGAGCGTGGCTCGGACTCAAGAAAACGCGTAGGCGTATCTCGCTCGACCGTTATAGTTCCGTGTCTAGGAACGATTAAGTCCTGGCCATAGAAATGGTAGGATGGCTTGCCTCCAGGAAAGTCTCGAGGACGAGACTTGTTCTGAGTGGTGTATGTTGTAGTTCCCCGTCCCAAAAAGTCAATCGGAGGAATCGAAACGCCGACGGCGTTGGAACTTAGTCTTGCAACGGCTACTCGAAGGCTCGCTCGTCCGAGGCGACTCCTAGCACAGGTGGTGTAGTTTCGGTGAACTTGCCTCATCTTAGCCTTCACATAATAACTCGCAATATTTTCAACTTGCACAAGTAGGCTAATATAAAAGCTACGAACGCACATAGCTAAGGGAATAATCCCGACCCGTCGGAATGTCTTAGAACATAAAAAATGGTCCCACGGTCTTCATAGAAGTCGGCTCAGCGTGCTTTCAAATGACACTCGATCCTTCGATCTCGTGGCTTGGGAGAAGAAAGTTGGCTTAAATTACTAAGTTGCCCCGACACTTGAAATAGTCTAAGTCATAGGCGTCGCCTGCGTGAATGCTTGGTAAAGCATGCACGGTCCCGTCGTTTTGCCCCAACACTCGAATCAGCCTAAGTCATAGGCGTCGCCGCATGAATGCTTAATAAAGCATGCTCGGTCCTATCCCGCAAGGCTTGGTATAGCCTTCGCACGTCCAGTGGTGGCCCACGCAGGTCCTGTAGTCGCAATTAGTACGATGTCGTGGCGGCACTCGTCTTAGAGTGTTGACTACGAGCCTGTGTTACACATAGGAGGTAGTAGGTTAAGAGTGCTCAATCACAGTAGGATCTTTTCTTGCTTATCTTGCTTACCATCTTTGATATTAATTTACTGCATTCTAGCTGTCCTCCTTTGATATTGCCTTCATGTGCCATATTGATATCTTCTTTTCAATTTGTCTCCAGGATATTTATGACTCATTCTCCTGGCGTGGAGCACGGGGAGACGGAGAGGTCTGCCACCTCTGGCGGACAGGCTCCGGTCACTTTCCCTGCAGATGGGACTTCTGTTGGAGCTCTCGGGGGTACTCCTCCAGCGCTCTCGATGACCGTCTCTGGGGTTGCGGGTGCTCTTCCCGCAGTGTCGGGGGCTACGACGGGAGTTGTCGGGGGCGTTCTTCCTCCTGCTGCACAGCGGATTCCTCCGCTAGTCGCAGATGTACTTCCACCTCCACCTCCTCTACCTACAGATATGGGGCAGATGCTTACCTTCCTCCAGCAGATGCTGGAGACTCAGAGAGCCCAGGCCGAGGCTCAGCAGAGGCAGACAGATGCGATACGTCAGGGCATGGAGGATGCCCATCAGTTGGCCCTTGCAGCCGTGGAGCAGAGGGCTCCTCATCCGGGGACGCGATCGAGGTACGAAGATATCCAGGACTTCAAGAAGCTCGGGCCCCGTAACTTTAGCGGGACCGAGGGTGTGGTCTATGCAGATGATTGGCTCGAGGATATCGAGCGGCAGATGAGGGCCTCCCGTCTGGCAGACGACCTAAAGGTCGAGGCGGTAGATTTGCAGTTGCTAGACATTGCACGCACCTGGTTCAGAAACGAGCCAGCCCTAGCTGGAGAGGGCCGTACTTGGGCAGAGTTCAAGCTCCTCTTCAAGGAGAAGTTTTTTTCCCCTACGGACAAGATTGACCTGGTGCGACAGTTCCAAGATCTGCAGCAGGGCAGTCTATCTGTGGAGGAGTACGCAGCGGAGTTCGGTCGTCTGAGCCGATACACAGAGTACATGGTTCGAGACCCGGAGATCAGGACGAGCCGTTTCAGGAAGGGGCTTACTTGGGATATCAAGATCCTCATTCCCTCCTTCTATGAGACTTATACCCAGATCCACGTGGAGGCCCGCAAGTTAGAGCGGGAGTGGGGCTTGAAGCCCAAGAGGGAGCGTGATCTTTTTTCGGGGGCTACTAGCAGCGCAGGGGCTGCTAAGCGTCCTCAGCTTCAGCATCGTTCTTTCCAGCATCACTAGCCGCAGGTGCAGGCCAGAGCACCGGTTCAGCAGCAGGTGCAGCACACTCAGCCGAGGCAGGCACATCATGGGGCTCCTTGCAACTTCTGCAAGAAGCCCGATCACATCTGGGAGGTCTGCCGGAAGAGGCTGGGCTTGTGTCTCTATTGCGGGGAGGCTGGACATCAGTTGAGAGATTGTCCTATGAGCCGTCGCAGGGAGGGCCATGGAGAGGTAGCAGCTCAGGGGGCACCGGCGAGAGTTCCTGCAGTGCAGCAGAGGGGTCCACTTCCGACCCAGCAGCAGCAGTTTGTTCAGCACCACCAGCAGCGGGGTGGTCAGGGTAGAGCCTTTGCTCTTGCAGCTGAGGAGATGGAGCCTATTGCGGATGTAGTCGCAGGTTCTATTCTGCTCGATTCTTTTCCAGCTTTAGCCTTGTTTGATTCTGGTGCTACGCACAGTTTTGTGTCTGTTTCTTTTGCTCTTAGGCACAATATTATTGCTTAGTATCTTGGTAGGACTTGCAAGATTATGATTGAGAATGTCATCATCCTAGTTAATAATGTTTGCAAGGGGCGGAGAGTTTCTTTGAGAGGCCGGGAGCTGAGTGCGTGTTTGCTCGTAATGCCACTTCCGAGTTACGATGTGGTACTCGGTATGGATTGGTTGAGCATGCACCACGCTAGCATCGACTGCAGAGGGGGCATGATTCTGTTTAGGCCGCCGAGAGAGCCGGAGTATGAGTTCACCAGGGGTGCAGTGGAGCAGGGAGATGAATTCTGCGGAGCGTTGTTGGCGGGGCCGGTGTTGCCATATCCACTCATTGCTGAGTTCTTGGATGTCTTTCCCGAGGAGCTGCCCAGGATGCCGCTAGATCGTGATATTGAGTTTTCTATAGACCTAGTGCCGGGCGCTGAGCCTATCTCCCAGCATGTCTATAGAATCAACAACAGTGAGTTAGAGGAGCTGAAGAAGCAGGTCGATGAGCTGGAGGACAAGGGCTTTATTCGATCTAGCTCTTCACCTTGGGGCACGCCAGTTCTTTTCGTCTCCAAGAAGGATGGTACGGTACGTCTGTGTATTGATTACAGGGCGCTCAACAACCTTACCATCAAGAATAAGTACCCTTTGCCAAGGATTGATGACTTGTTCGACCAGTTGAGCGGGGCGAGAGTGTTCTCGAAGATCGACTTACGCACCGGGTACCATCAGCTGAAGGTGAAGCGGGATGACATTCCGAAGACTGCCTTTCGGACTCGCTATGGCCAGTATGAGTATACCGTCATGCCGTTTGGGTTGACCAATGCCCCAGCGGTATTCATGAACTTGATGAACAAGGTATTTCATCAGTACCTTGACAAGTTCGTGGTGGTCTTCATTGATGACATCCTCATCTATTCGAAGACACCAGAGGAGCACGAGGAGCACCTGAGAATTGTGTTGGACACTCTCAGGAGGGAGCAGCTGTATGGGAAGTTGTCCAAGTGCGAGTTCTTCTTGGATCGCGTGGAGTTCCTAGGCCATGTCTCTGGCGAGGGGATTTCAGTAGATCCGAGGAAGATTTCTGCGGTGGAATCCTGGTCTACGCCGAGCTCAGTAGCAGAGGTTCAGAGTTTTCTGGGTCTGGCAGGTTACTACCGGAGGTTCGTGCAGGACTTTTCCAGGATTGCCCAGCCGATGACCCGCCTTACCAGGAAGGACGAGGAGTTTGTTTGGTCCGATGAGTGCCAGACCGCCTTCGAGGAGCTGAAGGCGAGGTTGACTACAGCTCCTATCTTGATGCTGCCATCTGGATCTGGTGGTTATACGATCTACAGTGATGCTTCAGGATGGGGTTTGGGTTGTGTGCTTCAGCAGCACGGGAAGGTAATTGCCTATGCATCTAGGCAGTTACGTTCTCATGAGAGGAATTACCCTACCCACGATCTGGAGCTGGCAGCGGTCATCTTTGCTTTGAAGCTGTGGAAACACTATCTGTACGGAGAGCGCGTGAAGATCTATACTGCCCACAAGAGCTTGAAGTACGTGTTTACCCAGAAAGAGCTGAATATGAGGCAGAGGCGATGGTTAGAGCTGATGAAGGATTTTGATATATCCTTACAGTACCATCCGGGAAAGGCCAACGTGGTCGCAGATGCTTTGAGCAGGTATCCCGTGGCCATGTGTTTGACGATGGATCGTTACCTTCTGGCAGATCTGGAGAGCTTGGGCATAGAGGTGATAGTTCCTGGGTTTGAGGCGCAGATATGGGGTCTGCAGGTGCAGTCAGAGCTGATGGAGAGAGTCAGGGAAGCTCAGTTTGAGGATGAGGCTCTGAGGGTCATCAGGGAGCAGGTCCAGATAGGACTGTTGGATGAATTCTCTATAGCAGGGGATGGGTCGTTGAGGTATGGTACCAGATTGTGCGTGCCGAGCGAAGGACTTCGGGAGGAGGTTCTTAGGAGACGTACCGTTCTCAGTACTCTATGCATCCAGGAGCCAACAAGATGTATAGAGACTTGAGACAACATGTTTGGTGGTATGGCATGAAACGTGAGGTGGCTCAGTTCGTTTCGAGATGCTTGGTGTGCCAGCAGGTGAAGGCCGGGAGGCAGAGACCCGGTGGATTGCTCCAGCCACTACCCATTCCTGAGTGGAAGTGGGAGCATATCACTATGGACTTTGTATCTGGGCTTCCGCGCTCTCCAGGAGGGAATGATGCGATTTGGGTCATTGTTGATCGATTGGCCAAATCGGCCCACTTTTTGCCTTTCAAAGTGGGTTTGTCGACGGAGAGGTTGGCCGAGATGTACGTGCGGCAGATAGTCCTATTGCACGGGGGTCCAGTGAGTATAGTCTCGGATCGGGACAGCCGATTCACTTCCCACTTCTGGCGGAGTTTGCAGCTTAGCTTGGACACATCGCTCAAGTTCAGTACCGCATACCACCCCCAGACAGACGGGCAGTCGGAGAGGACGATTCAGACCCTCGAGGATATGCTGCGTAACTGTGTGTTGGACTTCGGGGGATCTTGGGAGGACCACCTTCACTTGGTAGAGTTTGCTTACAACAACAGCTACCAAGCCAGTATAAAGATGTCACCTTTCGAGGCTCTATACGGACGGAGGTGCCGTACTCCCTTGTCTTGGGATGATGTCGGCGAGAGGGTTTTGCTTGGCCCTGAGATGGTGGTGGATGCTGCAGAGAAGGTCAGGGTTATCAGAGATCGACTTCGGGTGGCGCAGGATAGGCAACGGCATTGGGCCGATAGCCACCGGAGGCCGTTGGAGTTTGAGGTATAGTTTAGATTTTTCTAGTATTTGAGTCTGATTGTGATTGTTTTAGATCAAGCTCTAAGACTTGTGTTTTGTTCTAGGTTGGTGATCTTGTGTTTCTGCAGATTTCTCCGACGCGTGGCACGATTCGTTTTGGTGGCGGCGGGAAGCTTAGTCCACGATACATCGGACCATTTCGTATCTTGGGCAGGGTCGGTGCAGTGGCTTATCGACTGGAGTTACCGCCCGCACTAGAGGGAGTGCACTGCGTGTTCCATGTATCGCAGCTGAGACAGTACGTGGCAGATCCCAGTCACATCTTGGACCACTCAGAGATCGAAGTGGGACCGACACTCAGCTATCCAGAGAAGCCGGTTGAGATCTTGGACCGAAGAGAGAAGGTGCTCCGGAACCAGGTCATTCCCTTGGTTCGCGTTGCATGGAGACACCACTTTCCAGGTGAGTCCACCTGGGAGAGGGAGGACGACATGCGGGAGCGATTCCCATATCTCTTCGAGCCTTGAGGTAAAATTCTATCTTTTTCTTTCCTTGTTCTATTCATGATTGTTGTGTTAGTTCTCATTCAATTTCGAGGACGAAATTTTTTAAGGAGGGTAGATTTGTCACCCCCAGTTTTCAAATTAGGGGTATTTTCATCATTTTTCAAGTTTTATAATTTTCAGGAATTTTTATTTATTTTATGTGATTTTTTGGGATTTATTTGGTTTGGTTTGGATTTTATCCAATTCGGACTCAAGTTGGAGACCCGGGTAGCCTGGACCATAGTGGGACCCACATACTAGCTGGACTTGGCCCACATACCATCAAAATTAGGTTAGAAATCATAAACCCAACTTCCATGGCTTAATTAGTCATTTTAGAGACTTAATTAATTCATTAGAAACAAACCGAACCAAACCGAAACAAACCGAACCCAACCTAAGTCTAATGGGTTTGAAGGACTATTGGATCCTACCCAAACCCACTAACCCCCCCTTGGCCGGCCACATGTAGGAGAGCCCCCCCCCCCCCTCTTTCTTCTCCATTAAGAAAACTCTCTCTCTCTCTCTTTCAAAAAATCCATTTTTCTTTCAAATCCTTCTTCCTCCAAGAAACCTATCTAGGTATGCTTCTAATTCCTCATTTATTACACTTTTGCATTTAATTCTTTCACAATAAATGGAGAGGAGAAGATTCTTCACCATTTGCCCATAAATTTGTAGGATTTTCCTAGAAAAATAGGTTAAAGATTATTAGGGGTTTAAGTATAATGAATGGTATTTATATGTATATATGAATATATATACATATATGTATATGTATAATTATAAGTATTTGTGTGTGTGTAGGGGAAATGGAAGTGGCGGTGGTGTTGTGAAAGTGGCATGGGTGTCATGAGAGTGGTGAGAGTGTGTGTGTGGTTGTGAGTGTGTGAGTGTGTCTATATTTATATATACATCTATGTGTGTGTGTGAGTATTTATACATATGTAGATATACGTGTGTGCGTATTCATAGATATGTAGATAGATGTGTGTGTGTTTGTGTATTGGGATATATATATAGATAGATAGATAGGTGGTTAGTTATATATATATATATATATATATATATATATATATATATATATATATATATATATATATATATATATATATATATATATAGAGGAAGAGGAGGAAGAAGTGGAAGAAGGAGAAGAGATGAAGAAGAAGAAGCCACAGCAGTAGCAGCAGCTACAGCTGCAGGAGCAGCAGCTCCAGCTGCAGCAGCAGTAGCACTGGCAGCAGCTGCTGCCAGTTAAACCCCCCCCCCCATTCAGCCCTTTAGCCTATGTAAACCCCCCCCCCCCATTGTATATATATATATATATATATATATATATATATATATATATATATATATATATATATATATATATATATAAATACATAGAGAAGATTAGAAGAAGTTTAAGAAATTAGAAGAAGAAAAGTTAGAAAAGAATTAGAAGTTAGAATAGGGAGAATAGGAAGAAGTAGGAAGAAAATTAGAATAGAAAAGAATAAGAGAAAAGAAGATTAGGAATGAGAGGAAGAGTTAGAAGAAGATGAATTAGGAGAATAGAAATTAGATAAGGGGAATTTGAAGAGAAGGGAATAGGAGAAGAAGAATAGGGAGGAAAGTGGAAAAAATAGAAATAGAGGAGAGCGAGTTAGAGGGTGAAACAGGGCTCGGAGTATCGGAATGAGTTGAAACTTGGCGTGGGGCTAGAATACGTGAATTAGATTTTACGGGTAGGCTCCCGAGTGGAAATCGGGGTTGTAGGGCGCCGGTATCGCGCCGTACCATTGCGTATCTTGAAATATTTAAGATATCGGCAATGGGCCGTATCACGGACTAGACGTCCGTTTTACTTAGGTATCTTGGTAGGTAATATATGTATAGGCTAGTATCTTACTGTCCTAGGGAGCTCGGGTCAAAATAACAAGCGTAGGTAGGCTAACTAGGTTTCCACCTAGGCTAGGAATTTACCTTAGAAAGGATAAAATAGGATATTGGCCTACGGCCAAGATTTGAGTTTCGAAGTCCAAGATGGACTTGGATATGGGTTGTAGAGGTTGGTAATGATTAGAAATAGTCGCCTAGACCTAGTCTTGACCCCGGTTGACCACGGTTGACTTTTTAGACCAAAAGTCAACTATGGGTCAACACTTTACCCAATTTAGTCCCAAATTTCATTAAACTTGGGAAGTTGACCAAAAGTCAACTATTAGTCACCATTGACAAAAGTTGACCGATGTTGACCAGAGTTGACCAGTTGACCAAAAGTCAACTGTAAGTCAACCGTTGACTCAAATCGACCTAGATTAATTCTGTTTGACTTGCATTGACCCAGTATGACCTAGCTAGACCTAATATGACTTAGATTGACCTCGTACAGTCTAGTTTGACATGTCTTGACCTAGAATGACTTAATAGGGTTTAATTTTGATTTGACTTTACTTCCTAAACATAGTATTGATACGTCTTGTTCTCTATAGGTCCTCGAGACGCTGCATTTGCTCCAGTTGATATATCATACCATATTACAGGCGAGTACATTCTCTGACACTTTTCCAATTTATGATGATTGTTATAATTCATGTAATTAGTGTAGATATGCTTGTTCTCGACACATTGGTCACACGAATTGGTATTCATGGATCCCGACATGAGATGTTATTCCTCATTATCTTTGTATATCTTGTGCAAGCTCCCTTGTAGTTCTTGTGCAGTATATAGACACCGATTCTCGAGAAGACTTGCTCCCTTCTCGTAGAATCTCGTGTCGTAATGTGTCTTGCTTGGATCCACTCTACCAGTCGGGGACGGAAAGTACTAGTGTAGATGTGTGGTCAATACCCGCCTTGTATATATTGTGAACCTTGTGAATGCCAATCCTACACCACACGTATGATTGGCTAGATCATAACCTTGTGCAGACCCAATCCGGCCACATATTGTAGCTAGTACTCACACACCTAGATATATGATTCTTGAACATGCCATGATCAGTTTACTTGCCTTGTTCTAGCTCTAGTTTTACAGCTTACCTTGCCATGATACTCACATGTATATTCCATGATTTTCTTGTATATACTCTCTATTTACAGTCTTATAGCTTTTGTCATATCTTGTGAACTGTTGTTAGTAGATTGTACTCGTTCCATCCTGACAGGATATGTTGACAATATTACAGATGCTGATGAGGGAGATTATTGTACCTACTACGGTCCGGATGACGTAGTGGGCGTAGACTTGGAGACTTTGGTCCAGCAGGGCTTAGCTCCGCCTGACGAGACCTTACCACTTGCTTAGTTAGAGTAGGTCTTTTGTACTGGACTTTGTCTCCAGCTACTTTTGAGACTGTTATTATTATGGATTGTATTTAGAGACTTGGACTTGTATATATACTTGTGTTGGACTTGACAGGTTATTATTTTATCGTCTTGTTGTCTTTATATTCCAGTCTTTACTTTATCATCTTAGAGTTGTGATTGAGCACTTATATATATTCATTGCTTGTCCTCCGTTCGGAGTTGACCAAATACTCGGCAGGTTTTTGATATATATATAAACTGTTTAGAGTAGAAAACCTACAGCGTTCCATGCCGTTTTTACGGTGAGGGCTGGGCGTTGTCACGTACACGTGCCCTTATAGCGGGTGCGGGTCGTGACACGTCCCGCAAGTTAAGTCGTCTTGCACGGCTTGTTGGCTTAAGTCTAGGCACCCGAGAACTTGGTTATTCAAGTCGAACGCGTGCACGGCACGTTCCCTCGATACGAAGCTCGGCGTAGCCTTTGCTCGTCGAGTCATTGCCCGAATAAGTTAGACAAGAGTTGTGCTGGGCTATCGAAGCCATTTCTAGCACTGTCCCGCTCTATCTGCGGTTGTCAAGTCGCGTAGTCCCTTGAGAACAAGGATCGTCGTGTAAAGTATATGACTTGAGCGTTAGCGTCGCCTAGAGAACCGGGTCTGTCTAAGACACGAGCTATGGTCGATTTAGTGAAAAGCTTGCCACGAACAAGGAAGTCCATGCGGCTGGTTGTGTAGTGCCCCGTCCCGCAAAGTCAATCGGAGGAATCAAAACGCCGACGGCGTTGGAATTTAGCCTTGCAACGGCTGCTCGAAGGCTCGCTCGGTCAAGACGACCGCTCGCTCAGGTGGGGTAGTTTCGGTGAACTTGCCTCATCTTTGCCTTCACATAATAAATCGTGTTTTCAACTTGCACAAGTAGGCTTAATAATAAAAGAGACGAATCCACATAGCTAAGGGAATAATCCCGACGGGTCAAAATAAGTTAGAACATGGAAAACGTCCCACGGTCGGCTTAGAGTTGGTGCACGGCGTGCTTTAAAAATGACACTCGGTCCTTCGTCCCGTGGCTTGGGAGAAGGAAAGTTGGTCTTTGACACAAAACTATGAAATTAGCCTAAGTCATAGGTGTCATCCGCATGAATGCTTGCTAAAGCATGCACGGTCCTGTCCCGCAAGGCTTGGCATAGCCTTTGCTCGTCCCTTGGGTTAAGTTGTAGGCTTGAGTGAGTTAGACAAAGTTATGCCGGTCGACCTAAGTTATTCTACGTGCTGTCCCGCTCATTCTGCGGTTGTCAAGATAAATAGTCCCACGACCCCAAGGCCCGTCATATAAAGTGTGACTTGGGCGACAGCGTTGCGTAGAACACGAGTCGGTTTAGAGGCACGAGCCACGGTTGGTTCAGTGGAAAGTTAGCTACGGTCGGTCGATACTTAAGGAAACACGTTATGTTCAAGTTAAGTTGGAAGGCTATGCAGTAGCCGTTCCCTGAGTTCAAAGAATGTTAAGTCTAAGCGATGGTTAGTCGCCGAGGCAACCCTGGTTTGGGGGCTCTGCAAAGGAAGTACGAAAAGTGGAAAGAGTAAAACAAAGGAACTGTGATAATAATGAGACCATGCATTACGTTAAGTCTAGAAGTTAGCGTAGGCGCGTGGTCATTGACGACTTGTCGACAAGGGGTGGTTCTTTGAGCGGCAACCCGGGGCCACGGGACCGACTCGGCCTAGGAAGAACTGATTATAGCCGAGCTGGGTAATAAGCAAAGCTGGATAATAGGTAATTGGTAGTACGGGGACTTGCAGCGAGGATCGCAACCGGCGGTGCAAGGGTCCTGTTTGCCAGGCTATGTCCACTATGGCTAGTTAATGCCAGTGACCATTCATATAGATGTGTCGGCACGGGCGGCAATCCGCGTAGGTGCCTTTGGACTGAGTCGAGTTGAATATGTATGAGTTAGAAAGACACAATATCTGGGCCTAAGATTTGGCTACGGCAAAGGCGACGTGCTTCGGCACGAGATGCATCATCCAGTGTTAAGTTGTTGGCATAGAGTTGTATGAGTTAGGCTTGAGCTGTTGCGAGTTAAGTCGAAAAGGGCCGTAGGGCAAGTTGTGCGAAGTTACGTTGAGTTGTTGGACACGACCTTGAAATATGAGGCACAGCCACATTGTCACAACACAAGTGTAGGCGAGACTAAGCTAGGAGGCACTGCCTCGGAGATATTGAAGCACGAATCGAGTTATGGCACAACCGAGTCGTTACGTCCCAGAGTTTGGCACAAAAGACAAGTATAAGTCGGTACGTCGATAATGCAAGCACGAGAAAGGCCTAGAGGCAAGGAAATGGAGTCTTTCGTGTAGTTGTGTCTCTGATTATGGCCGTAAGGCAAACACGACTTGATAGGTTAACGTTGTGGGCAGCGAGAAGTGGTCTAGAGACAAAGTATGAGTTAACGTTGACATTGCAAGCACGGGATGGTTCCGATACACAAGTTGTGCTAAGGCGCCGGTTCTAAAACTGATCCTAAGGCAAGAATAGAAAGACAATCGTAAAAGGGTTTATGTTGCACAAAGTAAATGAAACGTGTAGATTTTGTATGGGTGGGCGAGGAGCTCACTCCACCAGTACAGTGGTACTGACACCCACACAGTGTTTCATGTGCAGGCACATGTAGAAGCTCGTGGCGCGGAGCTCGCTTGGATGCGTCGAGGCACGGAGTTCCTTGGCGAGTCGAAGCGTACGGCCGCATGATCTGAAGACTTATACAGGATATAATGTATGGACGTCATCTTCCGAAGCTTTCGCTGACTCAAGCATTGTAATCGAGAGAGAGAGCAGAGAATGACTATGTAAATGAGAGAAAAGTGAGCACGAGAGACATGTAATTTGGCATTGCGCCCACAAATGTAATCTTGTATTCAATATCAATAAAGAGCTTCTTTTTGAATGACTTGTGTTCATGTGTACTTGTTCTTAAATTCTGCTGCATGTTTCAATATTTCTGCTCGGGACTTCTGTGCGACGACCCCGTCGTCGCCGATGTAATCGGCCGTTATGAAACTGCCTTGCACGAGCGCAATCTAGGCTCGTGCGGCATCACGCCTTAGCAAGGACGATCGCTCCTACGGGAGCGGGGCGTGACATAATGGTATCAAAGCACGGCTTTACGTCCTTGGACCGTCGATTGAATTCTTTAACTTCGATGTTTCCGCAAAACTCTGTTGCTTCCGCAAGTTGTTATCGTTGGTGCGCTCTCTCTCAAATGTCCCTTGGCATGTCCATACAATAAGTCTAAATATTTTCGAAAGCTCGTACAAGCGTTCCATCTAACGCATCGGTAGGCCGTTGCCAAATGCGTCGATAGGGCCTTTGTGCCGAACGTTACAAAACTTGACTCGATAGAAAATATGTGCTAATGTTAGCAAAGTCGCACGTGTGCCCGAATAGTCCTACGTTGACCTTAGCAAGTCGCGTGCATGCCTAATTAGTCCAACGTCGACCCTAGCAATTGAGCGTGCAAACTCGGAATATAGTCCGCACGGGATGGCTATGCACACGACCTTTTGGCTAAGTTGTGTTTCGCGTCGCGTACCTCGACCCTTGGTGCAAACGAGTTGCGAGCGATATCAAGTACCGCTCGGTCGGGAACGAAGCTACACCTAGAGTGTCTATCGATAGGAACGCTATCGAACTAACGCTTAGGCATACACGAAAGATTGACTTGGATTTTAAGGAAATAGTACGAACGACTTAGTACGTCGTTGCGATGCAAGCGACTACGCTAGTGATTCGTCGAACGAATCTGAAGGATGTCTTAGCGCATGACGCGAACGAAATTGAGGACTAGATCGTATGGCTTGAATCCGAGTGGTATATGTGATAGGTTCGGAGAAGAATAAGAATGAGTGTCGACGACTAGTCGAGTGGCTCGAATCCGAGTGGTGTATGGTTCGTCTTGGAAATTGTGCGAGTGAATATTGAGGATTACGAGTATGTCGGCGAGGCGATGCGATCGCGCAAAGCCTTAGAACGCGTCATGCTTAATTGGTCGTGACTTCGAATGTCCCGAACGAGTATCTAGTTCGGACAACTTGTGATTGTGCAACGCGAGTTAGAACACGATTCGAAACGATGAATAAAATGAATTGTCTCGATCGAGGAAACTTAGAGGATCGCGCGTGCGATATCGGATTTATTCAAATAAAATGTGACTGGAGTTTTGAACAACGAGCTTGAGGAATAGCGATCGAACTTGATCTTGATTATTGAGGAATGGTGGTATATCCAGTTCGGACAATAGCATCAAGTCGCACGATTCAAAATTGGTTACGAAGGAAGATCGTCAGGTTACGCATATCGTCGATGGTATTGAGGCGTATCAAAGATCGATATGCAATAACTCGGAGGTACTCTGACTCGGCGAATGACGATCGTACAAATGTCATTGTTCTGACGGATGCTATACCCGGGATAGTGAAATGTGTTGAAGAAAATATGGATGTGGCTTGAGGATTTTCTAGTTGAACGAATGACGGTCAGACTATCAAATAGAGATCTTGGCTTGGAGGAAAATAAAATGTTTGGATTGCTTCGATGATAACCCCAACGTCGACATTCTTGTCTTATGCGAGCGCAACTCCAGCCTCGTACATGCGTCATGCCGATTGGGGCGATCACTCTGCGTGAGCGCTGGTATGGTGATTCATACAGCAGGGGTGATTGAACTAGCATGGCGTGGCAATTTGTGTGCTTCGACTTGTAGTTTGACGCAAAGGTGACTTGAGAATGATTCGGTGTGCTTGATGATTAAGTTTGAGGATTGAGTAGGTCCAATCTGCGTATCGAGAATGAGTTAGTCTAAAACTCAAACAAGAGTTACGCCCCGATGAGAATGATTATTCCGCGGGAGCGTTGCATGGTGATTCATGAACCACCGTGGATAATTGGACTCGCGTGAGATTGGGGCGCAATATATTGTCAAAGCAAGATGACCTCGTGATCGAATACACGAATTGGTTAGAGTTGGTGATTGAACGAATTTGAATTCTGCGCAACGAACGTATTGATGCGAATAGGTGATCGTGCTCGATGTTTAGAAATCTGAGTGACGCGAGCTTGGGTAGAAAATCTCGTACTATTGACTTTGGTTTGACCCTAGGATTGGGGTCAGTATTGGCATTATTGTTGGGGAACTATGATTCCAATCCTGACATTGACTTAGCCTCGAAAAGAAATGGCCTAGCGGTTAGGCGAGACGCCCTGTTTCATGAGTTATCAATCGAAGGATTGATCTTGAGGATTGGAATGGATAGATGGCGTGAATCACGAATATAGGAAACCCTGCTCACGAGACTCGGCTGACATGCATATATTTCAGGGACGTCTGGGTATGTGCACAAGGCGACTCGAGTGAGAATGACAAATTCTCTATCATGCGGCTTGGCTGAATGCATGTATTTTGGGGACGCTTGGAATGCGTGCATGATCCAGCCAAGTGATACAATGAGTTCAAGCAAGACTTGAAGGATGGGAGTGTGTCGAGATCTTGAAATCATGTTAACGAAAAGAATGATAATCGTGCGAGCGTGGCTCGGACTCAAGGAAATGTGTAGGCGTATCTCGCTCGACTGTCATTGTCCCGTGTCTAGGCTCGATTAAGTCTTGGCCATAGAAATGGTAGAATGGCTTGCCTTCAGGAAAGTCTCGAGGACGAGACTTGTTCTGAGTGGTGTATGATGTAGTGCCCCGTCCCGCAAAGTCAATCGGAGGAATCGAAACGCCGACGGCGTTGGAATTTAGCCTTGCAACGGCTGCTCGAAGGCTCGCTCGGTCAAGACGACCGCTCGCTCAGGTGGGGTAGTTTCGGTGAACTTGCCTCATCTTTGCCTTCACATAATAAATCGTGTTTTCAACTTGCACAAGTAGGCTTAATAATAAAAGAGACGAATCTACATAACTAAGGGAATAATCCCGACGGGTCAAAATGAGTTAGAACATGGAAACGTCCTACGGTCGGCTTAGAGTTGGTGCACGGCGTGCTTTGAAAATGACACTCGGTCCTTCGTCCCGTGGCTTGGGAGAAGGAAAGTTGGTCTTTGACACAAAACTATGAAATTAGCCTAAGTCATAGGCGTCGTCCGCATGAATGCTTGCTAAAGCATGCACGGTCCTGTCCCACAAGGCTTGGCATAGCCTTTGCTCGTCCCTTGGGTTAAGTTGTAGGCTTGAGTGAGTTAGGCAAAGTTATGCCGGTCGACCTAAGTTATTCTACGTGCTGTCCCGCTCATTCTGCGGTTGTCAAGATAAATAGTCCTACGACCCCAAGGCCCGTCATATGAAGTGTGACTTGGACGACAGCGTTGCGTAGAACACGAGTCGGTTTAGAGGCACGAGCCATGGTTGGTTCAGTAGAAAGTTAGCCACGGTCGGTCGATACTTAAGGAAACACGTTATGTTCAAGTTAAGTTGGAAGGCTATGCAGTAGCCGTTCCCTGAGTTCAAAGAATGTTAAGTCTAAGCGATGGTTAGTCGCCGAGGCAACCCTGGTTTGGGGGCTCTGCAAAGGAAGTACGAAAAGTGGAAAGAGTAAAACAAAGGAACTGTGATAATAATGAGACCATGCATTACGTTAAGTCTAGAAGTTAGCGTAGGCGCGTGGTCATGGACGACTTGTCGACAAGGGGTGGTTCTTCGAGCGGCAACCCGGGGCCACGGGACCGACTCGGCCTAGGAAGAACTAATTATAGCCGAGCTGGGTAATAAGCAAAGCTGGGTAATAGGCAATTGGTAGTACGGGGACTTGCAGCGAGGATCGCAACCGGCGGTGCAAGGGTCCCGTTTTCCAGGCTATGTCCACTATGGCTAGTTAATGCCAGTGACCATTCATATAGATGTGTCAGCACGGGCGGCAATCCGTGTAGGTACCTTTGGACTGAGTCGAGTTGAATATGTATGAGTTAGAAAGACACAATGTTTGGGCCTAAGATTTGGCTACGGCAAAGGCGACGTGCTTCGGCACGAGATACAGCGTCCAGTGTTAAGTTGTTGGCATAGAGTTGTATGAGTTAGGCTTGAGCTGTTGCGAGTTAAGTCGAAAAGGGCCGTAGGGCAAGTTGTGTGAAGTTACGTTGAGTTGTTGGGCACGACCTTGAAATATGAGGCACATCCGCGTTGTCACAACACAAGTGTAGGCGAGACTGTACTAGGAGGCACTGCCTCGGAGATATTGAAGCACGAATCGAGTTATGGCATGACCGAGTCGTTACGTCCCAGAGTTTGGCACAAAAGACAAGTATAAGTCGGTGCGTCGACAATACAAGCACGAGAAAGGCCTAGAGGTAAGGAAATGGAGTCTTTCGTGTAGTTGCATCTCTGATTATGGCCGTAAGGCAAACACGACTTGATAGGTTAACGTTGTGGGCAGCGAGAAGTGGTCTAGAGACAAAGTATGAGTTAACGTTGACATTGCAAGCACGGGATGGTTTCGATACACAAGTTGCGCTAAGGCGCCGGTCCTAAAACTGATCCTAAGGCAAGAATAGAAAGACAATTGTAAAAGGGTTTATGTTGCACAAAGTAAATAAAACGTGTAGGTTTTGTATGGGTGGGCGAGGAGCTCACTCCACCAGTACAGTGGTACTGACACCCACACAGTGTTTCATGTGCAGGCACAGGTAGAAGCTCGTGGTGCGGAGCTCGCTTGGATGCGTCGAGGCACGGAGTTCCTTGGCGAGTCGAAGCGTGCGGCCGCGTGATCTGAAGACTTATACAGGACATAATGTATGGATGTCACCTTCCGAAGCTTCCGCTGACTCAAGCATTGTAATCGAGAGAGAGAGCAGAGAATGACTATGTAAATGAGAGAAAAGTAAGCACGAGAGACTTATAATTTGGTCTTGCGCCCACAAATGTAATCTTGTATTCAATATCAATAAAGAGCTTCTTTTTGAATGACTTATGTTCATGTGTACTTGTTCTTAAATTTCGCTGCATGTTTCAATATTTCTGCGCGGGACTTCTGTGCGACGACCCCGTCACCGCCGATGTAATCGGTCGTTATGAAACTGCCTTGCACGAGCGCAATCTAGGCTCGTGTGGCATCACGCCTTAGCGAGGACGATCGCTCCTACGGGAGCGGAGTGTGACATAATGGTATCAAAGCACGGCTTTATGTCCTTGGACCGTCGATTGAATTCTTTAACTTCGATGTTTCCGCAAAACTCTGTTGCTTCCGCAAGTTGTTATCGTTGGTGTGCTCTCTCTCAAATGTCCCTCGGCATGTCCATACAATAAGTCTAAATATTTTTGAAAGCTTGTACAAGTGTTCAATCTAACGCATCGGTAGGCCGTTGCCAAATGCGTCGATAGGGCCTTTGTGTCGAACGTTGCAAAACTTGACTCGATAGAAAATATGTGCTAATGTTAGCAAAGTCGCACATGTGCCCGAATAGTCCTATGTTGACCTTAGGAAGTCGCGTGCATGCCTAATTAGTCCAACGTCGACCCTAGCAATTGAGCGTGCAAACTCGAAATATAGTCCGCACGGGATGGCTATGCACACGGCCTTTTGGCTAAGTTGTGTTTCGCGTCGCGCACCTCGACCCTTGGTGCAAACGAGTTGCGAGCGATATCAAGTACCGCTCGGTCGGGAACGGAGCTACACTTAGAGTGTCTATCGATAGGAACGCTATCGAACTAACGCTATCGAACTACTTGGGAGTCTCGCTAAGTCTTGATATGGCCCGCACACGAGATCGGTCCCCTGGCTCGGGAGTCTCGCTAAGTCTTGATATGTCCCGCACACGAGATCGGTCCCGCGGCTTGGGAGTCTCGTTAAGTCTCGAGAGAGTTAAAGGAAAGCATGGTCATGTTAAGGAAGGATTTGATAGATCGAGTTGAGTATGCATGGTCATTGGACAACTTGTTGACAAGGTGTAGTCTTCTCGAATGATTGCCGAGGCGCCGGGATCATTCGACCCGGGGGAAGCGCGTTGCGGCTCAAAGTAGGATGCTGGATAACCGCATGGAAGACTTCGATGCCTCTGGGCTAGCTACTCGTGTAGGGACGAGCCGATATCCCACGAGCCAGTCCAAGATAGCTTGACATTGCTATTGACCACTCATGTAGATGTGTCGGTAATAGCGGCACACCGCGTGTATGCCTTTGGATTGGGTTTAGAACTGGAATCATGTCTAGTCGGTAACACAATGTCTGGGCCTAAGATTGGGCTGCAGCATAGGCACCGTGCTTAGCACTATACTTGGCGTCGGGATGTCCATGGGATCGATACTAGGTTTGGTAAGTCCTATCTAAGTTGGTTCATGAGTCGAATAGAAAGACCGCTAGGCGGTAACATGGGTAAAGTCTTGATAAGTTGCGAGGCGCGGCCTCAATCTTGAAGCATATACAAGTCTAAGCAAGGTCTTAAGGCACAAATCAAGTCTAGCGGCACAACCTGCACGAGTCATCCCCTTGACGTCGTTGGCACGAGAATAGGCTTGAGGCGCTTGAGTTCAAGTTAAGGTCTTGGCACGACCGAGTCCGTGTAAGTTGCTCCTCGGTGTAGCACCGTCTCGGATATGTTTAAGTCGCGAATAGAGTACGACAAGACCCTGCCGTTCCGAGTTACAAGTTTGGTCAAGTACCTAGGCGATGAGGCACTGCCTCGATCGAAACACACGTTGGGATTATAGCACGAACATGTCATGTCACCTCAGTTTGGTCGGACGTCCTCGTCCTAAAATGAATCCTAAGACAAGACTAGAAAGACAATCGAAAGGGTTTTAAACTGCACAAAATAAATAAACGTGTCGGTTATGTATGGGTGGGCTAGAAGCTCACTCCACCAGTGTCACGCCCCGATTCCGTAGAATCGATAGTCGTCCCCCTGGCGTGATGCCGTACGAACCTAAGTTACGATCGCACAAGGCATAGTCATAAGGTTATCCGAAACACAACATCAAGTTAGAGTATGCAGAGAAATTGATTGACACATTTGAAATAGAAGTAAACTTTTTTCATTGATAATAAAACTTTATTTACATTGACTTCATTACATCATTGCCGCACGGGCTACAACATGACTTGGCTTATAAAATAAATGCCGATGAGATAGTCGTTCCATACATTACATCCCTTTTTACAAGCAAAAACTATTACACATTTCTACCTGCTATTGTGGGAAGTCGATTCGCCATCTATTCTTTTGGACTGAGTGCGGGTCTTCTTCAAAAGGAAATCCAGAAACAAGCCTTCACACGTGGACGAGGCTTCAGAAGGGTTCACTTTGCCTTGAGATTTTAGGTGGCACGCCCTTCGTGGTTAGGAGTACCTGCGTGGAGAGCGAGGATCAGTACATTACACTTTGTACTGGTGCGTGGCAAGTTAAGTTCCAAGCTCTCATTTGGTTGAATGAGTTTATATGACTTAGTTCATGAATGTTTCTAACCATCCTAATGAATTTTATGCGAGCAATGACAAGCATAATATAATTTACATCAGAACTTACCCCCGGCGGACCGCGCCGCGCCCTTTGAAACTTACCATGTTCTTCCCTGTCAATTGTTATCATTTACATTCCAAGTGCAACATTTCGTGTGTTTGGTCACTGACATCACAAGCCATCCTGGACTATAACTTTGTTAGCCGGGGCCCTTGCAGCGCAAGTAGCGAGCCCCGCTGCAAGTCCCCGCTTAACCCATGCTATCATCCAGCACAGCTATACCGTGTTTCCTCCTAGGCCGAGTCGGTCCCGTGGCCCCGGGTAGTCGCTCGAGGAAACTCTCTCCTTGTCGACAAGTTGTCCAATGACCGAGTTAAGACAACATTTAGTTATTAAGGCCTAGCCTACTTTCTCTTTGAAACTTGATTATTTTACCGTGTCCGTGCCTTTGCTTTCATTCTTTCATCCGCAACAACACTATCGATTTACTTAAGAAGGGGTCGAGAAGAGAAGGGTCAGCCACTCACCTTGAGTTTACTTCGGCGAGAGAACTTGTTGGTCACGCTAGACTTCGCCTAAGCGATTACCTGAAATCGCACAAGCAACCGATTAGAACACTGCATTATTCAAGAAGTTCGATAGAAAATGCGAGTGCGAAATGCAAGCCATGAAAACCATCGAAAATATTCACGAAAATGCATTCAGAAAACTAAGCCAAAACCAACGCAAGCGGCGTGAAAAGCAGAGCAACGGAAGGTCTCTCCCGACTCAGCCGCAGAGTCAATCCTCGAGGCGCAACCCGCTGAATATGGGACTTGGTTCCGAAGAAGACATTCCAAAACGAGGAATGGATCTTAATTCAACCGTTCCCGTTCGATCGACTCGGTCGATCCCGACCTATCGGTTCCAACCGAATCGATAGCGACAGTGTTCCTTTCTCGCGCACCCCGTGGACAGAGTACGGGGCACGATGTAGGGACGGGGCACTACACCATAACAAACTAAGAAAAAGTTTTGTCCTCGAAACTTAAGAATAGAACCTACCTCTACGAGAACAATGAAGGAAACTTCTTCTTCATTTTTGACTCGAGCTCCCACGTCGACTCCTCGGCCGAATGGTTTCTCCAGAGGATGCGGACTAGAGGAGTAGCACGGTTGCGGAGAAGTTTATCCTTGCGCTCCAAAATTTACACCGGCTCTTCGACATATGACAAGTCCGCCTTCAGGTCCAGCTTACCCAAATCTACCACATGGCTCGGATCATGCACGTACTTCCGTAATTGTGATACGTGGAAGACGTCATGTACCTCTGACAGTATGGGCGGCAAGGCGATTTGATAAGCTACCAGGGCGACTCGCTTTAATATTTCGAACGGGCCAACAAATCTTGGGCTAAATTTTTCCTTCGCACCGAACCTGGAAACTCCACGCATAGGCATCACCTTCAGGAATACATGGTCGCCTTCCGAGAACTCGAGGGGGCGTCGGTGCGTGTCGGCATAGCTTTTCTGCCGGCTTTGTGCTATCTTCAATCTTTCTCGTATTAGCTTGACCTTCTGCACGGTCTGCTCCACCAGCTCTGGACCAAATATCTGCCGTTCCCCGACTTCATCCCAGCAAATGGGCGATCTGCACTTCCGGCCGTACAAAGCTTAATACGGCACCATTTGGATGTTGGACTGATAGCTGTTGTTGTATGCAAACTCGGCCAGCGGTAGATGGACGTCCCAACTTGACTTCAAGTTGGTCGTACAGAGTCGCAACATGTCTTCGAGAATTTGGTTCACCCGCTCTGTTTGGCCGTCAGTCTGAGGATGATAAGCTGAGCTGAACTTCAACTTAGTCCCCAACGCTGAATGTAGACTAATCCAGAAGCGCGCTACGAACCGTCCATCCCGATCAGAGACGATAGAAACTGGGACCCCGTGCAGCCGAACTATCTCATCAAGGTATATCTGAGCAAGGCGGTCGACGCTCCAAGTAACTTTGATGGCGATAAAGTGTGCTGACTTGGTTAGTCGATCGACGATGACTCAGACGGCGTCGTTTCCCCGCGGCATCCTCGGCAAGCCAACAACGAAGTCCATAGTGATGTGATCCCATTTCTACTCTGGAATGGCGAGGTTCTGCATCTCTCCGTCCGGTCGCTGGTGCTCGGCTTTGACTTGCTGACAGGCCATACATTTTGACACAAAGAGCGCTACGTTCCTTTTCATGCCGTGCCACCAAAAGACAACGCGGAGGTCCTTATACATCTTGGTACTGCCCGGATGCAAGGAATATTTTGCATAATACGCCTCCGACATTATCTTTTTTCTAAGTTCTGTATCGTCCGGTACGCATAGCCGTCCCTTCACGCACAACACTTTCGACTCGTCTTCTGCAAAGTCGGATGCTTTCCCTGTCGATATCAGCTTCCGCATCTTCTCCAGGTATGGGTCGTCCTTCTGTGCAGACTTGATCCTCTCCAGTAGGCTCGGTTCCACCCGCAGTTGCGCTAGTTTTACGTTTCTGAAACGAACTCGGAGTTCAATGCCCATTCCTTCCAAGTCACGCAGCAGTCGATCGTTGATGCACAATGAAGCTAAGTACTTCCGGCTCAGCGCATCCGCTACCATATTTTCCTTGCCCGGCGTATAGTCGATTGATAAGTCATAGTCTTTGATCAGCTCGAGCCATCGCTTCTGCCGCAAATTTAATTCTTTCTGGGTGAAGAGATACTTGAGGCTTTTGTGGTCCGTATAAATCCTGCACGCCACGCCATAGAGATAGTGACGCCACATCTTTAACGCAAACACAATCGCCGCTAATTCTAGGACGTACGTGGGGTAGTTCTTCTCGTGCGGCTTCAACTGCCGAGAAGCAAAAGATATTACCTTATCCCGCTGCATGAGCACACACCCCAAGCCCTGGCCAGAAGCATCGCTGAAGATTTGAAATCCCTCCATCCCTTCAGGAAGAGTAAGTATCGGGGCCGAAATGAGCCGTTGTTTGAGCTTCTGGAAGGAAGCTTCACAGTCGTCTGACCACTTGAATGTGACTCCTTTCTGGGTGAGGCGAGTCAACGGCGATGCAATCTTCGCGAAGTCCTTCACGAAGCGTCGGTAGTATCCCGCCAAGCCTAGGAAGCTTCGAATTTTGCTAACTGATACAGGCCGTTTCCAATCAGCAACTGTCTCGACTTTCTTCGGATCGACTGCGATGCCCGCGGCGGAGATGATGTGCCCAAGGAATGAGACGCTGTCCAGCCAGAACTCGCACTTGCTCATCTTCGCGTACAACTGATTCTCTCGAAGGGTTTGGTGTACCGTCCGCAGACGCTCTGTATGTTGCGCTCGATCCTTCGAGTAGACGAGGATGTCGTCGATGAAGACTACTACGAACTTGTCAACGAACGGACAGAACATCTGATTCATTAGGAACTTGTCAACGAACGGACGGAACACCTGATTCATTAGGTCCATGAAGACGGCAGGGGCATTTGTCAGATCGAACGGCATTACCAAGAACTTGTAGTGGCCGTAACGAGTACGAAAGGCAGACTTCGGCACGTCATCTGGCTTGACTTTGAGTTGGTGGTAACCCGATCGTAGATCAATCTTCGAAAACACCGTTGTACCTTGGAGCTGGTCGAACAAGTCGTCGATACGGGGCAGGGGGTATTTGTTTCGGACGGTGGCTTTATTCAATTCCCGATAGTCGATGCAGAGTCGCATCGATCCATCCTTCTTCTTCACGAACAGCACGGGCGCACCCCACGACGAGACACTCGGACGGATAAACCCTCTGTCGAGCAATTTCTGAAGTTGTGCCTTCAATTCTTTTAATTCTGCAGGGGCCATTCTGTACAGAGCCTTCGAGATCGGCCGGGTGCCGGGGAATGTGTCGATGGTGAACTCTATTTCTCGATCGGGCGGCATGCCGGGTAGCTCGTCCGGGAACATGTCTGGGAATTCTTCCACAACGTCGGTCTGACCCGCGTTTGCACCATCCTGTCGCATGTCTCGAACGGAAGCTAGATAGCCTTCGTACCCGGAATGCAGCATCCGTCGAGCAGATATTGCGGAGATCACCATATAGGTCGGCGACGCCTCACCACATGAGTAGCATAATTCAGGCACTCCAGGCATGCGAAATGTGACCTTCTTTTCAGCGCAGTCTATGGTTGCGTTGCACGGCCCGTGCCAATCCATTCCCAGAATGATGTCAAAGTCCTTCATGTCTAGAACTATCACATCCAGACCGATCTTTTGACCGCCGATACAGATAATTCCGCCGGCCAAAGCTAAGTTTGTGAGAATTGGTGTGCCCGAAGGCGTGCTTACGCTAAGGTCGAGATCTAATGATATTACAGAAAATTTGTGCTCGGCGACAAAGTTCGCCGATATAAAACTATGTGAAGCGCCTGAATCAAATAACACACGAGCAGGCACATTATTGAATTTTAGTATACCTGACACTACTGTATCTGATGCCAGCGCTTCGTCTCGAGTCATGGCGTAGACGCAGCCCTGAGTGTTAGGGCGACGGTCTCGGCCATCTTGCGGTGCGGGTTGAGTGGACGGAGTAGGTCGAGGCGCCTGTCCTCGATTCTCTTGACGGTGTTGTTGTGGCGGGGCATTACGATTCCATTTCCGGGGGCATTTTCGTGCTTGGTGGTTCCTTGCTCCACAGTTGAAGCATCCTCCTTCGAGGACATGACAATCGTTGGCATGGTGACCGAAGTGTTGACATTTGGCACAAGAAAATGGTGGGGTTCTGTCACTCCCCAATCCTGGAATACGTATTTTAATACGTAAACCGATAAATTATATTTACCTTGAATTTATACGATATTTATTATACAGTATTTCTTCATGCATTTTCCCAAAAATATTCGACAAAAATATTATTTCCTAATTTATTTTCTGCATTTGGGCCTACAGTTTTGGCTCATTTGGGTAACCTATTCTTGGTTCACCAATGGTTCATCATGAACCCTTTGGTTCATCATGAACCCATAGGTCCAAGATCTTTATATATAAATCATCTCAATCTCTCTCCTCTCATTTACTTCCTCTCATTTATTTCCTCCACCAACCAAGGCAAGTACCAACTTGCTCAAGAGATGGATCAATAATTTTGTCAATGATTTCTTACAAAACTATTTGCCAAAACATGTTCTTCTCCTCAATCTATACTAGTTTAGAACTTGGAAATTTCCATTTTGAAGCTTTGATTTTTGTAGATCTAAGTTTTAATTATTTTTGGATTTTGTATGGTTTGATCTACTTTAGTTGGATTTTATGGGTTTTTGATGCTTCCATGTGGAAGAGCATTCAGTTTCACCCAAGTTGGAACCTTGGAAATCTGGATTTGGAGTTCGGATGGCCAAGTTATGATGCTTTGAAGCTTGGGTTCAGCCATGGTGTTCTTGCTGTTTGGAGAAGACAGTGAGCAGTGTGCTTCTGTTTGAGCACGCTTCCTGTTGGAAGCGTGTCTCTCCCCGTGAGTCACGCTGCCTTGAGTGAGCCTGCGTGACTTTTCACCCCTTGAGCGTGCGTGTTTTTTTGTGCGTACGCTTTTGATATTTTATTAGATACTATATACCCATTTTATATCCTTACGCCTTTTGTCCCGAGCATGATATGAGCACTAATGTGACCCCGGAGAACAAAGTGTTCCTACCTGATACATGTACCTGAATGTTCCAGTTCTTGTTCATGCTCGACAAATGACTCGTAACTCCACGTGGCGTATTTACAATGATGCATTACACTAAGGAGGGTAGCACATGTTGACATACTGATTGACATGGATCCTCTTTGGGGTACTCGTACTAAAGTACGACTTTAGGAGGATAATCAAGCAGGCCACAGCATGTGAGTCCAAGATTTCACCTAGGGTTAAACTAGGCAATTAAATATACTAGATGCATGGAGAGGGCAAAATCCCGAGATCGTGTTACACCAGCTACCTTGAGATATTGTCTTGACGCGCCGGCTGGTCTCCACGGATACTGTGTCATCTGCAACGAGTGGATGACTGTATCCGATTAATTCCTGCTATATATTATATGTTTTGGCAAGGTGGCCTTACGAGGGACCTGTGCTCAATAACACCTGTCTACGCGAACCCCTGGGTGGGCTAGCCTTGCTGAAAAGATACGATCTGAGGATTTTTTAATAACATGACGCGAGGATAACCTCGTTCCACTAGAAACGCGTAGACTTGATTGGCCGTGAAAACGACTTGCTTGTACCCTATTACCTTCCGCGAATAACTGAGGGAAGCGGACTGTCATGGTACGTGATCCAACCCATGTTCTTGTTTGATTGTTGGGTTGGTTATCGTACTATGATAGGCTGTGGACCGAAGTTATGAACGGAAGACTTATTCTGTTTGTGAAGTGCTACTTCTGTGAATGACTAAGGAACATGGTCTATCATGGTACATGATCCAACCCATGTTCTTGTTTGATTGTTGGGTTGGTTATTGTGCTGCGATAGGCTATCGACCGAAGTCACGATCAGGAGATTTTATTGTTTATACCTTTTAACTTATGTGAATGTTATAGAGTACGACACGTCCCGACTCCATGCGGCACCTTTTGTCCTTGTTTGGTTGTAAGGGTGCCATATGGGTTCGAAGATGTTGCGCTACCCTATAATAGTTGCATAAGTATTACTATTATCAATCATTCCATTAACTGGGTTTTTAATCTTAACTCTTGTGCCCCTTTGGCGGTACTTGTTATTCGGGGCTGACCCCGCTGGTTTTGTTTGGCCAGATCTCGTAGCAGAGCCGGAGGACACGATCTTCCTTCCTGACATCCATGGTGCATATTAGGAGCATGGCGGTTCGGGGACTCGAGTGGGTTTCTTCTCCACCACTCCTGCTTATACTTTTGCGGCATTTAGCCACCGGCACCTGTTAGCCGGATTACTTGATATTTTGTGTCAGTACATCATTGTAATTAAACAGACTGCAGCTGTGTATAATTTTGTACTCCTGACTCTCTGAGATAGCTAAATTATAAAGCTAGTCTCTCATGACCATTTTGATGAAGCGTCGGGGACGCCTTACTGCTTTATCTTTAATGTTCATTTAATTACTGATGTGGTTTGAGTGATTGAGACATAGAACTCTGTGGGACCATAGGAGACTTGATTGTAGCATGTACCCCCTAGTCTCTCGACAGCCACGATCGCCGTATGACGTTACGTACCTCATATGGAGTAGCTGGCCTAGTCTGTCTCCGTATTTCGGTACTGGGGCGTGACAAGGTTTTAGTGGTGGCCCATGCAGGTCTGATTTTCAGACTTGTGGGGTATTGAGAATTATTAGGAGTCTCAATCAAAACTTGTTCCCCTTGAAATTCTGTTTCGAATTCTCTGTCCTTGCCTTGATCTCTAACCTGACTTGCATCCTCGAAATCTTCCTCGTTCGGACTTGATAATCTTATATCTTTCTCTATAGGGGTGGTTCATTCTCAGTAGCGGATGAGGCCCATGAGGAAGAGCAGCGAGAGCATGGCTCGACTGGGCAGCAACAGGGGAGAGAACCTTCCCCAGGGCAGGCATAAGCAGAAATGGAACCAGAGGCAGTGCAGCCGCCGGTTATTGAAACTCCTGCAGCACCAGCAGCGACGGCAGTACCAGATGCCGTAGCACTCCTGGAGATCATCCGGGGGTTTCTTGTCACTAACCAACAGCAACAGACTCAGCAGCAGGAGCAGAACGTGCTGCTGAACCAAGGGATTCAGTTAGCTCTCGAGAGGAGTGTCGGGGCTGACTCGGGGGCATCATGAAGGTTTCGTCGCTTAAACCCGAGGTCTTTTGACGGCACGGAGGATACTATCACTGCGGATGCCTGGATTCAAGACATCGAAGCCATTCTTGTGGCAGCCAAGGTTCCAGATGATGAGAAGGTTGATCAGGTCAAATTGGTACTTCAGGATCTTGCCCGCGACTGGTGGGCATCAGAAGAAGTTGGTGTAAGACGCCCTGTTCGTTGGACCACCTTCAGTGACAGATTCAAGGCCAAGTATTTTAGCGTAGTAGCTCGATATGAGCTCCAGCAGAAGTTTATCAGTCTCAAGCAAGCAGACAAGACCGTAGATGGGTATGCAGCAGAGTTTTGCAGATTGTGCCGTTTCGTACCAGCAATGGTGGCAACGGAGCCAGAGAAAGCTATGAGGTTCCAGCAGGGACTTCATTTGGAACTATTACAGCTTGTGGAAGGACACGACTACCAGACGTTTGACGCTGTTTTGACGGCCGCTCGGAGGCACGAGCTTACCCAGCAGAGGTTGGCATCGAGGACAGGAGGTCAAAAGAGATCTCATTCCCAGGTTGGAGGAGGAGCAATGCAGCGAACATCGGCACCAGCACCCGGTGTACGTATTCATGATGCAGGAGCGCCGCGAAGGACGGCCGTGTCAACTAATACAGTGCCAGTTCGACATCAGCAGCCAAGGAACCAACAACAGCGTCAGGGAGCACCCCAGGGCTGTACATTCTGTGGGAAGGCAGGGCACACAAGGGAGGTGTGCCGGTCAGCGAATGGCTTATGCTTGAGGTGTGGTAGTTCAGACCACCGTATCTCCACTTGTCCTGTGATGCAGAGGCCAGGAGGGCCAGCTCAGCAGTTTCCAGCATTGCCAGCTCCGGTGGCAACCCCGAGTGGAGGGCCAGTATTAGCAGTAAGGCCCCTAGCCCAGCGTCTACCAACGCAGGCACAGATGTTCCGCCAGGCACAGGAAGCCGAAGGCCCTCAGAGGCAGCAACAGCATGGTCGGGGAAGGCCGCAACAAGGGGCTCCGCGGGGCCAGGCTCTTACATTGTCCTTGGGAGAGGCTCTAGCGTCTAGCGACGTGGTGGCAGGTAAAATTCTCGTCACCTCATTTCCCGCTGTAGCATTATTTGATTCAGGCGCTACTCATTCATTCATCTCTGCACAATATGCTACACGGATTGGATTAGAGTTTGAGGCATTGCCGGAGAGGATGGATATACTCACCGGCAATGGGCTCGTAGAAGTTAGCAGAGTGCGCTTTTCATGTCCGGTGGAGGTGTGTGGGCATTTACTGCCCGCATCATTGATTGAATTCCCTATGGAGGAATTTTGATGTCGTTCTTGGCATGGACTGGTTGAGAGACAGTCATGCAACAATTGATTGTAGAGGAGGTAGGGTCATATTCAGCGTTCCTGGGATAGAGCAGTTCATCTTTACTCGAACCTTGAAGAATCAGGCCGGAGGCGTCATCTCAGCAGCAGTGTCAGAGCCAGGACAGATTCCGAGAGTGGTCGAAGATTTTCTCGACGTCTTCCCTGATGAGCTCCCAGGGATACCCCCAGTCAGAGAGGTAGAATTTAGCATTGAGTTGAACCCTGGAACGAGGCCTATTGTAGACAGAGTTTACAGAATGTCGCCGTCAGAACAGGATAAGTTGTATCAACATGAAGAAGAGTTGAAGTCTAAGGGATTCATCCGAGACAGTAAATCGCCCTGGGCTGCGCCAGTGATTCTAGTTCCTAAGAAGGATGGGTCGACGAGGATGTGCATCGACTACCGCAAGCTGAATGCAGTAACAGTGAAGAATAAGTACCCACTACCAAGGATTGATGACCTGTTTGACCAGTTGAGCAAGGCCAGCGTCTTTTCCAAGATCGATCTTCGGTCAGGATACTATCAAGTAAGAGTCCGGGAGCAAGACATACCGAAGACAGCATTCAGATCTAGATATGGGCATTATGAGTTTTTAGTAATGCCCTTTGGAATAACCAATGCCCCCGCAGTATTCATGGATTTAATGAACCACATCTTTTTGCCGTATTTGGATAAATTTGTGGTGTTGTTCCTAGATGACATTCTTGTCTATTCCAGCAGTGAAGAGGAGCATGAGAAACATCTTAGGACTGTCTTACAGACATTGAGGGAGCATCAACTTTATGCGAAGCTCGACAAGTGTGAATTCTGGTTAGATCATATTTCGTTCCTGGGGCATGTAATTTCTGGGGCAGGAGTGTCAGTGGATCCGAAGAAGATTGAGGCCGTAGAGCATTGGCCAGTCCCGAGAACGGTTGCAGAAGTGCAAAGTTTCTTAGGATTAGCTGGTTACTACAGAAGGTTCGTGGCGGACTTTGTCAAGATCTCTGCGCCCTTAACGCGTTTGACGCACAAGGACGTAGAGTTTGTTTGGTCAGCTAGCTGTCAGGCATCCTTTGAAGAATTGAAGAAGAGATTGATCTCAGCCCCGATCTTGACGCTTCCAGTAGGAGCGGAAGGCTTTACAGTATATTGTGACGCCTTTAGGAAGGGTCTTGGATGTGTATTGATGCAGCACGGAAAGGTGATAGCTTATGCGTCTCGACAGCTTCGAGACCATGAGAAGAATTACCCGACTCACGATTTGGAGTTAGCAGCTGTGGTGTTTTTACTCAAGTTGTGGAGGCATTATTTATATGGGGATCGGGTAGAGATCTATACTGATCATAAGAGTTTGAAATATGTATTCACGCAGCGAGATTTGAACATGAGGCAAAGAAGATGGTTAGAACTGCTGAAGGATTTTGATTTAGATCTTCAGTATCATCCAGGCAAGGCGAATATAGTTGCAGATGCACTGAGTAGGAGAGACAGTGCCTTTATCTTGACCTCGCAGAAGCATATCGTAGAAGACCTTCAGAGTATGGGAATCAAAGTAGTTTTGCCAAAGGATATAGGAAGAATGACCAGTATGCAGATTCAGTCAACCTTAGTAGAGAGGATAAGGGCAGCACAAGCAGGAGATCCACAGATTCAGAAGTTGCGGTCGGAGTGTAAATCAGGCCGTAGGAAGGAGTTAGTGATTCATGAAGATGGTACGCTCAGGTTTGGAAACAGACTCTGTGTACCGAGTGGAGACCTTCGGCAAGAAGTTATGTCCGAAGCTCATAGTTCTATTTTGTCACGCCCTAGAACCAGAATACTGGAGAGCGGGGGAGTGACTCAGCCAGCTACGTATTACGGGTAGATGAATACCGTATAATATGATCAATGCTGTCTAACCAGACGAGGGGGTGCATACTACATAAAAGTCTTACTATGGTCATTACACATCTATTGTCTCAATCATTCGAATAAGAAACAGAAATAGAGAACATGTAAGATAAAGCAGTAAGGCGTCCCAAACGCTCAGTCAAAATGTTCTTGATATCTGGCTTTACAAAACATAGCCAGATGATATAGCAAGTATACACAATTGTTATCAGCTGCAGTCTGACTTAATTACAATTATGTAAAAGTAAGTACAAGACAATCCGACTAACATGTCGGTGCCAAACGGCTAAGTATAAAGGTAAATAACAAAACGACTGGTGAAGTAAGGAACCCACTCGAGTCCTCCTGCAATCATGCCTCTAGTATTGACCATCTTGGAGGTAGAAGTACGCTGGATCCTCGGGAACCGGCTCTAAATCTGGCCATGCAAAACCAGAGAGGTTAGACCTCTAATAGCAAGTACCACAAGGAAGGACGATATGAAGGACATACACCAGTAAGTAAAAGAATATAATAATAGATCTCTGCTTGCTACTAAGATTCACATCACATCACGACACTCCGAACCAACCTTCCAACCAAACAAGGACAGAAGTTGGCCCGTCATGTCCTGACATTCTGATCATCCCAGTTAGGTAACAGAGTAGTACAGTACACAAACAAATCATCTTCAACGGCCAATCAAATTCTACGGCTTGCTATTATGAGTCCCAAGTTATCCTGGAATTATGCAATTAGGGATTCCTCAGTTCTTACTATGTGCAAGCAAGGCTAGCCTATCCAATCAATCAATTGTGCCAATCATGTAGTTAGACGAGTCCCAGCGGGACGCCCGCCGTTATAGCATGTACAATAATATAATCAGATATCGTTTCCTGCCCGTGTGACAGATCTACAGTATCTGTGGGAACCAGCCAGCCCGTCGGGCACTTAATAGTCCCAAGGGGACTGCCATGTAAGAACTCGGAAATCCATTCTCTCCATGCCATCATTATTTTATTTAACTTAATGGTCTCTACGTTGAGTGAAGTCCCATGCCGTGGATCATGGTCATTCAAATGAGTACTTTCATACGGGGTACGATATGCACAACTCTACAACGATACCAGTGCGGTTATGTTGCAGGTCTTACATAGCGTAATGCAACAATCAAATCTAACCACGGTAATCATGCCTTGACCATAAAGTACACATGCTTCTTTTGTAGAAAATAAATAAATAAATAAATAAATAAATAAATAAATAAATAAATAAATAAATAAATAAATAGATTGAAGCCTGCATGTGCATGTATGTCAATATTTCGGGATCAGCCAGTCGATTGCAATAGTTCATAACATGAACGTGTCTCATTCATTTCATTCAATAAGACGACTAGCCAGTCTCTTAGTTCCAACTAGGAACGCATGATCAATATTTAGTCCATGTCACAATCATTATCAATGGTGACAAGGCATGAAAGTCATTTAGTATTACATGGGTCGAGTCTACAACTCTCAAGGTCAAGTTCCAGTCATACTGGGTATCCGTGGATCAATCATGACACAAAGCACGTTCCTCATAACAATCGTTATTTGACAATATTATCATATCATGATTTTATCAAGTTAATGCAAAAAGGCGTAAGGATATAATAGAAGAATTATCATGCCATCATTAAATGAATAATTATAAGACAATTAAAACACCCAGGTCAAGAAGTCACGCCAATAAATCTATGCTAAGGCCAAAAGTCACGCAAGAAGTCTGTGCTTAAGACCAACAAGTCACGCTAAGTCTAGCTGGGGTGAGCGTGGAAAATGGGCGTGAATAGTGAGCGTGAAAAGTGACACACGCTGGCAAGCGTGAGCGTATGAGCGTGATAAATAATTCACGCATGCACACGCAGCGTGAGGGTGAAAAGTCACGCACGCCAAAAGTCACGTGCAATGTGATCGTAAAAAGTCACGCACGCAAGCTCAGGGACAGGAGCGTGACCCAAATACACGCAGACAACGCGAGCGTGACAAATAATTCACGTACGCAAATGCGAGCGTGACTAAAAATACACGCACGCTCATGGGAACGTTAGCGTGACTAAAAATACACGCTAATATGTAAGAACACGAGCGTGACTAAAAATACACGCAGACACGTAAAGACGTGTGCGTGACTGAAAATACACGCAGACACGTAAGAACGTGTGCATGACTGGGCTGATGTTTACGCGAGCACGTAAGAACGTGTGCGTGAAACATCTCCCAAACTCCAAGTCCTATGGAGCCTTGTTCCAGTGCCAGAAATACACGCTAATATTGGTGGTCCAAGAACCCATGAACAGCCGAAATACTATAACTTAGATCTAGAGAAAACCAGCCATAGAAATCAAAAATGCTAAGAACTAATCTCTCTCAGGATCATGAGAGGAAGGG
This sequence comes from Iris pallida, assembly GCA_029216955.1. Taxonomy (NCBI): domain Eukaryota; kingdom Viridiplantae; phylum Streptophyta; class Magnoliopsida; order Asparagales; family Iridaceae; genus Iris; species Iris pallida. The sequence goes on along the minus strand of JANAVB010002199.1, from coordinate 26,699,144 downwards.
AAATGAACCAAAAAAATGGGTGATTGAGAAACAAGTTTGCACTTGCCTAATGCTGCTGCCGGTTAGGTGGAGAAGTAATGAGAGGAAGAAGAAGAAGTAATGGTGAGAATGAAGTAATGAGGAGAGAGAAAGAGATAGAAGCTTTAAATAGGAAGATGGTGGTAGGTGGGAGTTGGGCCGGGTTCTATGGGTCGGGTTGCACGGGTCCAACAAGGCTAACCCGAAAGTAAAACTAAAGCAGGAATTAAAATGCAGGAAATAAAATTGCAGAAATATAATTACAGAAATAAAATTGCAGGAAATAAATTAACATGAAAATTAAAGAGCAGCTAATTAATTAACATGAAAAATTTAAAGAGCAGATAATAGAATTACAGAAAAATAAAGTGCAGAAAATAAAATGCAAATAATTAATTAACATAAAGTTATAGGAATTTAAATACAGGATACTACATGATAAATACTAAATAAATACATTCAGGCAATATACGTATTAGAATACGAATTCCGGGAACGGGGAGTGACATCTCTACCCTCCTTGAAAAAATTCCGTCCTCGGAATTTTAAATTCAAGCAAGATGGAAACATCGGGGCTAAACTAATCTAAGTACAAGCAATTTAATAAAGCAATCATTTTACAATGTCCATAGCAAGTAACATATCCATATTTAACAATCTACGTTATCTAGCAATTCTACCCATAAGGGGTTAAGCATGAGGAATCAAGATAATCAAGGTACACAGAAAAAGATATACCTTGTGAGTCAAACAGGTGTGGATACCGTGATCGGATATCATCCTCACGTTCCCACGTTGACTCTTCCAAGGAGTGATGACCCCAAGCAACACGGACAAGACTAATTGTTCGGTTCTTGAGTATCTTCTCTCTTCGGTCCAAAATGGACACATGCTGTTTCTCGTAAGACAGGTTGGTACCAACAACCAGCTCAGAATGATCGAGGACATGGCTTGGGTCTGATACATACCTACGTAATTGAGATACATGAAACACGTCATGCACCTCTCGTAACGAAGGTGGAAGGGATAAACGATAAGCAACATCGCCTATCCGATCAAGAATAACGAATGGGCCCACGTACCGCGGACTCAATTTCCCGCGAACGCCAAATCTAATGACCCCACGAGTAGGTGAGATCCGCAAGAATACGTGGTCCCCAACAGAGAACTCTAACGGCCTACGATGCTGGTCCGTCCAATGACGATGCCGATCCTGCGCAACACGAAGTCGCTCTCTAATTCCCTTAACCACTTCAACCGTCTGAACAATCATTTCTGGGTCTAACATTTTCCTCTCTCCGATATCATCCCATGCAAGTGGTGATCTGCACTTCTTACCATATAGTGCTTCAAATGGCGCCATCTGGATACTGGCTTGATAACTGTTATTGTATGAGAACTCGACCAAGTGAAGGTGACTTTCCCAAGACCCTCCAAAATCCAGAGTGCAAGCTCGCAACATATCTTCTAAAGTTTGGATTGTCCTTTCTGATTGCCCGTCCGTCTGCGGATGGTAAGCCGTGCTAAATCTTAACTTGGTACCCAGACTATGATGTAAGCTCTTCCAAAAATGTGATATGAAACGGGTATCTCGATCCGACACAATACTGACAGGAACTCCATGCTGCCTGACTATCTGTTGCATATACAACTCTGCCAACTTTTCTGTAGATTGCCCTACTCTGAAAGAAAGAAAATGTGCTACCTTCGTAAGCCGATCTACTATTACCCAAATAGCATCCTTACCACTTGGTGATCTCGGTAAATCGGTCACAAAGTCCATTGTGATGTGTTTCCACTTCCATTCCGGAATAGGAAGCGGTTGTAATAACCCAGCTGGCCTCTGCTGTTCTGCCTTCACTTGCTGACATACCAAGCAACGGGAAACGAATCTAGCTATCTTCCTCTTCATCCCGTTCCACCAAAAATGCTGCTTGATATCTTGGTACATCTTGGTCCCTCCAGGGTGAATAGAATACTGGAAACTGTGAGCTTCTGTCATAACTTCCTGTCTGATATCTCTACTAGGTACACATAGACGTGATCCAAACCTAAGCGTACCATCTTCATGAATTTGTATCTCCTTTCTGAGTCCTGACTCACATTCTGCCCTAAGCTTCTGAATTCTTGGATCCTGTGCCTGAGCTGCCTTGATCCTATCTACCAAGTCAGATTGAACTTGTAGACTAGTTAGAACTCCTACATCACTAGGAAGTATAACTTCGATGTCCATCTCCTGAAGGTCTTCTAAGATATGCTTCTGTGTTGTCAACATAAATGCGCCGCCTCTCCTGCTAAGAGCGTCTGCTACTACATTCGCCTTGCCTGGATGATACTGAAGCTCTACGTCATAATCCTTGATCAATTCTAACCATCTTCTCTGCCTCATGTTCAGCTCCTTCTGAGTAAAGATGTACTTCAGACTTTTGTGATCTGTGTACATCTCCACTCGGTCACCATATAAGTAATGCCTCCATAGCTTCAGAGCAAACACTACTGCCGCCAATTCTAGATCATGGGTTGGGTAATTCTTCTCGTGGTCCCGAAGCTGCCTAGATGCATATGCTATCACCTTTCCATGGTGCATAAGGACACATCTAAGTCCTTTATCTGACGCATCACAGTATACTGTAAAACCTCCGGGTCCAACTGGCAATGTAAGAATAGGCGCTGATATCAACTTCTGCTTCAAAGTCTCGAATGATGCTTGACATTCTGCCGACCAAACAAATGGCACATCCTTCCGGGTCAAGCGGGTCATGGGCGCTGAAAGCCTTGTAAATCTGACACAAACCTTCTGTAATATCCTGCCAATCCTAAGAAACTCCGTACGTCAGCTACGGTCTTGGGTACTGGCCAACTCTCTACTGCTTCTACCTTCTTGGGATCCACTGCTACTCCAGCTCCTGATACAATATGACCCAAAAATGAAATGTGATCCGTCCAGAACTCACACTTGCTGAGCTTGGCATACAACTGGTTCTCTCTCAGAACCTGTAACACTCTCCTGAGGTGGTCTTCATGCTCCTCTTCACTAGCAGAGTATACGAGAATGTCGTCAAGAAACACAACGACAAACTGGTCTAAATATGGCATAAAGATGCGGTTCATCAAATCCATGAATATTACTGGAGCATTGGTCAAACCAAACGGCATTACTAAGAACTCGTAATGCCCATACTTCGACCTGAAAGCTGTCTTGGGGATATCTTCCTTCCTAACCCTCACCTGATGATACCCTGAACGAAGATCTATCTTGGAGAAAACTCTAGCCTTGCTCAACTGATCAAATAAGTCGTCGATCCTGGGTAATGGGTACTTGTTCTTTACTGTCGCCGCGTTAAGCTTCCTGTAATCGATGCATAATCTGGATGACCCATCCTTCTTCCCTACAAGTACCACTGGCGCTGCCCATGGTGATATACTAGCTTGGATAAACTTCTTCTCCTTCAATTCCTCTATGTGCTGATATACCTTGGCCTGCTCTGAATCCGCCATTCTGTAAACTCGATCTGATATCGGTTTAGTTCCTAGTGCCAATTCTATACTGAACTCAATATCTCTAACCGGTAGAAGACCGAGAAGTTCTTCAGGAAATACGTCTAGAAATTCTTCAACTACCTTCGGAATCTGAACTTCTTCCATTGCTGTTACTACTCCCTGCTCTTGCTGAGTTGCCTCTGACCTGACCAAGGTGAACCTCTCCATGTATGGAATATCAAAAGATACACTTCCACTACGACAATCTATTGTCGTATGACTGTCTTTCAGCCAGTCCATGCCTAAGATAACGTCGAAATTTCTAACAGGAAATTCTATCAACCGGGCGGGTAAGGAATGCCCGCAAACTACAATGCTACACGCTAGAATAACTCTACTAACCCCTACGAGCCCATTACCAGTGAGTATATTCAACCTCCCTGGCAATGCCTCGAACTTCATTCCTAGTCGTGTCGCAAATTGTGCAGATATAAATGAATGGGATGCTCCCGAATCAAACAATGCTACTGCGGGATATGAGGCGACGAGAATGTTACCTGCTACAACATCTTCCGATGCCAATGCCTCCTCCAAGGACAGTGTGAATGCCTGCCCTCGACCTCCTTGCTGGTTCCCATGTTGCGGCCTAGCCTGGTGCTGCTGCTGGCCCCTTCCTTGATGATGCTGGGGTGGTCTATGCTGGTGTTGCTGCATCGGCGGCCCCTGCTGCCGAAACATCTGAGCCTGTGATACTAACGGACGCTGCGCCAACGGCCTCACTGCCAATGCTGGTCCTCGATACTGCCCTGCCCCTGGTGCTGGCAGAGCAGGAAACTGCTGTCCTGGTCCTTCTGACCTCGAATTTATGGGACATGTGGTAACCCGATGATCTGGGTTTCCACATATCAGACACAGTCCATTCAATGTCCGACACACATCTCTAGTGTGCCCCATCTTCCCACAATAAGTGCAGCCCGCCGGGGGTTGCTGGTTCTTCCTCTGTTGCTGTTGCTGCTGCTGCCTGGGTGGTGCTGGTCCACGTATCGCCACATCGTGGATACGAATGCCAGTGGATGGTGCTGTTGTTAGGGGCGCTGCTCCCCCTCCTCCTTCAATCTGACTGTGGGATCTCTTCTGACCCCCAGTCCTTGCCGCAAGCCTCTGAATGGTGATCTCATGCCTTCGAGTCGCCGTCAATATCTCATCAAAAGTCTGGTAATTGTGCCCCTCTATCAATTGCAAGAGTTCAAGATGAAACCCTTGCTGAAACCTCATGGCCCTCTGGCACTCTGTTGCTACCATCTCTGGAGCGAATCTACTCAATCTGCAGAATTCTGCTGCATAAGCATCTACAGTCTTGCCGGCCTGCCTGAGGCTGATAAACTTCTGTTGTAGTTCAAACTGCGCCACAACTCCATAGTACTTGGTCTTGAATCTTGCTGTAAAATCGTCCCAAGCCACAGGACGTCTGATGCCCACTTCCTCTGATTCCCACCAATCACGTGCAAGATCCTGAAGTAACAACTTTACTTGATCCACACGTTCTGCTGCCGGTACCTTAGCTGCTGTCAGAATAGCCTCCATATCCTTAAGCCATGCATCTGCTGAAATGGCATCTTCCGTGCCCTCGAAACGGCGGGGGTTGTACTTGCAAAACCTGGCTGATGCTCCTGAATCAGCCCTCACTCCTCTTTCCAAAGCCGTCTGCAATCCTTGGTTGAGCAACACATTCTGCTCTTATAGCTGAGTGTGCATACGCTGCTGGGCCAACAACTGATGTTGCTGAGTAGCCATTATCCCTCTCATGATCTCCAGAAGGGCTGGTGTGTCCACTTGGGTAGGTGGAACTGTCGGTGGTGGTGGAACATCCGGATACTGCGATCCAGCCGCTGGTTCCACTATCACTTCTTCCTGGGTAGCCTCTTTAGTCAGTACTGGCCCTTGTTGCTGACCAACAGGGTCAGGTAGTCCATGTTGCTCCTGCGGTTGTCCCGCTCTGACAGGTGCGGACGAGGTGCCCCTAAGAAAAGGGACAAGAGAACAATCAAACGACCGGACATGAAGGATCAATGAAGTCAAAGGGTATCGGAATGTCAAGCAAGAGTTGAGAATAACGAATCAGGAGATCAAGGGGAAACATGTGTGATTGAGACATCCTATAAATCAAAACACCCCACAAGTCTGAAATCAGACCTGCGTGGGCCACCACTAAAATCTTGTCACGCCCCAGAACCAGAATACTGGAGAGCGGGGGAGTGACTCAGCCAGCTACGTATTACGGGTAGATGAATACCGTATAATACGATCAATGCTGTCTAACCAGACGAGGGGGTGCATACTACATAAAAGTCTTACTATGGTTATTACACATCTATTGTCTCAATCATTCGAATAAGAAACAGAAATAGAGAACATGTAAGATAAAGCAGTAAGGCGTCCCAAATGCTCAGTTAAAATGTTCTTGATATCTGGCTTTACAAAACATAGCCAGATGATATAGCAAGTATACACAATTGTTATCAGCTGCAGTCTGACTTAATTACAATTATGTAAAAGTAAGTACAAGACAATCCGACTAACATGTCGGTGCCAAACGGCTAAGTATAAAGGTAAATAACAAAATGAGTGGTGAAGTAAGGAACCCACTCGAGTCCTCCTGCAATCATGCCTCTAGTATTGACCATCTTGGAGGTAGAAGTACGCTGGATCCTCGGAAACCGGCTCTAAATCTGGCCATGCAAAACCAGAGAGGTTAGACCTCTAATAGCAAGTACCACAAGGAAGGACGATATGAAGGACATACACCAGTAAGTAAAAAAATATAATAATAGATCTCTGCTTGCTACTAGGATTCACATCACATCACGACACTCCGAACCAACCTCTCAACCAAACAAGGACAGAAGTTGGCCCGTCATGTCCTGACATTCTGATCATCCCAGTCAGGTAACAGAGTAGTACAGTACACAAACAAATCATCTTGAACGGCCAATCAAATTCTACGGCTTGCTATTATGAGTCCCAAGTTATCCTGGAATTATGCAATTAGGGATTCCTCAGTTCTTACTATGTGCAAGCAAGGCTAGCCTATCCAATCAATCAATTGCGCCAATCATGTAGTTAGACGAGTCCCAGCGGGATGCCCGTCGTTATAGCATGTACAATAATATAATCAGATATTGTTTCCTGCCCGTGTGACAGATCTACAGTATCTGTGGGAACCAGCCGGCCCGTCGGGCACTTAGTAGTCCCAAGGGGGCTGTCATGTAAGAACTCGGGAATCCATTCTCTCCATGCCATCATTATTTTATTTAACTTAATGGTCTCTACGTTGAGTGAAGTCCTATGCCGTGGATCATGGTCATTCAAATGAGTACTTTCGTACGGGGTACGATATGCACAACTCTACAACGATACCAGTGCGGTTAGGTTGCAGGTCTTACATAGCGTAATGCAACAATCAAATCTAACCACGATAATCATACCTTGACCATAAAGTACACATGCTTCTTTTGTAGAAAATAAATAAATAAATAAATAAATAGATTGAAGCCTGTATGTGCATGTATGTCAATATTTCGGGATCAGCCAGTCGATTGCAATAGTTCATAACATGAACGTGTCTTATTCATTTCATTCAATAAGACGACTAGCCAGTCTCTTAGTTCCAACTAGGAACGCATGATCAATATTTAGTCCATGTCACAATCATTATCAATGGTGACAAGGCATGAAAGTCATTTAGTATTACATGGGTCGAGTCTACAACTCTCAAGGTCAAGTTCCAGTCATACTGGGTATCCGTGGATCAATCATGACACAAAGCACGTTCCTCATAACAATCGTTATTTGACAATATTATCATATCATGATTTTATCAAGTTAATGCGAAAAGGCGTAAGGATATAATAGAAGAATTATCATGCCATCATTAAATGAATAATTATAAGACAATTAAAACACCCAGGTCAAGAAGTCACGCCAATAAATCTATGCAAAGGCCAAAAGTCACGCAAGAAGTCTGTGCTTAAGACCAACAAGTCACGCTAAGTCTAGCTGGGGTGAGCGTGGAAAATGGGCGTGAATAGTGAGTGTGAAAAGTGACACACGCTGGCAAGCGTGAGCGTATGAGCGTGATAAATAATTCACGCATGCACACGCAGCGTGAGGGTGAAAAGTCACGCACGCCAAAAGTCACGCGCAATGTGATCGTGAAAAGTCACACACGCAAGCTCAGGGACAGGAGCGTGACCCAAATACACGCAGACAACGCGAGCGTGACAAATAATTCACGCACGCAAATGCGAGCGTGACTAAAAATACACGCACGCTCATGGGAATGTTAGCGTGACTAAAAATACACGCTAATATGTAAGAACACGAGCGTGACTAAAAATACACGCAGACACGTAAAGACATGTGCGTGACTGAAAATACACGCAGACACGTAAAGACGTGTGCGTGACTGAAAATACACGCAGACACGTAAGAACGTGTGCGTGACTGGGCTGATGTTTACGCGAGCACGTAAGAACGTGTGCGTGAAACATCTCCCAAACTCCAAGTCCTATGGAGCCTTGTTCCAGTGCCAGAAATACACGCTAATATTGGTGGTCCAAGAACCCATGAACAGCCGAAATACTATAACTTAGATCTAGAGAAAACCAGCCGTAGAAATCAAAAATGCTAAGAACTAATCTCTCTCAGGATCATGAGAGGAAGGGAAATGAACCAAAAAATGGGTGATTGAGAAGCAAGTTTGTACTTGCCTACTGCTGCTGCCGGTTAGGTGGAGAAGTAATGAGAGGAAGAAGAAGAAGTAATGGTGAGAATGAAGTAATGAGGAGAGAGAAAGAGATGGAAGTTTTAAATAGGAAGATGGTGGTAGGTGGGAGTTGGGCCGGGTTCTATGGGTCGGGTTGCACGGGTCCAACAAGGCTAACCCGAAAGTAAAACTAAAGCAGGAATTAAAATACAGGAAATAAAATTGCAGAAATATAATTGCAGAAATAAAATTGCAGGAAATAAATTAACATAAAAATTAAAGAGCAGCTAATTAATTAACATGAAAATTTAAAGAGCAGATAATAGAATTACAGAAAAATAAAGTGCAGAAAATAAAATGTAAATAATTAATTAACATGAAGTTATAGGAATTTAAATACAGGATACTATATGATAAATACTAAATAAATACATTCAGGCAATATACGTATTAGAATACGCATTCCGGGAACGGGGAGTGACATATTTACTCCATTCATCCAGGAGGAACGAAGATGTATCGAGATATCAGGCAGTACTTTTGGTGGAATGGCATGAAAAGAGAGAGAGCGAGATTTGTATCCAAGTGTCTGGTATGTCAGCAGGTGAAAGCCGAGCAGCAGAGACCAGCGGGGTTGCTACAGCCGCTTCCTATCCCAGAATGGAAATAGGAGCACATCACGATGGATTTTATGACCGGTCTACCTAGATCCCCGACCGGTAAGAATGCAGTCTGGATAATAGTAGATCGACTCACGAAGGTCGCTCATTTCCTCCCCTTTCGAGTTGGACAGACTACTGAGCAGTTAGCAAAAATATACATGAAAAAGATAGTAAGGCAGCACGGTGTTCCAGTTAGTATAGTATCAGATCGGGATACGCGGTTTACTTTCCATTTTTGGTAGAGATTACACCAAAGTTTGGGAACCAAGTTAAGATTTAGTACTGCTTATCATCTACAAACCGACGGGCAATCAGAAAGAACCATTCAGATATTAGAAGATATGCTACGGGCGTGTACCTTAGATTTTGGTAGATCTTGGGAGGATCACCTTCATCTAGTGGAGTTCTCCTATAACAACAGCTATCAGGCTAGCATTCAGATGGCCCCGTTCGAAGCATTGTACGAAAGGAAGTGCAGGTCCCCTTTGGCATGGGACGACGTCGGAGAACGGAAGTTGTTGGGACCAGAGATGATCGCGCAGACTGTGGAGATAGTTAAGTTGGTCAGAGAGCGCCTTCGAGTTGCACAGGACCGACATCGTCATTGGGCAGATCAGCATCATAGGCCTCTAGAGTTTAGAGTTGACGACCAAGTGTTTCTGTGGATTTCGCCTACTCGGGGTATCATCAGATTTGGAACCCGGGGAAAGCTTAGTCCAAGATACGTTGGTCCTTTTAAGATTCTCGCTCGGGTAGGCGATGTGGCTTATCGACTTGCCCTTCCGCCTTCGTTAACTGGCATACATGATGTGTTTCATGTGTCCCAATTACGTGGGTATGTCCCGGATCCGAGTCATGTCCTCGATCATTCTGAGTTAGTCGTTGGTACCGACCTAACTTACGAGGAACAACCCGTGTCTATTTTGGATCGGCGAGAGAAGGTACTCAAGAATCGGACGATAAGCCTTGTCCGTGTTTCTTGGAACCATCACTCTTCGGGAGAGTCAACCTGGGAGCGCGAGGACGAGATCAGATCTCGGTATCCGTATTTGTTTGACTAATAAGATATATTTTTGCACCTTATTGACACGATTCTATACTTATCTGCACCTGCTTGTTTTGTACTTTGTGATGTATGATAATAACTGCTATGATAGTTAACTTGTATATGGTTGTGCCTTGCTTGCCCTGATTTCACTATCCTGTCTTGGCTGAAATTCTGAGGACGAAATTTTTCTAAGAAGGGTAGAGATGTCACTCCCTAATCCTGGAATACGTATTTTAATACGTAAACCGATAAATTATATTTACCTTGAATTTATACGATATTTATTATGCAGTATTTCTTCATACATTTTTCCAAAAATATTCGACAAAATATTATTTCCTAATTTATTTTCTGCATTTGGGCCTACAGTTTTGGCTCATTTGGGTAACCTATTCTTGGTTCACCAATGGTTCATCATGAACCCTTTGGTTCATCATGAACCCATGGGTCCAAGATCTTTATATATAACTCATCTCAATCTCTCTCCTCTCATTTACTTCCTCTCATTTATTTCCTCCACCAACCAAGGCAAGTACCAACTTGCTCAAGAGATGGATCAATAATTTTGTCAATGATTTCTTACAAAACTATTTGCCAAAACATGTTCTTCTCCTCAATCTATACTAGTTTAGAACTTGGAAATTTCTATTTTGAAGCTTTGATTTTTGTAGATCTAAGTTTTAATCATTTTTGGATTTTGCATGGTTTGATCTACTTTAGTTGGATTTTATGGGTTTTTGATGCTTCCATGTGGAAGAGCATTCAGTTTCACCCAAGTTGGAACCTTGGAAATCTGGATTTGGAGTTCGGATGGCCAAGTTATGATGCTTTGAAGCTTGGGTTCAGCCATGGTGTTCTTGCTGTTTGGAGAAGACAGTGAGCAGTGTGCTTCTGTTTGAGCACGCTTCCTGTTGGAAGCGTGTCTCTCCCCGTGAGTCTGCGTGACTTTTCACGCAGCTCTCTCCTTGAGCCTGCGTGACTTTTCACGCAGCTCTCTCCTTGAGCCTGCGTGACTTTTCACGCACGCTGCCTTGAGTGAGCCTGCGTGACTTTTTACCCCTTGAGCGTGCGTGTTTTTTTGTGCGTACGTTTTTGATATGAGCACTAATGTGACCCCGGAGAACAAAGTGTTCCTACCTGATACATGTACCTGAATGTTCCAGTTCTTGTTCATACTCGACAAATGACTCGTAACTCCACGTGGCGTATTTGCAATAATGCATTACACTAAGGAGGGTAGCACATGTTGACATACTGATTGACATGGATCCTCTTTGGGGTACTCGTACTAAAGTACGACTTTAGGAGGATAATCAAGCAGGCCACAACATGTGAGTCCAAGATTTCACCTAGGGTTAAACTAGGCAATTAAATATACTAGATGCATGGGGAGGGCAAAATTCCGAGATCGTGTTACACCAGCCGCCTTGAGATATTGTCTTGACGCGCCGGCTGGTCTCCACGGATACTGTGTCATCTGCAACGAGTGGATGACTGTATCCGATTAATTCCTGCTATATATTATATGTTTTGGCAAGGTGGCCTTACGAGGGACCTGTGCTCAATAACACCTGTCTACGCGAACCCCTGGATGGGCTAGCCTTGCTGGAAAGATACGATCTGAGGATTTTTTAATAACATGACGCGAGGATAACCTCGTTCCACTAGAAACGCGTAGACTTGATTGGCCGTGAAAACGACTTGCTTGTACCCTATTACCTTCCGCGAATAACTGAGGGAAGCGGACTGTCATGGTACGTGATCCAACCCATGTTCTTGTTTGATTGTTGGGTTGGTTATCGTACTATGATAGGCTGTGGACCGAAGTTATGAACGGAAGACTTATTTTGTTTGTGAAGTGCTACTTCTGTGAATGACTAAGGAACATGGTCTATCATGGTACATGATCCAACCCATGTTCTTGTTTGATTGTTGGGTTGGTTATTGTGCTGCGATAGGCTATCGACCGAAGTCACGATCAGGAGATTTTATTGTTTATACCTTTTAACTTATGTGAATGTTATAGAGTACGACACGTCCCGACTCCATGCGACACCTTTTGTCCTTGTTTGGTTGTAAGGGTGCCATATGGGTTCGAAGATGTTGCGCTACCCTATAATAGTTGCATAAGTATTACTATTATCAATCATTCTATTAACTGGGTTTTTAATCTTAACTCTTGTGCCCCTTTGGCGGTACTTGCTATTCGGGGCTGACCCCGCTGGTTTTGTTTGGCCAGATCTCGTAGCAGAGCCGGAGGACACGATCTTCCTTCCTGACATCCATGGTGCATACTTGTAACGCCCCAGAACCAGAATACTGGAGAACGGGGGCATACATAGCCAGCTACGTATAATGAAATGGAATCCACCTCACTATACGGTCACGGCTGTCTAGATATATGAGGGTTTAACTAAAATCTATCAGTCTCCTATGGTCATGAACAAGCCTATTGTCTCAATCTCAAGCAAGCAATAATAGTTACAAGATGTCAGAGCACCAAATACATAATAGCAAGGCGTCCCATACATTACATATTGGGTGATCATGAAGCTAGTCGTACAAAATGTGAAGACTAGCAAGAGTTCAGTCATACATGATCAACCCTAGGATCTGTCAATCATGTTATAGCCCGTAGGCAGACAGTAAGTAAAGGTGCAATCGAGCTAACACGTGCTCGTCGGCTAAACGCCTCAAAAGAATAATTTTACAATAAAAGTGGGAGGACAAAAAGAAACCCACTCATTGCCAGGGTTACGCCTGGTGGTCACCATCTGGCTGGAAGTTAGGTAGATCCTCTGGGACTGCTCCGATATCTGGCCATACCAAACCAGCTGGGTCAGATCCCAAAAAGAGCAAGTGCCACAAAGGAGGCTTCACTTAGGAACTAAAACCAGCAATTAGCACAAGAATATAATTTACAAATAAAAGACAGTAATTAAGGAAAAGCATGACAGGTGATATACGATGAGGTAACCATGGAACTATTCCGATAACCAAGTTACAACCCGTAAACCAAACAAGGACCGGGGTTGTAACTCTTCATCTGAACGGAGCTTGGTATCCCCACCATTTATCAATAAGGCCAGTATTAATAATCACGATCTTGACGTAAGATAAAGTATGTCGAGCATGCCATGGAGTACAACAAGACAATAGACGAAGAGAGGACACAGAACTGCTCCGGGAGCCAGGTTACAACCCTTAAATCAAACAAGGACCGGGGTTGTAACCCTTCGCCTGAACAGAACTGGACCCCTGATCGTTATCGTTAAGGCAAGCATCAATAATCATGTCGTGTCACAATCTTGTACAGGATCGGGACAAGACTAAGCTGGGATAAACTCCATTCAATCAATCACGGCCAATCAAGAGTACGGCTTGATACTTTTAACTAACTAGGGTTATCACAGGCCTAGTTACTAGCAAGATGCAATGAGATTATCCCAACAGCCACAAGCCCTGCAGACCATCCGGTTACCCAGGTTAGAAATTAGGGGTTGAATTCAGGTGGGTACATCGTCCAGGAAACGCATGTACCCTTAAGTGACTCAGAGGGTGCAACACATAACATTGTGCTGGAAATGTGCCCTACTCGACGGCAGGCTACAGATCCCTAGAGCGCCCAGGTAACGGGATTGCCTGTAGCTGGAAAATCTCTTCATGACTACTGGATTATTCTAGTTGTTAACCTTAGTCGATTTTAGTGGGTACCCCTGACCGTGGTACTCAGGGATCCCTGTCCTAGACATGATGCAAGACAAGACGGGTTCATTTGTACAAGCACAATCATCTACGGTGTCCAGGTCATTCATATTTGTCATGTCAAGCTAGCCGTCGCAACCGCAGTTCGAGAAATATCATGTCAGGCTTATTTGTCAAGAGTGCGCCACGGCGGACCACTATCAAAATTATCATGTCAAGTTATCATGTCAAATTGTCAGGTCAAGTTATCATGTCAGGAGTGCACCACGGCGGGTCACTATCGTGTTCTATTCTTATATTATCATGAATGAGAAAAACTTGCATAAAATAACTAATGACATATTCTTGAAGCCAAGGAAAAGATCTACAACTTTCATGTTTTGAGTTTTTCAAAATTCTGGCTAGAAAATAGCTTAACTTGGCAACAACAGTCATTCTGTGCACTTTTTAAGCCAAAATTTCAATTCTGTGTAAAATATGCAAAAGGGGAGGGTTCCAGCGTAAAATTTCACATTCTGGATACAATCCAGCGTAATTTACGCAATTCCAGGGTTCCCTGCGTAAAATATTACATTCTGGATACATTCCAGCGTAATTTACGCAATTTCAGGGTTCCCTGCGTAAAATATTACATTCTGGATACATTCCAGCATAATTTACGCAATTTTAGGGTTCCCTGCATAAAATATTACATTCTGGATACATTCCAGCGTAATTTACGCAATTTTAGGGTTCCCTGCGTAAAATATTACATTCTGGATACATTCCAGCGTAATTTACGCAATTCCCTGCGTAAAATTTCATTTTACGCAAGCCTTCCTGCGTAAAATTTGATTTTAAGCTAGCTCCCTGCGTAATTTTTCATTTTACGCCAGAATCAGATTCTTCAGCCGACATAAAAATTCAGAAAACTTGTTTTGGCCATAAAAACTTCATTTTAACTCGAAATGAGGTGAATCAAAAACCAAATTCACACGAAATTTCGTGCTCTTGCTCATGGAACTATTAGTTTTCGAAAATAACAAGTTTTAGTATATCAAAACCAAGAAAACTCCATGAACTCAAAGTAAAAATGTATATCTAGAAGAATCTATCCATCAAAATTAAAAACTCCAAGTTCTAAAGAGGTTTATAATCATGTAAAGAAGAAAATGGAACAATAAAAATCAAGATCCCTCAAGAAGCAAGTTGCACTTGCCTAAACCTCTTGGTAGGTGGAGAGCAACGGTGAGGAAGAAGAAGAATGAATGATGAAAGAGAAAGAGGGTGGGGTTAATAAATGGGGATGGTGGTGGTAGGTAGGAGTTCACCTTGGTTCATGATAAACCAAGTAACCCAAGCCAAGTCGAACCAACCCAATCCTTCTCCTATCCGAATAAAACCAAACTCCACTTAATTAAAATAAATCCATGAACGATAAATGACAATTAAACCACAATACTAAATATGAAAATAAACCATAACTAACTAATCAAAGAAAAGAGAAAATTACGGGTCAGAAATACGAGCACGTATAAAATACGTATTACGAATTTCGGGACACTACGATACTAGGAGCATGGCAGTTCGGGGACTCGAGTGGGTTTCTTCTCCACCACTCCTGCTTATACTTTTACGGCGTTTAGCCACCGGCACCTGTTAGCCGGATTACTTGATATTTTGTGTCAGTACATTATTGTAATTAAACAGACTGCAGCTGTGTATAATTTTGTACTCCTGACTCTCTGAGATAGCTAAATTATAAAGCTAGTCTCTCATGACCATTTTGATGAAGCGTCGGGGACGCCTTACTGCTTTATCTTTAATGTTCATTTAATTGCTGATGTGGTTTGAGTGATTAAGACATAGAACTCTGTGGGACCATAGGAGACTTGATTGTAGCATGTACCCCCTAGTCTCTCGACAGCCACGATCGCCGTATGACGTTACGTACCTCATATGGAGTAGCTGGCCTAGTCCGTCTCCGTATTTCGGTACTGGGGCATGACATGTTCGCCCCTGGTAACCGCCATGGTTCGGACGCTTTGAAGCGTGATTGTTGCCTCCCGTATAGCTAGGACGTTTGTGATTGGAGTGGCACACAACGTCGTCAGCACCGGAAGGATGCAGGTTCTCAAGACGGAGGGCGTGATTCAGAGCCTCGCCCACGGTCTTGTACTCCGGGATCCCGACATGCGCATCGATAGAGTGTCGCAGACCCACTTCGAACCGTCGCACACGGCACTCTTCAGTAGGCAGAAACTGGCCAGCAAACTTAGACAACTTGTTGAATTCTGCGGCGTACTGTTCCACTGTCCGACTCCCTTGCTTCAACTGCATGAATTCATTCTCCTTCGCTTGACGAACGGCTGACGGAAGGTACTGGACTTCAAAGCTTTACGAAACGTGGCCCAAGAGATCGGCACGGTAGTGTTGTCCGGTCGGATCGCTCGCTTGCGTACGGCCCACCAGTCGTGCGCGTTCAACCGTAGTTGAAGTTGTGCGCAGGCGACTTGCTTGGATTTTTCAATGCCGAGCAGCTCGAAGTGATCTTCCAGCTCTTCCAACCAGTCGATTGCCATGGAGGGACCCTCGGTGTCGCTGAAGGAAGTGCGGCACGCCTTCTTGAATTCTGACACTTCAAAGTTGTACTTTTTCGGTGCCGCTGGTTGATGCTCGGGATCCTCCGTGTCAACATCAATGGGTTGGATCGCCGGCACGGTGACGGTAGGCGTAGTCGTAGAATTCTCGTTGGCCGCCATTGTCTGGACGATCTGCTGCAGGGTATCTAGCTGCTTTTGCTGAAGTTTGGCATGTGCATCAAAGCGAGCTTCGAACAGGGCCCGTCGTTCCTCTACCTGTTGATGCCGGTTCTCGGACTGGTTTCGCTGCGCCTCCATCATGTGCAGCATCCTTTCGATGGTATCGTTAGAAGGTCCGGCCCGCGGACGATGCGAACTACTAGAGCCGCTGGAAGCGCTCTGTTCTTGCTCGGCCGTGGGCTCCGTCACTTCTGCTATACGAAGGCAAACGCATCAGTCACAAATTATTACGGACTCATTGTATGGAACAACTTATCTCATCGATACGAGGTCAAAGGTTTGGAACTCTAGACGCGAGGCCAAAGGATGTAAAGCCGTGCTCTGATACCATTATGTCATGTCCCGATTCCGTAGAATCGATAGTCGTCCCCCGGGCGTGATGCCGTGCGAACCTAAGTTGCGATCGCACAAGGCATAGTCATAAGGTTATCCGAAACACAACATCAAGTTAGAGTACGCAGAGAAATTGATTGACACATTTGAAATAGAAGTAAACTTTTTCATTGATAATAAAACTTCATTTACATTGACTTTATTACATCATTGCCGCGCGGGCTACAACATGACTTGACTTACAAAATGAACGTCGATGAGATAGTCGTTCCATACATTACATCCCTTTTTACAAGCAAAAACCATTACACATTTCCACCTGCTATTGTGGGAAGTCGATTCGCCATCTTTTCTTTTGGACTGAGTGCGGATCTTCTTCAAAAGGAAATCCAGAAACAAGCCTTCACACGCGGACGAGGCTTCAGAAGGGTTCACTTCGCCTTGAGATTTTAGGTGGCACGCCCTTCGTGGTTCGGGGTACCTGCGTGGAGAGCGAGGATCAGTACATTACACTTTGTACTGGTGCGTGGTAAGTTAAGTTCCAAGCTCTCATTTGGTTGAATGAGTTTATATGACTTAGTTCATGAATGTTTCTAACACCTCCTAATAAATTTCATGCGAGCAATGACAAGCATAATGTAATTTACATCAGAACTTACCCCGGCGGACCGCGCCGCGCCCTTGAAACTTACATGTTCTTCCCTGTCAATTGTATCATTTACATTCCAAGTGCAACATTTGTGTGTTTGGTCACTGACATCACAAGCCATCCTGGACTATAGCTTTGTTAGGGGCCCTTGCAGCGCAAGTAGCGAGCCCGCTGCAAGTCCCCGCTTAACCCGTGCTATCATCCAGCACAGCTATACCGTATTTCCCCTAGGCCGAGTCGGTCTCCCCCCGGGTAGTCGAGGAAACTTCTCTTGTCGACAAGTGTCCAATGACCGAGTTAAGACACATTTAGTTATTAAGGCCTAGCCTACTTCTCTTTGAAACTTAATTATTTTACCGTGTCGTGCCTTTGCTTTCATTCTTTCATCCGCAACAACACTATCGATTTACTTAAGAAGGGGTCGAGAAGAGAAGGGTCAGCCACTCACCTTGAGTTACTTCGGCGAGAGAACTTGTTGGTCGCGCTAGACTTCGCCTACGCGATTACCTGAAATCGCACAAGCAACCGATTAGAACACTGCATTATTCAAGGAGTTCGATAGGAAATGCGAGTTCGAAATGCAAGCCATGAAAACCATCGAAAACATTCACGAAAACGTATTCAGAAAACCAAGCCAAAACCAACGCAAGCGGCGTGAAAAGCAGAGCAACGGGGGGTCTCTCCCGACTCAGCCGCAGAGTCAATCCTCGAGGCGCAACCCGCTGAATATGGGACTTGGTTCCGAAGAAGACATTCCATAACGAGGAATGGATCTTAATTCAACCGTTCCCGTTCGATCGACTCGGTCGATCCCGACCTATCGGTCCCGACCGAATCGATAGCGACAGTGTTCCTTTCTCGCGCACCCCGTGGACAGAGTATGGGGCACGATGTAGGGACGGGGCACTACAACCAGTACAGTTGAGTACTAACACCCACACAGTGTTCATGTGCAGGCACAGGTAGAAGCTCGTGGCGCGGAGCTCGCTTGGATGCGTTGAGGCACGGAGTTCCTTGGCGATTCGAAGCGTGCGACCGCGTGGATTGAAGACTTATACAGGACATAATGTATGGACATCGCCTTCCGAAGCTTCGCTGGCTCAAGCATTGTAATCGAGAGATGAGAGAGTAGAGTGAATTGTAAAATGAGAGAAAGGTGAGCACGAGAGACTTGTAATTTGGCCTTGCGCCCACAAATGTAATCTTGTATTCAATATCAATAAAGAGCTTCTTTGAATGACTTGTGTTCATGTGTGCTTGTTCTAAATTTTCGCTGCATGTTTCAATATTTCTGCTTGGGACTTCTGTGCGACGACCCGTCGCCGATGTAATCGGCCGTTATGAAACTGCCTTGCACGAGCGCAATCTAGGCTCGTACGGCATCACGCCTTAGCGAGGACGATCGCTCCTACGGGAGCGGGGCGTGACAGATGATGAGGGGTTTTGCATTCGACGGCTCGGATCGCAAATCCGAAAGTATATGCCACACAATATACCGTGCCACGAACTCACTTGTACCCTCAGATTCACCATCCGAGCCACCGAATGCAAAATTACAAAAACTATATATGATTCGTGGCTCTATAGATGATGTCCAAAATCACAGAACTCGTTAAAAATGTCCGGAATAGTTCGACATTGCGAATCCAACGACGTAGATCTTGTCGCGATTCGAGCTTCGCATGAAAATATAAGTCTGTATTGTTGTTGTCAAATAAAAAAATATATGATAATTTCTTTGCAAAAAAAAAAAATGCCATAACTTATAACTAGGCCTGTCAATGGTAGACCGAAAATCCGTATCCGATCCGTATTCGAACCGAAAATATCCGAAATTTCGGATACGGATACGGATTCGGATATCATATCGGATATTTAGGATATCGGATGCGGATACGGTAAGTGTCATATCCGGACCAATAATATCCGAACCAATAATGTTTAAATTATTTAATAAATTTAAAATATATTCAATGTATGCATGGGACTATTAGTTATATGTGCTTGTGTGGAGAATTTTTGGTGCAAATGTATTCAATGTGTGCATGAAAATCTGCTGTTATGATATTTCAATGTGAAAATCTGCACATATATCTGACAAAATCTGCTGTTCCAATGTGAAAATCTGCTGCTTCTGATATTTCAATGTGGAAATATGCTGTTTTAGACAAAATTTGTCGTTTCAATGTGAAAATCTGTTATTTCTCGACAAAATCTGTTGGTTCTGATTTTTTTATTCCCTTTTTAAATATTTTTAGTAATCTTATTGGTTCGGATATTATCCGATATCCGTTAAAATTATCGGTAACGGATACGGTAGCCAAAACTTCTATCCGATCGGATATCGGATAGTTATCGGATATATCCGATAGTTAATGGTTCGGATATGGTAATGCCAATATCCGACCAATAAGCTACCATTGACAGGCCTACTTATAACTTATGACGATTTGTATCTGAATTTGAAATTTTGGGAATTTTGATCCTCCCTGCCTAATTTTACGAAAAATTGATAGTAAAGTTTTTGTTCAAAATATAATATTAACATACTAACCTTTTGGATGCTGCTGACATATTTGTTAGCTTGCAGAGATCCGTAGATTTGAACACAAAATTTTGAAAAGAAAAATGTCTCCACGTAACAATTTGAATATTTCCTTAATGGTCTGTGTCGTGGTTGATTAGGTGAAGGTCGACCAGGAGGACTCAATAAGCTATCCTGTCTAATTTCGACAGCTACCACAGGAAAACTTTGCTCCGGCTGAAATTTTCCGTTCCACACGGCATTAATGTTGCGTTTGGTTGCTGCATGTTCCACAGTAGTCTAACGCCTTGTTAGCAATCACCCGAATAAAATGCGTATTATACGCGAATTTTTTCGTATCTTACATAAGCGTATAATACTTACGTACTTTTAAAAATTTTGGATTTGTACACGAATTTTAAGCCTGCTGCGTTTTAAATGCGTACCATACGAATTTTAAAAAAATTGGCCAAAAAAATGTGACCAAAAAAATCAAACAGTCGGAACTTTCTTGACTCTTGCTGCTATTAGATATTAAGACTGGCACAATTCTTAAAAATTATCAAAAGAAAAGAAGAAAAAGTCTCACGGTAACCAAAAAAAGAAACCCAAGAATCTTTGCACATGTTGCTTGCAACAATCAAAAAAAAACCTTTCGTTTTCCATCATCCAACCTCTTTCTATTCTCACACTGAGCCCTTGTTTATGAAGGAGTAGAGTGGGTGGACCCTATATATATGCCGAATTTTTAGTGCCGAATTGGATCATATGAAACGTACTAAACACGAATTAAATCTGATCCGAATGTTTTTCGTTAGACGAATTTTTGACCGAATTTTTGACCGTATTTTACTTATATTGTGCCGATTTATACTCGTACTTTTGCCGTTCCGAATTTTTTCCGTTTGCCGAATTGCTAACAAGGGTCTAACGGTGGTGGACCCTAATTCATTTCAACACAACGTGACCGTTCTCCGTTCTACTAACTCCCACGGGCCATTCGATCAAGGTGCCGAGCCAGATCGCATTGTCGACAGGGCCGGCCCTATGGTAAGCTGGACAAGTCATCGGACTTGGACAACCCTCCTGGTCAGAACAACCTCCCTTAAGTCCCCACCTCTCTGCTAATAGAGACTCTACGATCCACCCCAACTCATCTCTGTTAGTTGAACTAGCAATCCATCAGTCCCATATTTTGAATTCCTACTGGAAAGGCCTTGAGTAGTTCAAGGAGATGAACTCGGAATTCGAGCTCCACGATGCCGTAAGAATAAGAGACTTTGACGTCGCTGCCAACCTCCCGCCATCATTTTTTTGATATCTTTTTGGAGTCAATGACAAGGGACAACCAAATCTACCTCCGACGAGGACAATCCAATTCTCTAGGCCGGTCCTGATTGTCGAGCGTTCAGTGTCGCTAGGACTATTATTTTCCCTAAAAGAAACTTGTATCTATCTGGCTAGGGTTCTATTGGCTCTATCTATCCACTTTCGAGAAATGCTCTCTTGAGCGTACTGGATCGACCCCCATGCCTTCTACTTTTCGTGAAGAAGAAGAAGGAGAAGGAGGCTTGACAAGTAAAGGCGGAACCTGAAATCCGATATGTAATGGACTGGAATGAAGATGTTCACTCTTTTTTTAAAAATTGTCACGTGTCATTTTTTATCCAATCTAAAAAAAACATAAAATTTACTGTACAATAAAATATAATAATAATTACTAGAAATGTCACGACCCGGTCCCAATTGCTTGGGTCGAATCGGATCATGCCCAGCCTGCACCGTTGTTAGACGCGGCAGTAAGCTGTTCAGTAGCAGGTAACCATACAACAACACTATATTTGTCACAACTCAACATTCGAAAATTTAAAACTTTATTAAACTTTTACATGAAATAAAAGATACAACTTAAACCATTTTTTTTATACATCATGAATAAAAGAAAACTCTAGGCAAACAGCTCAGCAATCTCGAATTCCTCGTCTTGGGATCGCGTAACAAAGCCTCATCAGTGATACCTAAAATGTTGGGTCTCCAGTCAGGAGGGAGCAAAGTACAATTACGAATATCCAATAATTCAAATAATAATTTGAAATTTGCAATGTTAAACAATTTGAAATACTTTAACAATATTTTTCACAATTCTACAATTTGAAAACAATCTGATTTGAGTAGGTAACGAACTATGACCGGCTTGGGATGATTCAATTATATCCTAATGATACGGTCCGGCCTATCCCCGTGTATATGAGGAATCAGCTCGCACAATCAATGATGCAATATAGGGGTATTGGTCATAGACGCTACACTACTCCCCCAATATCCCGAGTCAATCAGATTCAATCAATGAATCAATATTCGAACTCTAGGAGAGAGTTTCGTGTAGCAATGTGGTTTAAAATTGTAATAAAACAATTACTAGATAAATTACCAAATAGACATAACTGCACTTGCCTTTGTATTAGATTGACTGGAAGAACGAGTCGGTACTTAGGAGGAACGTCAGTTGTAACTTCGAGTTCCTACAATTGAGAACTCGACTTAGATTCCTGAATAACCAGACTAAGTGTGCTAGTTGCAATCTCTAGTAGTAAGTCCTAGTCAGGTTTTAAGTTGTATTAATTTACAGCTAACGATTACGTCGCAACTACGTGCGTTGATTAAGCCGGTTAATTGAATTATTTGGAAAATCACGAGAATCGATTACAATTTGGAAAATCGCAAGAATCAATTACAATTTGGAAAACTTTGTGTTTTCATAATATGTATATAAAATACAGTTTTCTTTTAGTGACAAACAGTGAATTAATAATATTTTATTTATTTTAGCTAACTCGTAATTAAGCCGTAAATTACGTCCTATCTACGAATATGAAATCAATCCAAAATCCACCCAAATTACATCCACCAGAAAAAGAAAAGAAAATCTACGCTACACAAATACATGGGCACAGCTACTGGTCCTAGGGTGGGCTTATGCCCGATACATCTTTCTTTTACATTAAATAAGAAAATGACTGAATTATTAAATAAAATGCAGAATTTAAATGACTATAATATTTAGCCTAAAAATAAAATAATAAATAAAAGAAACTAGGAGTCTCAGACTCGGTCCTTTTCCTCAATATTCGGTTTATGCCTCAACGTCCGGTCGTACCGGTGCGTTTACATTTCGCCGGGGCCCACAGACCGGTACGGTCGTCGCCCGAAAATCGGTTTAGAAATCATTTTCGAAAGCCAGTTTTGAAATCAATTAAAAATATAATTTTGTAAAATTGGACAGCACTTCCTCTATTCCGGGACAAACCCAAAACTGGGAAGCGCGCCAACAAACACCTGCAAAATGTCCCAAACCAGGGAAAACCCATTTCCAACCAAATGGTCCACAGAAATATCCACCAAAATTCCAACACCACAGAAATAATTCCCGAAAAGTCCGGGAATCCAATATCAACCAATTCACACCAACCCAGCAAGTAAAACACAGGAAAATCAAACTAACGCAGCTAAACGAAAATTATAACGCAGCTATCCGGATTCCCGAGAGGGAACCGGGGGACCGATCTATCATCATCGACTCACGGGAGGGACGAACTACTCTGATTAACAGAAATTACCAAGATCCGTTGGTCAGGGAGCCGCGGGATAATCTCGGAAAAGGAATCCGAACTAAGTCGGCAGCAGGTAGAAGTTCTGAACCGCGGGAAAGTCCACGGACAGCAGGAAATCCACGGGAACAGCAAAGAACCGCGGAAAAGGGTGCTGGAAATCCACAGGGAGGGTTTCCGGACAGCAACGACGATAGCGGGCACGCTGACGCGACGGGAGCTGCTGGCCACAGGGGGTGGCGCTGGCGCGGAGCACGCCGGGGCGCGGGGGCGTCAGCGGACGGCGGACGGGCGGCGGCCTCGGGATGGCCGCGGGGCACTGACAGCGCGGGGCGCGCTGTCGGCCGGGGATCGACGACGGGAACGGCTGCGGCGGGGAGATCCGCCGGGAGGAGCGCCGGAAGGAGCGCGGGGTGGCTCGCGGTGGTCGCGCGGTGGGGCGCTGGCCGCGGGGATCGTCGGCCTCGGGTCGCACGCGCGCGGAGAGGGGCGGCGCGAGCTCGGGTTCGGCCGGAAAGGGTTGGACGGCAGCGGCGGGGAGCCGCGCGGAGGGTGCGTCGGTACGGGCGGCGGACGGCGGCGGATGCGGCCTCGGGAGATGGATCAGACTCCGGCTCACCGGAATCTCGCCGAAAATGGGTGAAGGTGGAAATTTGGGGGATTGAGTGGTGTGGGGAAAAGGAAAGTTGGAGAGGGTTTATATAGGGTGTAAAATAGGGGTTACCGGAGTTGGGGAGGCAAAAGGGGGCCGTTCAGAAGCCCGGCGGTCTCGGCGGTGGTTCGGAAGTTAAGGGGTCGGCCACGAAGTCTTGGGATGGAAACCGAAACTCCCAACAACTTCTCAACAGAGAGAAACATACTTCTCTCTCCAACAAAGAAAAATAAAACATGGGTTCGTAAGCCCATGCTTAATGGTAACATATGGCATGGGTTATGGGCTTTTTAGTATATGGCTTTGAAAGGGTTTGAATTATAAAGGTTATAAGTGAATGGTTCTTGGACTTATGGATATAAGGCTCTAATCTATGGGCTCAAAAGTTTTATTATAGTTTCATCGGCTTGTAAGAGTCAAGGCAAAAATTGTATTGGGCTTAAAAAAAAATAAATGAAAAACTTTAGGCTTATAAAAATAGAATTTGGAACTAACATGATTTTTAAAATAATTTCCTCTTTAAAATTTAATCAATATTTTAAGTCCAAATTTTGGGTTTGGGTCTGGTTGACAACTAAAAAATCCATTTTTAATACTTTGGGAAAATAACTTTACACTTTTAAAAATATATTATATCAAACTAACATTTCACAATTATTTTTGAAATTCGAATTTAAATACGAAAATCCATTTAACCACACACATAAAAAAAAAAAAAATTTAAAAATACGGGTTTCACAACCTTCCCTCCGTAGAAAATTTCGTCCTCGAAATTTAAAGTAAGGGTAGGAAAACAAACGGCTACGGGTACCACGCCCGTAACTCAGGTCCAACAATAAGAATTTTCAAGGCAGTCGTGGATGAGACAATTTAGGGACAAGTTTTTATTTATGATATCATCCACGCAGAAAATACAAAAGCGAACCAAAGTACACGAGGTTGATCAGACCATCATGCACCGGTCCTGATTAGACAATATATTAGTGGGTGCACCCAATAAAATATCGTCATGATCAAGCTTGATTTAAAAAGATAGCTTGCAAAACTAGGCTAACTTAGCAGCATTAGTCAAATTTAGAATGGGAAAAAGAAAGAATAAGGAATAGGAGTTTGAGTGATGGCTCAAATTCTGATTTCTTCTCATCTCTGACTAGACTTGCAACTGGTTTCTCTGACACTGAAAGATTGATTCCAATCTTCAGTTCTGAATTATCCAAAATGTGACTCGGATCCGAAGTGTAGCATCTGAGCTGGCCTCAATTTCCAGCTCCGTCAAAACTGATTGTTCCTCTGGTAGGAGAAAACTTCACCAAAAGCAATTTGGTCTTCCCAAGACCTACCAAATTCCAAGACGCAAATCTCAATACATCTTCAAGCGTCTGGATTGACCTCTCTGCTTGCTCGTCCCGCGGTACTCCATGAATCCGGTAGATGTGCTTCCCGTACCATGCTACCCACTTCTTAGTGGATAAACCAACTTGAAGGAAAATAAAGTGTGCCGACTTAGTCAGTCGGTTTACTAAAATCCAATTGGTGCCCTTCCCTCCTTAGAACAAGGCAATCCTTACTCAAAGTTCATGGTTATATGCTTCTACTTCTACTTCCACTTCGAATTGTCCAGCGGCTCCAACAAACTTGTTGTTCTCTTGCTAAATTCCTCATGTTGACAAATTCACATCTAATCCTATACCTGGAATTGTCCTTCTTTATTCCATATCACCAATCAGTGGAGGCATATTTCGATACATCTTATTATCTCCTGAATATATGGAATACTGTGACTGGTGTATTTCTTTCATCAACTCGTTCCTCCGTTTGTCAGCCGATACGCAAAGTCTCGCACCATTCTTCAGAGTTCCACTGCTGATCAATTTAGAAATCCTCAAGTGTTCTTGCCAACACTTGATCTCTAAGCCTGCAAAGTGCCTCGTTTTGAAACTACGTCCTCTTGATTTTGTCCATCAGCCTCGAACTTCATCAATACTGAATCAGCATCCAGCTCCGTCCTTCTATCTCCAGGTAGTATAACCTCCAGTCCAAACTTCTCGATGTCTTCTAGCAGGTGCTAGTCTTTGGTTAAGAACTTCGCCATCAGTATCGACCAAGTGTATCAGCGACCACATTAGCCTTACCTGAATGGTACTGCAGGTTGATGTCGTAATCCTTCATCTGCTTCAACCATCTTCTTAGTCTAACATTCAGCCCTTTCTGAGTGAAGACATATTTCAGACTTTTGTAGTCCGTATAAGTTTTCACTCCCTTTCCATAAAAATCATGTTTCCATAGTTTCAAAGTAAAGATAATTGCAGCAAATTCCAAATTAGGCGTGGGATGATTCTTCTCATGAGTCTGTAGTTGCCTATACGAGTAAGCAATTACTTTCCCATGTTGTTGAAGAACGCAACCCAGTCCTCTTCCAGAGGTATTACAGTAAATTGAGAACCCACCGGTTCCTGCGGGTAGCGCGAGGATTGGTGTAGTGGTAAGTCTCTTCAGCTCCTCAATGCCGCTTGGCAAACTTTCGTTCAGATGAACTCTTCATTCTTCCAAGTGTGCTTCGTCATTGGCTCAGCAATCTTGGCGAAAACTTTCACGAACTTTTGATAGTAGCCGGCCAAGTTCAAGAAACTTCCGAATTGAACTTGGAGTATACCACTCTTCATCAGCAGCTATCTTCCATCGAAATTTCCTTCTCTTGACAACATGGCCAAAAGTTCACCTTGTCAAAGATCCACGTTCAGATAACTTACCATAAAACTTCTTTTTCCTCAAAGTTTCCAAAACTTCCTCAGGTGTTCTTCATGCTCTTCTTCAGTCTTCAAATATATCAGAAGGTTATCTATGGAGAAGATAAACTGATTCAAATACTCATGAAAATCTCTGTTCATGAGATTCATGAACACAGCAGAAGCATTGTCAGTCTAACGTCCTAACCAAAGAAAACTATCCATACTTGGTGTTTGAACGCCGTCTTGGAAATGTCCTCTTTCCTGACTTTGATTTGATGGAAGTCAAATCTTAAGTCAAACTTCGAAACATCCTATCTCCACATAACCAGATCAAACAGATCCTCGATCCGGGCAGAAAGTACTTGTTCTTTAGTGTCTGGTAATTGATGCACATCCGTTTGTTCCATCCTTCTGGGGCACAAACAAGATAGATACTCCTTAAGGTAATGTTCCACCCTGATAAATCCTAGAGCCTGCACTGCTCTGGTCCTTCATCTCTTGGCCACCTTCGGGTTGACTCTGTAACATCCTTTAGAAATAGGAAGAGCCAGGGACTAAGTCAAAGGTGAATCCTATGTCTAGATCTGGGATAATCCGGGAAGACTATCAGGGAAAACATCTGCCATAGGTGTAACTAAAACTTCTATTCATGAGGAGAATTACAGCAAAACTCTTATGATTGATCTAAGGACATCCTGTTACAACTTCCAAAAAGATGATGCTATTCAGCAGTTCTAGGTACTATTCTTCATGGTTCTGCATGAGCAATCTCCAACTGCTTCCCTTTCTAAGAACCTCGAGTATACATCATGCCTTATTGTAAGGGGTAGGGTCTGCTGGATAGAAAGAGGGTCCCTAGGTTGTGGCCTAACAGGTGTTGCTGGGATATGAGCTCTGGTTTGATGGAAAGATAAAGGCAGTCTTTTACCCGATGTTCAGCAGATCCACATGCCAAACATTGTCCCAAACTCTTTCGGCAACCAACGGCCTGATGACCAGGCCTCTTGCAATAGTTACAAGCCCATAGCTTCTTACGACAAGGCTGCCGGAAAGTAGGGTACTTGATGGGACCCAAATATCTTCTAGATTCAAGGGTATCCTTCCTAGGACAAAAGTTCTGCTCTAACTTGGTTGGGGATAACTAAGGCTACATCATGACGTTCTTTTTGTCTTCTCTCGTGATAATCATCTGTTCCTGCTGGGCTTCATCTTGAGCTTTCTGGAACTCCAGGGTTTTTTTTTTAAATAGGACAACCATTTGGAAGATGATTGCTGGTACTGGTGGAGCAACAAAATGAATAATCCACCAGGGAAATGCAATTCAGTTTGAGATGAGGTAGAAATCGCCAGTGTAGGAAAAACTTCACTGGATGCACTATGAGGAAGGTCAATCAGCCGCGAGGGAATAAACCCTGGACTTGGTTGAGTAGATGGGGTATGATCCGGAGATAACACCTCATTGCCAGCCGGATTGGTCTTGTCAATGGTCATTCTCTGGAAGGTTTAGGATGCAAACATAAGCAAGGTATCCTACCAGTCTATAATCAAACAAAAATATTTATTTATAATATTTCGGTCCTATGTTTTGACAAATTGATGTTCTAGTGTTCTAATTGTTTCTAGGTATGTTTTCCTAAGTTTTTTTCAGACCTGCATGGGCCACCACTAAAAATATGTCACGACCCGGTCCCAATTGCTTGGGTCGAATCGGATCATGCCCAGCCTGTACCGTTGTTGAGACGGCGGCAGTAAGCTGTTCAGTAGCAGGTAACCATACAACAACACTATATTTGTCACAACTCAACTTTCGAAAATTTAAAACTTTATTAAACTTTTACATGAAATAAAAGATACAACTTAAACCATTTTTTTTTATACATCATGAATAAAAGAAAACTCTAGGCAAACAGCTCAGCAATCTCGAATTCCTCGTCTTGGGATCGCGTAACAAAGCCTCATCAGTGATACCTAAAATGTTGGGTCTCCAGTCAGGAGGGAGCAAAGTACAATTACGAATATCCAATAATTCAAATAATAATTTGAAATTTGCAATGTTAAACAATTTGAAATACTTTAACAATATTTTTCACAATTCTATAATTTGAAAACAATGTGATTTGAGTAGGTAACGAACTATGACCGGCTTGGGATGATTCAATTATATCATAATGATACGGTCCGGCCTATCCCCGTGTATATGAGGAATCAGCTCGCACAATCAATGATGCAATATAGGGGTATTGGTCATAGACGCTACACTACTCCCCCAATATCCCGAGTCAATCAGATTCAATCAATGAATCAATATTCGAACTCTAGGAGAGAGTTCCGTGTAGCAATGTGGGTTAAAATTGCAATAAAACAATTACTAGATAAATTACCAAATAGACATAACTGCACTTGCCTTTGTATTAGATTGACTGGAAGAACGAGTCGGTACTTAGGAGGAACGTCAGTTGTAACTTCGAGTTCCTACAATTGAGAACTTGACTTAGATTCCTGAATAACCAGACTAAGTGTGCTAGTTGCAATCTCTAGTAGTAAGTCCTAGTCAGGTTTTAAGTTGTATTAATTTACAGCTAACGATTACGTCGCAACTACGTGCGTTGATTAAGCCGGTTAATTGAATTATTTGGAAAATCACGAGAATCGATTACAATTTGGAAAATCGCAAGAATCAATTACAATTTGGAAAACTTTGTGTTTTCATAATATGTATATAAAATACAGTTTTCTTTTAGTGACAAACAGTGAATTAATAATATTTTATTTATTTTAGCTAAACTCGTAATTAAGCCGTAAATTACGTCCTATCTACGAATATGAAATCAATCCAAAATCCACCCAAATCACATCCACCAGAAAAAGAAAAGAAAATAACTACGCTACACAAATACATGGGCACAGCTACTGGTCCTAGGGTGGGCTTATGCCCGATACATCTTTCTTTTACATTAAATAAGAAAATGACTGAATTATTAAATAAAATGCAGAATTTAAATGACTATAATATTTAGCCTAAAATAAAATAATAAATAAAAGAAAACTAGGAGTCTCAGACTCGGTCCTTTTCCTCAATATCGGTTTATGCCTCAACGTCCGGTCGTACCGGTGCGTTTACATTTCGCCGGGGCCCACAGACCGGTACGGTCGTCGCCCGAAAATCGGTTTAGAAAATCATTTTCGAAAGCCAGTTTTGAAATCAATTAAAAATATAATTTTGTAAAAATTGGGCAGCACTTCCTCTATTCCGGAACAAACCCAAAACTGGGAAGCGCGCCAACAAACACCTGCAAAATGTCCCAAACCAGGGAAAACCCATTTCCAACCAAAATGGTCCACAGAAATATCCACCAAAATTCCAACACCACAGAAATAATTCCCGAAAAGTCCGGGAATCCAATATCAACCAATTCACACCAACCCAGCAAGTAAAAACACAAGAAAATCAAACTATCGCAGCTAAACGAAAATTATAACGCAGCTATCCGGATTCCCGAGAGGGAACCGGGGGACCGATCTATCATCATCGACTCACGGGAGGGACGAACTACTCTGATTAACAGAAATTACCAAGATCCGTTGGTCAGGGAGCCGCGGGATAATCTCGGGAAAGGAATCCGAACTAAGTCGGCAGCAGGTAGAAGTTCTGAACCGCGGAAAAGTCCACGGACAGCAGGAAATCCACGGGAACAGCAAAGAACCGCGGAAAAGGGTGCTGGAAATCCACAGGGAGGGTTTCCGGACAGCAACGACGACAGCGGGGCACGCTGACGCGACGGGGAGCTGGCCACAGGGGGTGGCGCTGGCGCGGAGCACGCCGGGGCGCGGGGGCGTCAGCGGACGACGGACGGGGCGGCGGCCTCGGGATGGCCGCGGGGCACTGACAGCGCGTGGGCGCGCTGTCGGCCGGGATCGGCGACGGGAACGGCTGCGGCGGGGAGATCCGCCGGGGAGGAGCGCCGGAAGGAGCGGATGGCTCGCGGTGGTCGCGCGGTGGGGCGCTGGCCGCGGGGATCGTCGGCCTCGGGTCGCACCCGCGCGGAGAGGGGCGGCGCGAGCTCGGGTTCGGCCGGAGAGGGTTGGACGGCAGCGGCGGGGAGCCGCGCGGAGGGTGGCGTCGGTACGGGCGGCGGACGGCGGCGGATGCGGCCTCGGGAGATGGATCAGACTCCGGCTCACCGGAATCTCGCCGAAAATGGTGGGTGAAGGTGGAAATTTGGGGGATTGAGTGGTGTGGGGAAAAGGAAAGTTGGAGAGGGTTTATATAGGGTGTAAAATAGGGGGTTACCGGAGTTGGGGAGGCAAAAGGGCGGCCGTTCAGAAGCCCGGTCTCGGCGGTGGTTCGGAAGTTAAGGGTCGGCCACGAAGTCTTGGGATGGAAACCGAAACTCCCAACAACTTCTCAACAGAGAGAAACATACTTCTCTCTCCAACAAAGAAAAATAAACATGGGTTCGTAAGCCCATGCTTAATGGTAACATATGGCATGGGTTATGGGCTTTTTAGTATATGGCTTTGAAAGGGTTTGAATTATAAAGGTTATAAGTGAATGGTTCTTGGACTTATGGATATAAGGCTCTAATCTATGGGCTCAAAAGTTTTATTATAGTTTCATCGGCTTGTAAGAGTCAAGGCAAAAATTGTATTGGGCTTAAAAAAAAATAAATGAAAAACTTTAGGCTTATAAAAATAGAATTTGGAACTAACATGATTTTTAAAATAATTTCCTCTTTAAAATTTAATCAATATTTTAAGTCCAAATTTTGGGTTTGGGTCTGGTTGACAACTAAAAAAATCCATTTTTAATACTTTGGGAAAATAACTTTACACTTTTAAAAATAATATTAATATCAAACTAACATTTCACAATTATTTTTGAAATTCGAATTTAAATAAAAATCCATTTAACCACACACATAAAAAAAAAAAATTTTAAAAATACGGGTTTCACAAGAAACGAAAAGTTCAGAAAATTTGACATAGAGATAAGATCCGACATTGCGTCTGTCGGAATTTGGAGTCACGCCCAAATTCCGACATACCGTCTGTCGGAATTTGGGCGCGACTCCAAATTCCGACAGACACACTGTCGGAAATAGAAAGAAAACCCGGTTTACTCGCTCCCCCCCCCCCCCCCCCCCCCTTCACTTTT
Organism: Iris pallida; assembly: GCA_029216955.1. Classification (NCBI taxonomy): domain Eukaryota; kingdom Viridiplantae; phylum Streptophyta; class Magnoliopsida; order Asparagales; family Iridaceae; genus Iris; species Iris pallida. The sequence goes on along the minus strand of JANAVB010002199.1, from coordinate 26,667,015 downwards.
TGTTTTTCGACGCATCGGATATGGTAAATTTACGGTTTCTATCATTTTCTGAATGATCTGACGGAACCGACGAGTCATGCGTGGGGAGCGTCAATGCTGGCATATCTATATAGTGCTATGTCAGACTTTGTGCAGTTCCATTCGAAGGACAAATTGATGAAAAATTTAAACGGATGTGCTACATTGATTCAGGTCGAAAAATTGTTTGAATTTGGTATATATTTAAATTATGTTATATATTTAAAATTTGTACACTTATTATATATTTTTTAGGTTTGGTCCTACGAGCATTTTTCTATCGGTATGCCACTTTCCTTGATCAGTAGCGACGCACATGTATTTCCAGGTGTAAGTCCAGTTGTAAGTCCACCTAAACAAGAATGAATATTTTCTAGCGTTGCAATAGAAAATCTTTCGCCTCTACCTATGGCTTTAGCGTATTCCCTCCAATGACAATTTGAACTATTACATTTATATATAATTCCGGTAGCATTATTTAAAGTAGCTGAACAGTAAAATTACGTCTAATTGCTAGATCACTAATAAAACTTCTAAATTTAGAACGATTCTCAAATTGTTTTCCAATAAATAATTCAGGAGTGCTAAGGCTATCAACAGAATCATCAAATTCATCATCTAAATTTTCAATTAGATCATCACTATTTTCGTCATCGTTATTAACATCATCTACTACATGTTCTCTTCAGTAAATGGAATAACTTGATGAGAAGAACTAGGACCAGCGTTAAAAGTATTACAAGCAGGTATATTACTTACATTCATAGATGGGGGCGGAGTGACATAGATATTAATATACGGTGATTGTGCATTCACTTGAAGAACAAATTTTCATGCATCTTCACTATCTACATTTATACAATTAGATACGAAAATATGTACTAATATAAATTCGTAGTCGATAGAATATTGATCAATAATTAGATTAAGTAAACTAAGAAACGAAATATTTCGATCAACTAAAAGAACTTGGGTTAAACCCCCTTGATACGCTAACCCATTTAGTACACCTCCAAGCGAGCATAGGATTGTCAGATTTCCATCCATGTTGACAACAAGATGAACTTGGAAGAGAGGAGCTTTGGCTTTCAACGAAATACTTGACAAACTTCTTACTGAATGGGAGGTGCTGTGAAGTGAGTACTGTGAAGTGAATGAGAAAATTGTTATGAAGTGGTTTGATACTTATAGATGATATATAGCCGTTGGAATTAGAACGTTGGAATTGTAACGTTAGAATCGTAACGTTGCAAATTGTAACGTTACAACCCAACAAAAAATAACCCACCTCAACCCAACCAAAAAAACCAAAAAAAAACCAAACCAACAATCAAGTAACCCAACCCACCCACCATCATATTCAATTAAACCATAAAAAAAAAAAAAAACCAAACCAACCCAACTCACCCACCCAACCCCTTTCTTTCAACCCCCAACCCCCCAAACCGTTACTTCTTTGATTTCAGCCAAATGTGCTCAATTTCCGACAGACAGACTGTCGGATTGTATTGTTTTACAAAATTTCCAAAACTTCTATCGTCTAAACTAATATTAATTAAATTATTATCGGTACAGTAAATTTTCTGAAAACTAAATGGTTTGAGAATCATTCCACTAGTTTGATCCGACAATTTTGAATAGAACAGTAGGGAATCTATATTAGGAATTATATTAGGGTGGCAATACCAATACATACCTGAAGGGGTTATAGTCTTATAGAGTGGTCAGCTTGTCAGTTATCACTTGCTTCGTCTGTTGGGAAGTCAGTCAGTCTGGTGTCCACAGCACTTTCTATGGTTACATAGCCAATTGGAGCAACGGAGAGTTCTGTAGTAACTTCGACTTAAACCAGGGACAACAGAGGAAAACAGTTAAGTGACCCATAGCGGAGCGATTGGTCCAAGAATCCTTTTTCTATGAAATGACAATCTTCTCCAAAAAAAAAAAAACATACAAACCAAGAATGGTAAATAAAATTTATAAACGCCTAAGAAGTCTTTTGAACAAGCCCAAATCCCATTACGAAGTCATTACAGTTATATATGGCTTATTATCTAGACTTGGTAAAAGAGTTCTTAAATTACTTATCAACAAAAAGTTTTCAAGTACGATGTGAGTGAAGAAATTGTTAAGGGGAAGTATCACCATCAACTTTGAAATCCGTAATTGTGAATATATATATATATATTATATATTATATATATATATATATAAATATATATATATATAAAAAATATATATATATATATATATATATATATATAAAGCGCGGATCAAAAATCTTCCTTAGAAAATCTCCTAAAACTCCATCACTCTCAGCCATCCATTTAATGTTAATATTAATGTTAATGTTAATATTAATGTTAAATACTAAAATTAACATTAAACTTAACATTAAAATTAATATTAACATTAACATTAATATTAACATTAACATTAATATAAAAAATTAAAATTAAATTAACATTAACATTAACATTAAATGGACGGCTGAGAGTGAGGACGCTCCCATATATATATATATATATATATATATATATATATATATATATATATATATATATATGACTTCTAGCCTAGTGGTTAAGAGATGCATGCGGCCCCCCATATGGGCTCAGTTATATATATATATATATATATATATATATATATATATATATATATATATATGACTTCTAGCCTAGTGGTTAAGAGAGATGCATGCGGCCCATATGGGCTCAGTTATATAATATATATATATATATATATATATATATATATATATTATTATATATATATATATATATATCAGGCCGACCCGGAATATTTTAATGCCCAGGGCGAAATTCAAATTGATGTCCCATATCTAAAGGATATATTGCAATGAGTTTCAATTTTTGGGGAAGATTTAATATTTCATTATCATAAACGTAATTTACATTTAGGGTCTCATTAAAACCTTGCTTCCCTCAAGGAAAGAGTACCCTAGCAAAATACAGTATCATCATAATGCTCTACAAAATCAACAAAAAAACTCCTAGAAACAAGAAACCTAATAATGACTTTGTAGTGCAGCACCAATATCTTCGCACTCCAAAATGAGGACCCACATCTGCATAAGAAAACAAACAAACAAGAACTCAGCCACAAAGTATCATCTCAAAAAATGTTTCCTTCTTGAATTTTGAGAAGCAAATTCATCAATGATGTCTGCATATTCAATGGTTTCCAGCATATCTTTTTCAATGCACATAATTGCTAATCCATTTAGCCTATCTTGAGTCATAGTGGTACGCAAGTAAGATTTTAATAATTTTAATTTAGAGAAACTTCTTTCTGCAGAGGCCACAGTCACAGGTAAAGTCAACAAAATTCTATATGCAATCATCGCATTTGGAAAGATATCCATACGCTTCAAATACTCTAGAATTCTAATTGATGTCCATGGCTTATCTGTATCATATGATTCACTAGGCAAAGTGACTTGTAATATTTGCATCTCTGAATATAAGTCCTTTAAATCAAAATCAGAAGTGTCACCATTTTTCAGTGCAAGATGAAGGTTCTCACAAGAATATTTCAATTCATCATCATCCAATGATTTTAACTTTGCTGCATCAAATAGAAACCCAAAAATAGATTGAAGAATATGTAATTGTTCAAACCTCTCTCTTAATTCAGAAATAGCAATATCAACTATCACAAGAAAATAATCTGTTCTAAATGACTCTTCAGCTGATTGTTTTTCTCTTTCGGTATTACCAATTTCATCAAAATGTCTTTTTCTACAAGCATGACGCTTAATAGGAAAAACAGGCTCAATTTCCATTTTTAATGCTATTTCTTTCGCCTCAACCATGGCAGAATTAAACCCATTTTTCCTGTAATTTTCAAAAAAAATTACAAGTCCTTGCAAACATGTTACGACAATATCAATACTGATATCTTCATATTGTAGTGTCTTACTAACCATATTAATCTTTACAAGAATTTCATACCAAATAACCAAGCTCAAAATAAAATCAAAACTGGACAGCTCTTTATTAGCTAAAATATCAGCATTCATACTCAGCTCAACATTATCACTAATCTCTGCTAATTTTCTTAGTGCCTCTCTAATTTCAGAAACTTGAGATTTTATCGCTTTCACGCTTTCTACATGACTTTTCCAGCGTGTAGTAGACAATGATTTTAATGTTAAACCATCTACATAATCACGCAAAACAGCCCAACGTTTTGTAGAATTGGCAAATATAGTATATAGGCATCGACAAGCTCCAAAAAAAGATTTTGATTTAACACGCGAGGATGCCATATCACAAAGAACTAAATTAAGAGAATGACAACCACAAGGCATGTAAAGGCTCTAGGATTAATGTCAAGTAATCTTTTTGCACGCCCTGATTTTTTTCTTTCATATTAGATCCATTGTCATAACCTTGACCCCTCACATTATCAATGTCAAGTTCAAGAGACTTTATGGCATCTAACATTACATTTAAAAGTCCTAATCCAGTTGTTTCTTCCACAACCAAAAATTCTAAGAAATATTCTTCTACTTTTGCTGGAGTACTTGACACATCTACACATCTCAAAATCAAAGTCATTTGTTCAGTTTTACTTGCATCCGGAGTACAGTCAAGAATCACAGAAAAGTACTTAGATTCTTTTATTTTTTCAATGATTGCACTCTTTTCTTTCGATCCAATATTTGCTATCAACTCATTTTGAATTTTATGACTAAGATAGTGACAATGATTTTGTTTATCTTGAATGAGTCGAAAATGTTTTTCCATTACCGGATCAAACTCTGCAATCATTTCAACCAAACCCAAAAAGTTACCATTAGAATTTTGATAAACTTTTTCATGTGTTCCACGAAATGCCAAATTATGTACAGCAAGACACTTCACAACAGCAACTAGTCTAAACAATACTTGTCTCCAATGTTCTTTATCCTTTTTAATTAGCGTCTGCATTTCTTTATCAATTGTTTTATTTTTGTACAATCTCTCTCTTGACTCAACCCATGCAATAAATTAAGAGCGTGTTCTCTACTCCTTTCATGTTGTGTAAGTTTCTCACTAAGATGTTTCCAATCATTAATTCATTCTCCTGCTAGATGACTTCTAGAATGCATTACTTTGAATAACTTACAACAAAAGCAAAAGACCTTATCTTTCAACTTTGTGTAGACTAGTCAACTTCGATTATGAGTTTGTCCAGTTGCAGAAAAATGCCTAGAGTGTTCATCCAAAGGGAAGTTTAAATTCTCTTTTCTAATAGGACCCTTTTCTACAAGTAAATCTCTTAATTTGTCATCAATATGATCCCAAACTCCAGGATCATATATATTCAACATGTTTTCAGTAGTATCATGCTCATTTTCTCCTACGTTTTTATCTTCCTCTATATGTTCTGGTGAGTTGTGAATGCATGTATAATTTTCATTTTCTCCTACATCATTGACAACATTCTCATTTTCCACTACTTCAATCAATTAACCAATTGCTCAGACTCGTTGGTTTGATTTAGATTTTTTCTGAAACGATATTTTTGTAAAAATATTTATTTAGAGATTCTCTTAGAGAAAGAGCAATCTCTTCATCCTTTTTTTGTTTTTTTTCTTTTCGAACAACCAGATGGCTGCTTCCTTGGAAACATTATAAACAAAGCAACAAAGCACTTCAAAGACAAAGTAAATGATAATATGAAGCAAAAAGAACAACAAAACCTGGTTCCTTAGTTTTGATACTTTAATTCAAAGCTTCCAATTCAAATAGCAACCTTCCAATTTGAAACTTCCAACGATCCAATGAACTTCTAATAAATTGTAGAATTTACACATAAAACATGCATTAGAAATTACATCTTTTGATTCTATAAACTGTAAAATATACATAAATGATAAATAAGTTTTAGTTTGTTGTTGATTTTGTAAAAAATGTTCAACAAGGAACCAATCATATAATTAGAAACATATCTACTATTTATGGATTATTCATGATGAAGTTTTGTTACATGTGAAGTCCCTGGTATCGGTTGTGTTTGCTGCTAATGGATAGAGGCTTAGTTTGACAATATTTCATGTGAAGGCCCTGGTATTTGTTACATGTGAAAGGAAAACTAGCTGCTAATGGAAAATTAACAAATACCAGGGTCTTCACAACCAATATTTTAGCAAACCCACCAGTCCCCAAATTGGTTGTGTTTGCTGCTAATGGGCCGAGGCTTGGTTTGACAATATTTTCCTTTTAGGAAAAAAATTAACAACTATTTAAATGTTCTTTTAAAATGTCTCAAAATTGAACTGTTTTTTTTTTTTTCATAAACAACTTTGATCAAACAAACAATTCTTGGAAGTTGGAACCACTTTTGAAAAAAAAAACACAAAAAAAAATATCATAAGCAATCCCAAACACGAATTGAGTCGGCGTTGACAGATTAGATCAAATGCAATTGACAATTGTGTATCAATGATTCAATGTATGAATAATAATAATAATGTTGTACAAGATGAAAATTCAAGAATTACAAAACCAGAATTACAAGTTCCTAAATTCTTAAAATAAAAAGATCCAAACAACTGGATTATTTGCCATAATTTAGCTAGTAGCTACATTGACAAAATATACTTAGATCCCATATTACAAAACCATAATTTGAAGAAAATTGTCTCATAAATTAACAATAATCTGCAGCTAGAACAAACTTAGGTCGCATGTTAATTTCAAGAACATTAGAACAATATCTCAAATAGAAGGAAGATAGAAACATACAAAATTGAAGGAGGGATGATCAAATTGAACCGGTCAAGGCTCAAGCAAAGCCAGAGAGAGTTCCGCCATGGCTCTATTTGCGTAATCTGACACCGTCGAGTCCATATGAAGGAGTCTAGAAGAGAGTAGAAAAAATTAAAGAAAATTAGAAATTTGTGGCTCAATTATAAGCAAAAGAAAGAAGAAAAAGAGAATTAAATCAACAATTTCAAAAAAAAAAAATCTTACGCCATTTGGAAACGAAACGACCGGAAGAAAATTTTTTCCTTTGATTTGGTAGAGGAATCGAAGCGGTGCTTTGAGCTTTCTTTCTCTTCTGGAAGAATGCCTTTTCTCTGGAAGAGAGAGAAATATGCGGCTGCAATTGCCAATTGGCAAAGCACATGGAAAGAGGGGTCGGGCTGGTGGGTTTGGAGAGGGGTTGGGCCTGGTGGGTTTGAAGAAAAACCATAGGGTTTTATTATTTAGGGCATTAGTCTTACTACAAACCATTAAAAAATTTGGGGCCCCTTAGACTTTGGGGCCCCGGGCCCATGCCCTGTTTGCCCCACCCTTGGGCCGCCCCTGATATATATATATATATATATATATATATATATATATATATATATATATATATATATATATATATATATATATATATATATATATATATAACCTTGCACATCGAGTCGTGGTGTACTGGTAACACCACCGTGCACCGGAGGTGAGGGCCGGGTTCGAGCCCTCCCTCCCACGGAGGTGGCTGGGTGGCGGTGGCCACGGCCTCCGGGCCGAGGTCGGGTGGAGTCGTCCACCGGCTTTGGTTTTAAAAAAAAAAAAAAAAAAAAAAAAAAAAAATATATATATATATATATATATATATATATATATATATATATATATATATATATATATATATATATATATATATATATATATAACCACTAGGCTAGAAGTCACACACACACACACACACACACACACACACACACATATATATATATATATATAATTTTTTTCAGCACGTGCGGGCTCAATTAAATCGTGTCTCCCCGCACACGAATTTTACCCGGTCGTCATGTCGTTTAAGACTCTTCGTGCGGATCTTGTCTGCACTGACTTTTTCATCATCGTCCCACACGTACGTCTTGTGCACTCCGCGCGTTTCATATAGTTAAGGAATGGTGGGCCGAAAGTGCAGGAACACAGAGCTCCTGCACAGAGCACTTATAACATGACAGGGAAGGAATGAGACGTATTCACCTTGCGTCGATACAAGGACGAGTGCATCAGCGTTGGTAAGAAGTCACGAAACAACACGAGATTGCTATTGGTTGCCTGCTTGCTTATGCGAATCGAATAACATGCTTACCATGATATCCTGCTTACTACTTTCGAATATGCCATGAAACAGATCTTAAGGAGAACACAGAAAGATAACTAAGTTGTATGTTGCATGAATCAATTACATAACAAATGTCGGTTTATTTAAGTGGGTCTTTGATCAGTACAGCGAGAACGAAAGTACTAATCTTCCACTAGTTTGCTAGCAGGTTCAGGGAATGGTCTGCTCGCGGCAGAGCTTCGCTTGATCGCGCTGAGACATGGAATGCCGTAGCGTTTGAAGCGTGCGATCGCGTTGACGCTCGGACATGCAACATGATTGATGCGGCCGAGATATAGAAGGCATGATGTATGGAACGGTGAAATCCTTTGTGGGCAAAAGAGAACTTGAGTGTTGTAGCCAATCTGACAATTTCAGTTGGGCTATTGAAAGCCATTGTAACATAAGTTTCATTGATTTAGTAAAAGAGAATTGTTTCGTATACTCTGTTTTCTTTCGTTGCTAATATCAAATCAAATTTAACCATTTGAGAACTTGTCATCTTGCCTTGTACGAGTGCAACTTCAAACTCGTACGGCATCACGCCCTAGCGAGGACGATGATTCGGATAAATCGATGCGAGGACGAGCGATTTTCCGGATCGGGACGTGACAAACTTTTGGGACGTGACAATATATATATATATATATATATATATATATATATATATATATATATATATATATGAGGAGGAGGGATCAAGATCCCCACACTTTTTGTATCCCCAAGCATCCCTCCTACTCACACCGTTGGATGGTGCTTTAAGTCATCTAATCTTAACCTTTGATTTACCAATGGTTAAGATTAGATGATTTAAAGCACATCCAACGGGTGTGAATAGGGAGATGCTTTGAGATGCAAAAAGTGTGGGAACGCGCCCCCCTCTCTCTCTCTCTCTCTCTCTCTCTCTCTCTCTCTCTCTCTATATATATATATATATATATATATATATATATATATATATATATATATATACACACACACGTTCTTTTACTGTAGTGTAAATTTCATTCACTTCCACAAATTTTATGTAAATTTCTCAAATTCACTGGAACAAAGAAATAGGATCATATCTAGCATTATAAAAACCATATGCAAATATTTAAAAAATATCTTTTTTAACCACACTAAAAAATATAGCCCATTCTAAAGGTCATGTTATCTCTAAAAAAAAAAGTCTTTTTTTAACATTATAATGACTTTGTTATTGCAGTTTCTAAAAAAATAAGGAAAGATTATATCTAAAAATGAAAATTTTACATTAGTAATAGTTACGAAAATTAAAAATTTAGGAGCCTTCCAAATTTTTGGACCTTGTACAATCATACTACTTGTAGATACTCAGAAACGATTCCGTGAAAACTTACTTGCATTGAGAAATTATTGGTTGCTCTAGAAGGCGACTTTCTCCCTTTATAAATATCCATTGATATTCGATGCTTGAGAGGTGTAACTTTATTATCTTCCAGACAATCTTCTGCAAACAGATCACAGAATCACAGATGCCTTACACACTCATTCTACAACAAAGTCGAAAATGCTTCCACAACTGATCACTTTTTAAACCAACCCCCCAACCTAGATTCTGTCTACAACTAAGTTCATACAAGTAGCTGAGCTATTAAACAGTGCTCTTAATTCTACCGATACACCCAACGATGCGTAGAAACTTCTTTTCCTGGATTTGTGAAACACTTCATCGAGGTAAGTCACTCTCACCTGACTTCTGGACTTACATTGCATCTCCCAAAAGTAGTATTCCATGCATCTCCACTTCCATACTAAAATGTTTTGTTCCTTGTTCTATAATGACCGCTTCTTCAATTGTCACCATCCTCTAGGCGAAAATTTCTGCATCCTTGTAATAATAATGGCCATTGTGCATCTCTACCGATCTGATCACTGCTTGTTAAAGTAAGGATTAAGAATCCTGAGATTGGAAATCCACTGCTGTTCAGTTGACATACTAAGATTCACAGAAAAGGAACTTGGTCATAAAATTTAAGTTTCATACCTCTCATTTATACATAAGCGAGAACTGAAATTCCCAAGTGAAATTATCCTTGATCATGCGGACCAAACATTTGAACTGCTCCAATTCAAATGAACTGCAATTTGACAGTGTGAACGTCGCTTTTGTGGTCTGGAAAAATGAACTGCAATTTTCTTTTATAATGTAAGGTTCAATAAGAGCTTGAGGCATTCATTTATAATGAAAACAAATACAGAGAACGAAGCTAACGTCTAAGACTTATGCACATATAGAGAACTAAACCCACCTCCTAAAAGTACTCCAGCAAGAACTATGCTAATAAAAGTCACAAGGATGTATCAAATCCGGAAGCTCCAAGAATGCCTCATTAACCAAGACCAATACATTACTAGCCAAATCTCAACTTTATCTTCGTCAAACGTAGGCACGAAAGCAAAAAAAAAAAGAGTAACAATGGCGATTAGGTACTGGCCCTTGGCACGTATACTTAGATTGTTTAGGTTTGGAGGAATGAATAACCCACACACTGGAAATTTTAAGCGCGCAGCTTATTATGTTCTCCTTTTGGTTTTAGAAAATAATGTTGCTTGATTATATTCTCCTTTTGGTTTTAAAAAATAATCTGGCTTGATTATGAACTTTGAACAAATGATGGACAAAAGAAAACAGTTAAAGATGGAGATTAAAGAACGGGCCTACTAGAATGTCTATATATATTATCTACTTTATATTTGATTTGAAGTTGGTAATGTCATTCCTATTCTCTCTTTGGCTTAATATGGCATAAAGATGAAGGTAATTCTCAATTGCGATGTATCATATAAACGTCTTCGTCTATTGTAATCTTGAGGAACTTAGAGGGTGCTAGTTGGTTGCATGAGCTTAATATGTACTACTAATATGATAGGTCTTACGGTAGAATAAGGAGAGGTCCTGGTTTGGTCCCCATGGGGACACTAAGTGACTTGTCCCTTGTGCAGAAACCCCATGGTTGAATGCTATAGATAACACAGATTATTTTCAACAGCCAAGGTACTTCTCTTTTTCTCTTCTCCTCTCCTATCATCTATATACTATTACTTTCTCCTCCACAATCTGGATTTATACACTACACATACTCTCAGCAGACATGCGTCGAAGAATTCTATATTATTTATACACTACACATACTCTTCAGCAGACTTTAAGTCAAAGAACTCTATATTCTAGTTGAGTAATAAAAACTAACAGACCAAAACAAGCACTGTTTGTAAGACTTGAGGCTAGATGAACTAATAACTCTTTATGAAAGTCAAGTAATCAATAGACAAAACTTCAAAGTAGATGAACTAAATATCTGTTTAAATGAAGGCCAAGTAACCAATAGGCAAACTTCAAGGGAAAATTACCTGACAGAGTAATAGATGATTACCTTTGGATTGTTAAGAAAGAAAATACATATCTTTATGGTGATTACATAGGAAGACCTTGGCAGCAACTCTGCAAAACTTAAAGGGAAAAAATAATTATATACTGCCGAGCAATGTAAAAAACTTTCTTACTAGTTAGAAGTATCCTCAGCAGCAAAAGAAACTGTGTAACCCTTACATTCTTAAGAAGATATATACCGTCCATTAGTTGAAATAAACCTGGAAATGAATTGTGGCACATGTGATACATGACATGTTATAAATGTTTTTATCTACCACAGAAAGATGCAAAAAAACAATGCAGCAGCCATTCCTTGTAAGACCACAAAAAGAAGAGAAAAATGCAGTTATCATGATCAGTGACATAGATATCATCAAGTAATTCTATTCGGGAATGTTTTCATGAATTATGTTTTTAGTATAATTGTCTAAACATATTCCAGTTACTTAAGATCAATATAGTGACAATGGGAAAGAATACAAGAAGCACATTTATATGTATACTGTTTCTATATTGAAATAAACTGAGAGTAATTGTACGTGTGTTAGTTGAAACCACAAACCACACTGGTTACATAAAGAGAGAGCAGAGTGCATTTTACTGTAAGCACTTCCTAACTGTTAAAGTCCCTGCAACTTGCACAAAAACTCTAAAAGTGTTGGTGAGGGTTGAAGGTGAATATTTGTATTACTCTAACATGCCCTAATTTTGTGGGCCGACAGCTGGATTCACGCTGCGGAATATTTTTTTAAATCTGCTTAAAATGCGCAACAAAGAAGATTTGAACCTGGATCACTCTGATACCGTTTAAACTCCATGCCACTTGCACCAAAACTCTAGAGTGTTGGCGGGGGTTAATATGTGTATTATTCTAATACTAACAATAAGGGCAGCAGCAATGTATCACCAGTAATAGGAAAAAGTACCAAAGTAATATATACACGTAAATGGTAACCAAGAATAAGGTTAAGCTGAAATGGAGTGAATATGGGCAAGTTTACACCATAAAGAGACTAGAAGAACACATATCTAACAGTACTCTAGAGGTAATATCAAGCTTAGACCAAATTGTAGGTATATGGAGAAATATGAGCTGGCAAAGAGGTTTAAATGGTAGGTTGGTACTATATAGTTACAAAGCATGTAAAAACATAATATAACATTCCAAATCCAAGGCATATATCTTCTCATCTATGCAAAAGAATAGACAATTCCTCTGTCAATCTAACCAGCATTACTCTGCACAAGCAACAAGTTTATAATCAAAACATGACTTCATGAAAAAGTATTTATTTAAGCTACTATGACAATGGGATTAAGAAAAGAGAAACTCTTCCAGTTTTCTTTTTAAATCCTAAAACCAAAGTGCGGACTGTGGCAATGTTTATGGAGGTGGGATAACTCCATTTATCACAGAAATATCTGCAGAACTGGATTTTAGAAAACTCCAGGCTGCAACAATAGGGTTAGGCCTTGCGTAGGTAGAGTTTCAAAATCAATACGTCAATTAAACATAGAACCAGTTCTCTCAAGTTCATAACAAAATTGGCATTTTTTTTTTAATTGGCATTATGATATATATATATAGTTCCAATTGTCACTTTCTCAAAGTAAAATATTCCTAGTAATAATGCAAAACGACCCTAAGACAACAATTCCATGACATATACCGCCAGGGAAGAATTAAGCATTACTTGAATTGTAAAAAATGGTGCCCATGAATGCAGCTCCATGAAAGTAAAAACTTATGATCCAGATATAGTAATTGGTCATCTAACAAGCAAACATTAAATTGTAAAAATTAGGAAATCCTACTAGTAACATTTTAAAAACAAAAGAAAATAAAAGGCAGCATTTTTGTATCTTTAGCATGAAGAGACCATGCAAAATCGCTACGCATTATGTTCATCATTCAGCTAAGAAGATGCAAAAGAAGAGTAGTAAGGGTGTTAGGTGGAAGTTAGATTTTGTCAACAAGTTGACTCCAAGGTAAATTAAACTAAGAGAATTATGTACATAAATCTAATCCAGACGTGCTCCTTATGCATGTGACATAAAGGGAAAATTAAGGCAATGAGGTGGAAATGCTGAATAAGGTCTCAAATATTCGGACTTTAGAGTTTAAGAGGAAGTAAACTTAAAGCTTTGAAAAGAAAAAACACACATCAATGGCAATTTTCCTAGATGTTGAGTTATAACTCCCCATATTTAGGTACCAAACACACCCAAGAAGAACCATGCCAATGTGTGAAGTAGATAAGCATCCAAGCATACAGTTATTTTCCAGGAACATCATTATCAACATCGTCTAGAAACTGAAGTAGTCAACCTGCTTTCTATGTGCAGTGAGTATTTGGACTGTGGGTACAGAGATCACTAAGTCGTTTTTATCACAGAACCATCTAAGCATAGATTCTTAGGGAAACATTTGGACTTGTAGTATTTCTAATGTCCACAAGAGAACAATGTAAAAGGAAATAGAACAATATTATTTGTATTAGGGAAACATGTGATCGATGTTGCAAGTGCTTATGCTCCCGAAATAGGATTACATGAAACATCAAAAGACAATTTTAGGACGACAGCCATCTGTCTCTTATAGCTAATATTTAGAGAATGGCAGTAAGCTTTTGTGATCTTATTTGTCTACCTTTAGCTAATATTTAGAGAATGCAGTATGGAATGGTTTCTCCTACCCGTGAGCACTTGCTACTCAATTATTTTTATGTTATTTTGTTTTATAATGAACTTCGTTTTTTTTCTATTGCATTTCATTACCTTATGTTTTCTTCGTTAATTTTCCTATCTCAGGCAACTATCTAATATTAGAGAGGAGATGGCAATTAAAAGAGCTGAATGGAAGAAAAGGATTCAAATAGCCGGGCACAAATTCTGGGATGAAGATTTTATTGTTGTAGGCAACCCATCCTATATGATAACTTGGTTTTTGATCAGTTAATTTTCCTACCTCAGGCATCTACCTTATATCACGTAGGAGATGAGCATTAAAATAGCTAAATGCAAGAAAAGGATTCAAATAGCGGGCCCCAAATTTTGGGATTGTTTTAGGCAACCCATCCAATATGGTAATTAGGTTATCGATGAGATATGTCATTAGGTGCTCTTACAGATGAGTGATCTTCGTATCTTCTCTCTTCTGTTGGCTCTAAAATGTATAATCTTAACTCTTTCTCTAGACCCTTTTTCTAGTCTCCATGGTGGAATGAGATTGAACTACATGTCCAAAAAGGTAGCTATAGCCACCACCAACTAGATAGCTGCAAACTGGTATTCTAGGTTTTATGGAAAGACCCTCTATCTGCCTTGGGAAGGAGTTTTGGCACCAAAACAGTGAGTTGACATCAGGTTTGCACTATGCAGTCGATCACAAAAAGTTCAAGCTTTTCGTGGAGAGCTTCCTTGTGCTCCAAAGCATCCCCATTTTGAGGGAAAGAAGGCTTGGATGATGACAATGACAATGAAGATTAAAAACCATAATCAAGGAATGTCAAGAACTATTATTCCATACAGGAGAATACATGGTCACCATAGATTATAATTAACAAAAAACAAAATGGTCTTCCGAGGTAGACTGGTAAAAGAGATGGTATATAATTAAGGAGGTAGAGTACATGGAATTTTATTTATAATTTTATAGAATAGCCAAGGAAGTTTTTGAAGATTCTTAGGGAAACGGGTTAACTTCTATACAGGGTAATTGTATGAATCAATCCAAAAGATAGTTAGGGCAAAGACATCTTTAAAAGTTAAGAAAAAAATGAAAGGTTGATAAAATCTTCAATCCGTTCAGAATCAGATAAACAAGAAAAGAATCAATCTTGTGAGGCCAAAATCTAAGGCAACAGTCTAAACCATAACCCATTGAGGAGGAAAAGAATTACAGAAACTTACCAAGGAGTTAAAAAACTATACACAAATCAGGAGAATGGTCGCTCAAGCCTCCAAAATTACACCTCGGAAGCTGAAAGCCATAAGCCTAAACCCTCACCATCTTTATCATCATCATCCAAGCCTTTTATGAAGAGAATGAGATTGGCTATGGAAGATGTGAAAGCTCCAGGGGAGACAATTTTCACAACTGACTGTCAACCTGACGTCAATCCTCTCTATTGGTGCCAAAATTCTAGTCAAGGTAACTATGAGCAAGAAAGAGATACATAAAAACTAGAAGGCCAGTTGGCAGCGTACATACCTCTGGGTTATGCATTTTAAGCTCATGCAACTGGCTAAAGACATTTAACCTAACATTCAAATCACATGCAAACTTGGTGTACCTAAAGGGGCTTTGATAGCACGGACGAATGATCTCTCGCATAGCATGTCTTCATGTCTATTTTTTTCTAGGCTTCAGAAAGTATACAAACTCATAACATAAATACAAGCATTACCAATTACACAAGTGAAAAGGATAAAGCAACAGGTAGATTGTGAAAATAAAACCAAACCTCTAGCTTCGGCTTACATATTTCTCATTTTCAAAGGCTGACTTTTAAATGTTGCTGCGCGAAACTAATGCATCATAATGTTTTGTGTCCATAGCCTGAAGGTCCTGAACCCTGTCGCAAACACTATGATGTTGCTCATGCCAGTCCTTGGTTTTTCATCCCACATCCCTCTCCCTCTCACTGCCAAGATGAGTCCATTATAATCTTCCCTGCTAAGACATCTGCATCCCCACCATCAGAAAGGCCCCCTTTCTCCGTTTACCCTCAAACTTGACTTTTATCATTTTTATCTATTAAAGGAAGAAACAGATAAATTGGGGATAATCTTTTATGACAGCATCTCCTCTAAACATCTACATCAAAAGCCTCACTTCTCTTGCTCCGCCCTAACTCGGCTCTCTTTCGATTAAAATCAATCAAGAAATGGCTCCTTTTACCTCAGGCAATTAAGGCTACAGCTCCCAAGCATCACCATTTATCAACTGCACAGGGTTCAAGTCTACAGAAACATTGAGAATGTTATAAAGTCACCCCTAGACAAAAACAGTAGATTCTCACATATTGTAGCTTCACACACAGAAAGGTTTCTGGACAATCAACCAAAATCAGAAGTAGAATTTGAATACTTCCTTGAATAGTTAAATATTTGGAAAACTCTGCATGGATTATAAATAAATAAATCAGAAAGTAGACTAGATAAATCTATATCTTAGGCAGTGAGAAGAATCAAGCAACATAATGAAATACAAAGAAACTAAAGATGGAGATGTTGAAATGGATGTGTATTAAAAAAAAAATAATAACATAAAATTGCAAGCAGAATGTTGCAAGCAGAATGTTGCAAGCATGAAACATTTAATCACATAACCTAACTAACAGAATAATATCCAGTATAATTCACGCCTATACACTTAGTAAGCACATATAAAGCATATGACATGAAAGAAATAAGATTGAACATCAATAGATAACATGATAGAGGAAAAGGGCACATATGAGACTAAAAACTCTGGAAAAAATGATGTACTGCATTAATACACAAGTTGCAACACATTTATCATAGAGTGACCAAGATACCGAGGGATGGGGTGTGGGAAGGGATCATTTGAAAAGTAACATACCTGCTTCTGCCATTTCTGGTGGCAACGAATGTGGAACCAAGACTCCCACAGTTTTTAGCAAGAAACATGCCACAATAATTACTGCAAGCACTATACATTCCTCTAGCTGATCAGAGTTTCTGTTAACCAACACCAAAATACTTGCAGCCTCCATCATTAATAGAGACAACCACCACAACAATATATAGGAGAGTTGAGTCTGCACTTAAACACAGTGCAATTAATGTTTCGCCAGTGAATAGAAAGATAAAAGATGTCGTCGTCATCATCATCATCATCATAAAAATCACCCAAGCCTTCACCAGACAAATTGGGGTCAGATATGGAGCATGCAAAATCGATAGTTTTATGTCCAGTTGTCAAGCTGACAACAACTGTCACGCCCCGATTTCGTTGAATCGATAGTCGTCCCCCGGATGTGATGCCGTGCGAACCTAATTTGCGATCGTACAAGACATAGTCATAAGGTAATCCGAAACACGAGATCTAAGAAACCAAGTAGACAAATTGAATCACACATTAAGTAGAGAGAATTTTGATCTTTATTGATAATAGACATCATTTACAGACTCCAGTACATGACTCATGCCGCGCGGACTACAACATGACTCAATTACAAAAGAGTGCCGATGAGATAGCCGTTCCATACATTGCACACATCCCTCAATTTACAACAAAGTATTCTAGTGACCTGGAATGGAGGGACGCTGAGCCATCTTTCTTGGACAGTTGAGAGTCTTCAAAAGTGGAGTTGCAGGGAAAGTCTTCGACGCGCGACCGAAGCTTCAAAATCACGAACGTCGTCGAGCTAGTTGGCGCGTCCTTCCTGATTCACGGGACCTGTAAAGAGCGAGGATCAGTACGATTACATGTACTGGCGAATGGCTAATTAAAATACAAGCTCTGCATTTAATTCAAGTAGTTTTATAAACATATTAGCTAGCTATTTTTGTGATCTTTCTAACCATCCTGATCGATTTGCATGTTAACATATTTTGAGGCAAGCATATGAAATTGTATACATTGAGCACTATCATATTCATCCTGTATCACGTGCATTAGTTCAAGCAGTGAAGGGGTGTGAAGGTCACTGGCAATGTCAAGCCATCACGGACTATAGCTGGGTTAGACGACGACCCTTTCGCGGCGGGTAGCGAGCCCTGTGCGAAAGTTTCCGAATAACCCACGCCGATGTAAGGCTGGCGCTTGCTATACTCGTTCCTCCCGGGCCGAATCGGTTCCTTGGCCTAGGCAACCGTTCGAAAAAACTACACCTTGTCGACAAGTTGTCTAATGACCGTTTTGCAGAGTCTTGAAAAATGCTATCACTTTTCTAGAACCTTATCCTTTCTCTTTTAGTTGCAAGACTTAGCCTTTCTTTTGAACTTAGTCGATTTACTCACTTAGCCATGTCGTTGCGATAAACGTTAATCGATTCATTCATTGTTTTGCATAGGCTAAGTGGAATTGCATAAGAAAGCACGTTTTCCATTTTCAATATCGGCAGCTTGATAGCAAGTGTTTCATGAAAAATTCTGTCATGATTTCTTTGATTCTACACTATGATGACAAGCATTTCATTTAACTTTATATTGATTTTGAAATAGAGGGTCGAGGCGAAGGAGGTCAGCCACTCGCCTTAGACTTGCTTCAGGCGAGGGACTGGTTGGCTGCGCTGACGTCGCTTACGCGATCACCTGCAATCACATAAGCAACTGATTAGAACACTGTATAATTCAAGAAATTCTGATATGAATGCGAAGCTCGAAAACGCAAGTCATGAAACCCATCGGAAACATTCACGAAAACGCATTCATGAAAACCAAAGCCAAAGCCAAATCAAACGCGACATGAAAACCAGAGCAACGAGAGGTCTCTCCCGACTCAGCCGCAGAGCCAATCCTTGAGGCGCAACCCGCTGAATATGGGATTTGGTTCCGAAGAAGCGATTCTATAACGGGGAATGGATCTTAATTCAACCGTTCCGGTTCGACCGATTCGGCCGATTCCGACTATCGGTCCCGACCGAATCGATAGCGACAGTGTCCTTTCTTGTGCACCCCGTGGACGGAAACGAGGCACGATGTAGGGACGGGGCACTACACCATAACCAACTAAGAAAAAGTTTCGTCCTCGAAACTTAAGGATAGAAACTACCTCTACGAGAACAATGAAGAAAATTTCTCCTTCATTTCCGATTCAAAATCCAACGTCGACTCCTCGACCGAATGGTTACTCCAGAGTACGCGGACGAGAGGGATCGTTCGGTTTCGCAGCAGCTTATCATTGCGTTCTAAGATTTGAACCGGCTCTTCAACGTAGGATAAGTCGGACTTCAACTCCAGTTGACCAAAATCTACCACGTGGCTAGGGTCGTGCACGTACTTCCGCAACTGAGAGACGTGGAAGATATTGTGTACACCTTCTAGCGCCGACGACAGGGCAAATTGATAGGCCACTGGGGCGACCCGCTTGAGTATTTCGAACGGCACAACGAATCTTGGACCCAACTTTCTCTTTGCCCCAAACCGGGTCACTCCCCGCATAGGCGACACTTTAAAGAAACACGTGATCGCCTTCTTGAAACTCGAGGGGTCGACGATGAACATCCGCATAACTTTTCTGACGACTCTGTGCGGTCTTTAATATTTTCCGAATGAGCCGAACTTTTTGCACAGTCTGTTCCACCAGTTCCGGACCGAGAATCTGCCGCTCTCCGACTTCGTCCCAGCAAATGGGTGATCGGCACTTTCGTCCGTACAAGGCTTCATACGGCGCCATTTGGATGCTGGATTGATAGCTATTGTTGTATGCAAATTCGGCCAGGGGTAGATGAACATCCCAGCTTGATTCGAAGTCAATTGCGCAGAGTCGTAGCATGTCTTCGAGAATCTGATTGACGCGCTCCGTTTGGCCGTCGGTCTGGGGATGATAGGCTGAGCTAAAATTCAACTTGGTACCCAGAGCTGAGTGAAGGCTACTCCAAAATCGCGACATAAACCGTGAATCCCGATCAGAGATGATGGATACTGAAACTCCGTGCAGCCGTACTATCTCATCAAGATAAATCTACGCCAGACGATCAACGTTCCAAGTAACTTTAATGGCAATGAATTGCGCTGACTTGGTTAGTCGATCGACGATGACCCAGATGGCATCATTTTCCCGCGGCGTCTTTGGCAGACCAACAATAAGATTCATGCACACGTGCTCCCACTTCCATTCTGGAATCGCCAGATTCTGCATCTCCTCGTCCAGTCTCTGGTGTTCAGCTTTCACCTGCTGACAGGCCATGCATTGCGACACGAAAAGTGCCACATCTCTTTTCATTCCGTGCCACCAAAAGTTTGTGCGGAGGTCCTTATACATCTTTGTGCTACCGGGATACAAGGTGTATTTCGCATAGTGCGCCTCCGACAATATCTCCTTTCTAAGTTCTGAATTATCCGGAACGCATAGCCCACCCTTCAATTGAAGCATGCCGGTTTTGTCTTCCGCAAAGTCGGTCGTCCTACCAGTCGAGATTAGCTCTCGTATTTTCTTCAGGTACAGATCGTCCTTCTGAGCGGTCTTGATCTTTTCTTGCAAGCTCGGCTCTAACTACAACTTTGCCAACTGCACATTCCTGAATTGGACTCGAAGTTCGATGCCCATCTCTTCTAGGTCGCATAGCAATCTGCGGTCGATGGATAGCGAGGCAACATACTTCCGACTCAGAGCGTCCGCTACAACATTTCCCTTTCCCGGCATATAGCCAATGGTCAAGTCGTAATCTTTGATCAGTTTAAGCTAACGCCTTTGCCGCAAGTTCAGTTCCTTCTGCGTGAATAGATACTTGAGGCTCTTGTGATCGGTATAGATCGTGCACGCCACACCATAAAGATAGCGACGCCACAATTTCAACGCGAACACAATCGCCGCTAACTCCAGGTCATGAGTAGGGTAGTGCTTCTCGTGCGACTTTAGCTGTCGGGAAGCAAAAGATATCACCTTGTTGTCACGCCCCGAGTCGACATGTCGTTTGTCCCCGGTGTTATTATGCCGAATCGATCGTCCTCGCTAAGGCGTGATGTCGTACGAGTCTGGAATTGCACTCGTACAAGGCAAGAACGTTACGTTGATTTTTATATCGAAACACCAAGTTGAAACTTCACAAATCATATCAGAATATAAGACGCAGTTTAGGAAGATAGAAATATACTTTTCATTCATAGCTTGCAACGAAGTGCAAGTCGTAATTACATTGGATGCCGTTGCGGCTACATTAATTGAAACAAAAGAAATATACTCGACAAGCTGCCTGAACTAACACGTCGTTCCATACATTCGCCCCTTTATGCATAAGCCTTCGATGAATTGGCTTCAAAATACTTCAGAATAGAAAGAGCTTCAAAACGCCTCTCCGCACTTCAGCTTCAGTTTAGAGCTCCCGCCGCACCTGGGGAATTGGGGAGGGAGTTAGCACACTTGCTAAGTGGACGAGACGAACCCACTCGTCTAAACCGACTCTGATTGTTAAGGTAGGCATGCTTTAGAGTTTTCTTTCTATTAGAACTAAATGAATTCAGTTCATATCGATAGCCATCTTTGGAGTAATAAAGCATACAGTGAAACATAACGATTTATCACAATTCTTACCACGGCCGTGCTCGTCCCTGCATAAAACAGAGAGTAATTATACCTACATAAGACAATAGATGAGCATGCTACTATCTTACATGTGGTCATTGGTGTTACACACCACTTGGGACTTAATCGAAATTGGCATGCGACGCTACCCTTTCAGCCTAGGTTGCAAGCCTTACTGAAGGTCTCGCATGCCTCGCGCCAAAGCACGATAAATTATTCCCCCTAGGACGAATTGGTTCCGATGTCCCGGATACCGTTTCGAGGAAAACGAACTTGTGCATAAGCTGTCCATGATCATGCCAATGCGTGAACAGTTTAATATATGCAAACATATTTGTAGAGCGCGGACAGTATTGAACGACATTATCATTTCTCCCAACTCATACAACGATTCATTTTTCCCAAAGCCGTACTCCCGATTTAGCGTCCCGTAGGCACCAAATTGCCCGAGGTATCATAAGCCACGATCGACGTTTCACATTATTTTGCAGCACGTGAAATAGTCTATCTTTTTACTAGAACCTTAAACTTTCCGATTTTGGTGCGAAACCTATATTTTTAGAGTAGATTACTCTAAATCGATACGTTTTTTCCGAGTTCTTGACCTTAGTGGATTGGTGTGCATTTAACTTGGCATCGTCGATTTGAATGAATTCGAGGCAAAGGAATTTCGTTTGCGGGACAGAATAGAAAAGAAGGGGCCGAATCACCCACCAAGTACTTTGATCGTGCCGACCGTCGAAGCGCTTCGCAACGTTCAAGCTTTAGTTACGCGAGCTCCTACAATGGCACCAACACTTAGTTAGAATTCCTTCTTTTTCCTTCGCTTCGAAATTCGTAGATTGCATTCAGAAAACGACGCGAAAGCACTTTCATCAAAACCAAGCGGCAAAAGCTCCAAGAAAACCATACAGCAGTCCGGTCCCGTTGAAGGGACTCTTATATAGAGCTCACTCGCCGAGATGCAGCCCGCTGCACCTAGGACTTATTCCAACAGAAGTCGTTCCATTAGTTGGATCAATTCTCGTAACATTCGTCCAAATCGATTTGATCGATGCCGCAAGGTGTTATCGTTTACCAAGCTCAGCGATCGAGTCAGATGGCCATCTAAGTTCCCGACCGATCTGACTCGGCGCAAGCATATTATGAAGTCCGTCGCCTATCGAAAGCGGGACATTACACTTGTTCCGCTGCATCAGCATACACCCCAAGTCCTGACCGGATGCATCGCTGAATATCTGGAAACCATTAGTCCCTTCTGGAAGTGCGAGTATCGGGGCCGAAACGAGCTGTTGCTTTAATTCCTGGAAGGAAGCTTCACAGTCGTCTGACCATTCAAATGTGACTCCTTTCTGGGTGAGGCGAGTCAGAGGCGATGCGATCTTCGCGAAGTCTTTCACGAAGCGTCGGTAGTATCCCGCTAAGCCAAGAAAACTTCGGATCTCGCCGACGGACGCTGGCCGTTTCCAATCGACAACGGCTTCAACTTTTTTTGGGTCGACTGCAATGCCTTCAGCTGAAATGATGTGTCCGAGGAATGCGACGCTGCTCAGCCAAAATTCGCATTTGCTTCGCTTCGCATACAACTGATTTTCTAGAAGGGTCTGAAGCACGGTCCGTAGATGCTCAGTGTGTTGCTGCCTATTCTTCAAGTAGACGAGTATATCGTCGATAAAGACTACTACGAACTTGTCGAGGAATGGTCGGAACACCCGATTCATTAAATCCATGAAAGCAGCTGGGACGTTCGTTAGGCCGAACGACATTACCAGAAATTCGTAATGGCCGTATCGAGTACGAAAGGCGAACTTCGGCACATCGTCCGGCTTGATCTTGAGTTGATGGTAAACCGAGCGCAGATCAATTTTAGAGAACATTGTAGCTCCTTGCAGCTGATCAAACAGAGCGTCTATGCGGGGCAGAGGATATTTGTTCCGGACGGTAGCTTTATTCAGCTCGTGGTAATCGATACAAAGACGCATTGAGCCATCCTTTTTCTTGACGAACAGCACGGACGCTCCCCGTGGCGAGACGCTGGGTCGTATGAATCCCTTGTCGAGCAACTCTTGCAACTGTACTTTGAGTTCTTTAAAATCTGCAGGGACCATTCTGTACGGGACTTTAGAGATCGGTCGGGTATCGGAGAATGTATCAATAGCGAACTCAATCTCTCGATCAGGTGGCATGCCGACAGTTCGTCCGGGAACACATCTGGAAATTCTGCCACAACGTCGGTCTGACCCGCGTTCGCATGTCTCGAACGGACGCTGATAGCCTTCACACCCGAAATGCAGCATCCGTCGAGCAGATATTGCGAAGATCACCATGCAGGTCGGCGACGCCTCACCACACAAATAGCAGAATTCAGGCACTCCAGGTATACGGAATGTGACCCTCTTTTCAGCACAGTCGATGGTTGCATTACACGGACCGAGCCAATCCATCCCCAGAATGATGTCGCAGTCCTTAATATCTAGAACTATCGCATCAAGATTGACATTTTGACCACCTATACAAATGATTCCGTCTCCGCAGACTAAGTTTGCAAGTAGTGGTATACCCGACGGTACATTAACAGAAAGATCGAGACCCAGCGGTGTTAGGAGAAATGTGTGCTCGGCGGTGAAGTCCGCCGATATAAAACTATGCGTGGCACCTGAATCAAACAATACACGAGCAGATTTATTACTGAAATGCAGTATACCTGTCACGACTGTGTCAGACGCGAACGCTTCGTCTCGAGTCATGGCATAGACGCGGCCCTGTGCATTGGGACGATGGTCTTGGCCATTCTGTTGTGCAGTCTGTGGAGCCCGAGGTGCTTGGCCTCGGTTCTGTTGATGTTGGGGGCGCTGGTTCGGCTTCTCCGGACAGTTGTGCGTAATGTGGTCCGTTCGGCCGCACCCGAAGCATGCTCCGCTCTTCAATCGACACTCGTTGGCCACGTGCCCAATTACAGACTATTCGATCATTTGCCTGGTT
Organism: Iris pallida; assembly: GCA_029216955.1. Classification (NCBI taxonomy): domain Eukaryota; kingdom Viridiplantae; phylum Streptophyta; class Magnoliopsida; order Asparagales; family Iridaceae; genus Iris; species Iris pallida. The sequence continues at coordinate 26,642,272 of JANAVB010002199.1, read as the reverse complement.
GCCGCCTCCGTTACCGCGGTTTTGACGCTTGTGCGCATTGTTGCCTCCCGTATTACTATGACGTTTGTTATTGAAGTGAACAGCGCTAGTAGTAGAAGGAGGATACTCGGACTCCAGACGAAGGGCATGGTTGAGTGCCTCGCCCATGGTTTTGTATTCAGGCACCGAAACATGGGCACGAATAGAGGAACGTAGGCCCACTTCGAATCGTCGAGCTCGACTTGCAGTTGTTGGTAGATATGCTCCAGCAAATTTGGTCAGTTTGTTGAATTCGGCCGCGTACTGTCGTACTGTCATATTTCCTTGCCTCAACTGCATAAATTCATTTTCTTTTTCCTGTCGCACGGCTGCAGAAAGATTCAATCTCGAACGCTTTTCTGAATGTGGCCCATGAGATCGTCGTCGTCTCGTCTTCACGTCGAATTGCCCGCTTCTGCACGGCCCACCAATCGTGCACGTTCATTCGAAGTAGGAGTTGAGCACACACGACTTTCTTCGAGTCTTCGATACCCAGAAGTTCGAATTTGTCTTCCAGCTCCACCAACTAGTCGATCGCCACGGAGGAATCTTCTGTGCCGTTGAAGGAAGTGCGGCAGCTTTTTGTGAATTTTGACACGTCGAAGTTAGAACTTCTCGGTGTCGCAGGTGAGAGCACGGACGCCTCCGGTTCAGCTTCGTTGGATCGAACTGCAGGCTCGGTCACGACAGGCGTCATCGTTGAATTGTTGTTGGCCACAACCGATTGTAGTTGGAGTGTATTCAGCAGCTGCTGCTGCTGCTGCTGCTTGAATTGAGCCTCGAACCGATTTTCGAACTGGGTCTGACGAGCCTCTGCCTGCTGACGATGGAGCTCATTTTGGCATTGCTACATTTCGAGCATCTGCAGCATCCGTTGCATCGGGTCGCCGGAGGATCCGACTACGGTAGGCGTCATCCCCGTTGGGTTGACGGAATGCTCGGATCTGGAACTACTCGAGCCGCTGGAAGCGCTCGTCTCGTCCTCTGCCCGAGGTTCCGCAACTGCAGGAAAAAGAAAGACAACTCTCGTTAGTTTCAAAAAATGTCCTGGGTTCAGCATATGGAACAACTCATCTCATCGACACGAGGTCAACGGTTTGAGACTAGAACTCGACACTGGAGGCCAAGGACGTAAAGCCGTGCTCTGATACCATTATGTCACATTCCGATTCCGTTGAATCGATAGTCGTCCTCCGGACGTGATGTCGTGCGAACCTACGATCGCAGAAGACATAGTCATAAGGTAATCCGAAACACGAGATCTAAGAGAGCAAGCAGACAAATTGAATCACACATTAAGTAGAGAGAACTTTGATCTTTATTGATAATAGACATCATTTACAGATTCCAGTACATGACGCATGCCGCGCGGACTACAATATGACTCAATTACAAAAGAGTGCCGATGAGATAGCCGTTCCATAGATTGCACACATCCCTCAATTTACAACAGAGTATTCCAGTGACCTGGAATGGAGGAACGCTGAGCCATCTTTCTTGGACAGTTGAGAGTCTTCAAAAATGGAGTTGCGGGAAAAGTCTTCGACGCGCGGCCGAAACTTCAAAATCACGAACGTCGTCGAGCTAGTTGGCACGTCCTTCCTGATTCACGGGACCTGTAAAGAACGAGGATTAGTACGATCACATGTACTGGCGAATGGCTAACTAAAATTCAAGCTTTGCATTTGATTCAAGCAGTTTTACAAACATGTTAGCTAGCTATTTTTGTGATCTTTCTAACCATTCTGATCGATTTGCATGTTAATATGTTTTGAGACAAGCATATGAAATTGTATACATTGAGCACTATCATATTCATCATGTATCACGTGCATTAGTTCAAGTAGTGAAGGGGTGTGAAGGTCACTGGCAATGTCAAGCCATCACGGACTATAGCTGGGTTAGACGGCGACCCTTTCGCGGCGGGTAGCGAGCCCTGTGCGAAAGTTTCCGAATAACCCACGCCGATGTAAGGCTGGCGCTTGCTATACTCGTTCCTCCCGGGCCGAATCGGTTCCTTGGCCTAGGCAACCGTTCGAGAAAACTACACCTTGTCGACAAGTTGTCTAATGACCGTTTTGCAGAATCTTGAAAAATGCTCTCTTTAAAATAACCTTATCCTTTCTCTTTTAGTTGCAAGACTTGGCCTTTCTTTTGAACTTAGTCGATTTACTCACTTAGCCATGTCGTTGCGATAAACGTTAATCGATTCATTCATTATTTCGCATAGGCTAAGTGGAATTGCATAAGAAAGCACGTTTTCCATTTTCAATATCGGCAGTTTGATAGCAAGTGTTTCGTGAAGAATCGTGCCATGATTTCTTTGATTCTACACTATGATGACAAGCATTTCATTTAACTTCATATTGATTTTGAAATAGAGGGTCGAGGCGAAGGAGGTCAGCCACTCGCCTTAGACTTGCTTCAGGCGAGGGACTGGTTGGCTGCGCTGACGTCGCTTACGCGATCACCTGCAATCGCATAAGCAACTAATTAGAACACTGTGTAATTCAAAGAATTCCGATATGAATGCGAAGCTCAAAAACGCAAGTCATGAAACCCATCGAAAACATTCACGAAAACGCATTCATGAAAACTAAAGCCAAAGCCAAATCAAGCGCGACATGAAAACCAGAGCAACGGGAGGTCTCTCCCGACTCAGCCGCAGAGCCAATCCTTGAGGCGCAACCCGCTGAATATGGGACTTGGTTCCGAAGAAACCATTCCATAACGGGGAATGGATCTTAATTCAACCGTTCCCGTTCGACCGATTCTGACCTATCGGTTACGACCGAATCGATAGCGACATTGTTCCTTTCTTGCGCACCCCGTGGACGGAAACGGGACATGATGTAGGGATGGGGCACTACATCAACCTCAGTGCAGGCAAAATTCCAAGCCAAGGTAGCCATGACCAAGATAAGGTCTTGCCATAAAACCTAACATATAGATCTGAAGCAAGGATTAATGTGAATAAGGGCTTTGGTTGGGTGGAATGTATATGGGCGGGCTCAAAGTAGAAAAAGGACTGTTCACATATACACCAGGACTCTTAATGCATGACCAGTTAATAAATATCAAGCTCAGACAAAAGTAGCCCTAATTAGCCATATAAGCTGGTAACGAGTTTCATTGGCAGGTTCATACTTCATAATATAACTACAGTTAGGAAATGTAAATATATAGTTAGAAAAAGAACATAGAAATCAAGACGGATAAAAAACATAATTTTCTCACCAAGGCCCAAAACATAAAGGCCAGACTGCCCAGTGTGCCATAAACTGAGGCACACAATTTATCCTAATAAAAGGGGCATCCCAGTGCCACGAGGCTCACGCTTACGCAGGGTCTAGGGTCTCTAGGGTCAAGATGTACGTTGACTTACCCCCATATATATGGAGATGTTGTTTCCATGACACGAACCTGCATCTTCCATGATGCATGCAGCAAGCCTTACCATCGCGCCATGCAATCCCCACGCATTACATCCCGATGAAAAATAAAAAAAAACAAATCCAGACCCAGTGAAGACATGATGCTCCTAATGCATGAAATCCATCTACTGGTAAAGACTAAAGAGCGAAGATTAAGCCAAGGGGGTGGAAAGTCTGATTAGGCCTCTAATATTCAGAATTCAGACTTACTGAGCTCGACAGCTGATTTCAAAAGGAAATAAACTGAGACTCGCATAACAGAACAGAGCTCAAAAAAGGAAGATAAAAGAAACTAGATACATACAAATGCAATCTTCGCAAATGTGGAGTTCTACCCTCCACATCAAGTTACCAAACACAACAAAAAAATTAACTTTGCTAATATGTAAAGTAGGTAAGCTTTGCCAGCATAGAGTTATTTTTCAAGAAACATCATTAGCAAAACTGAAGATAGCAGTCTATGTGCTCTGTGGCTATTCCAGAACCTTTATGTGGAGTGTTATCTGTACTGTGAAATATAGTCACTAAGTTACATTCTTGAATCCATGCTGAACAGTGACTCTTACTCCCCTCTCCCTTGTTGACCCTGACAAAAGTGAGCTATGCACACCACCATCATCCAATCCTTCTCTCATAAGAATGGGGTCGGCTAAGGAGCATAAGAAAGCTCCATTAAAAAATTGACAGTTCCTACGAACGCTACATGATGTATCCATTAGATTAGCAACTTGTAGCATCCGTGAGAATGCTAAGATGGATGCTTGGCACCGCATTGAAGGATAAGATCAGAATTAAGTGAGTTCTCGGTAAGTTGGAGGTGGTTCCATAACATGAGAGAATCGTGTTATATGCTTTGGATATGTACCTGGGAGACCGATAGATGCACCAGTTGGAAGAGAGAAAATAGTTGTAAAAGAAGCTTCCTGAACTACGGTAAGCAAAACGAACTTGGTTTTAGGCTGTAAGTAAGCATGTGGTGGTATTTGTTAATGCTAGAGATGACATGGCCGACCATGAGATCAAGACTTCGTAATATTAGGATATCTATGAGTAAAGTTGGTATTAGGAGAAAAAATTATTGATATTCTTAGTGCTTATGCACACTAAATAGGATTACAAGGAAACATTGAAAGACAATTTTAGGACAATATATATAGCCATTTCAAGGAGTGACTAGAGGGAAAAGTACGGCATAGCGGAGAAGATTTATTGGTCATGATGAACAAGATGGTAGTGAGGTCAAGAGTGGACATAGGCCGTCTATAGAGTAAGAAAAGAAGTTGGAGAGATGTATCCTAGACTTTACAATATGTACTCTTATAATGGTCATCAAGGAATGTCGGAAGGAAAAATAATATATATCAGATAATATTTATACATTGTTGCAGTGGAAAATAAGGTAGTGAACTCAAGAGAATGCATGAGCCCATATAACAAGAAATGAAAGCTGAGAAGCATTCCTAGATTTTGAAATGTCGTATTATCTTATAATTGAGAATGTGTAGTTTAAAAAGACAGACGAACATTTGATGCTTTTGAGAGGGGATCAAATATTCTCCAACCAGATTATTCCCTTATAAAGGTAGATCAAGTTGCACGCAACATGGAAAAGTTATACCTGGAGAGAGCTTGACCACAGAAGAGACAACATACATTCATTAGTATTTTATACATTTGCAATGAGCAATGGAAGGGACAAGGATGAATAAGAAATGAAGATTTAGAGGTGGAACACTAACTAGAAACTTAATATTCTTCAAAGATGAATCATAAATGTAGGTCGTATATAGATTAAAGAAAATCTAAAGTTATGTGCAAATAAAATCTAGAATTAAATGGAGAAGCAAAAAAGAAGCTCATGCAGAAAATATAAATTCATATCTAAGACCAAGGGACATGACCCTAAGGCAAAAGGATATTTAGGAAATTAGCAAATTTGAAATTTGAAAGAGTGATAAATCTTTGATAGGTACAAATAAACAAACAAGGAACCTAACAGAGTAGCTAGTGAAGCTAAAATATAAGGCTATACAATTAAAAAAATAGCCGACTAGGAGGAAGAGCTTTTCGAGTTTGGGAGTGTCACGAAAACAAACAACAGACATCACTTGATTACCTGCAACAGCAAGAAGAGTTAACAATTAGAAGAGCGTCAACTTAGCCTTGCTCCAAAAATACGTTTTCCTCCAAAGTTGACACTTATAGCTAAACCCTGTCGCAGACAATAAAGAGACGATGCTCACACCAACTGTTACTCTCGCTACCAAAATCAGAATGAGACGATCTTAATCCTTCCTCCTAATACGACCCCAACCAACCACTAAAAACACCATCTCCCTCCAAATTCCCTCAAACCAAGCACTTCGTATTTTACAATTTCGCTGGTGTAAGAATGAAGAAACAAACACCATCAATGTGAAGAGGATGAATGATGAATTATAGTTCTACATAAAATAGAAGAAACAGATAAGTTGAGAATAACCTTCTGTAACATCATCTCACCTCCATCAGACACTCGCCTAGACTGGCCCCTGTTGCCTTAGGCAATTAAGGCCATTGCACCCCTGCCATCGCCTGTCAACTGCACAAGGTCCAAGTCTAGAGACAGGTGAGAATGTCATCACGTTATCAAGTTTCCCTAAGAATCCATTGTTAAACTTCTAGCCGTGAACAAGATTCTTCTCAGCAACCATACCAACCATGTACCACAATAAAAAAAATATGATAAACGCGACCCCTAATAGTTAATGCTTCAGAAAAGAATCACAAGCTTTGCTTAAATAAATAAATAAATACATCAGATTTAAGGCTAAAGTCGCTAAACTACTGAAAACCTTAGGTAATGAGAAGAACCAAGCAATATAGGGAGCTATGGACACGGCAAAGATGAGCATCATGAGATGGCCATCCAGTAAAAAGTATATGTATGATACCAAAATTACAACTACAGTGTTGCAGAAGAGAACCAATATAATCTAATAGCAAAACTAACAGAAGGCATCCTCTCTCTCTCTCTCTCTCTCTCTCTCTCTCTATATATATATATATATATAAAATATATATATATATATATATATATATATATATATATATATATATATATACTTCTGTTTGTAATAAGTACATATAAAACACATGAACCATATAAATAAGTAAAATGAACATCAAATCCACAACATGCTGGAAAGGAGGGCACTTATGAAACTCTGTATAAGTGCTGTCGTGTTTAACGATGTAAAATGCTAATATAAAAGTTATATACATACTTTTCAGTGTAAACAAGATAGGGGAACAAAAAACTCACGTGTGAGAAGTAACATTAAGTCATTGGTCTTGCACCAAATAATAAGTAGCAACAGCACATCTGCAATTTCTGATGGCAATGAATGTGCCAAGACTTTCCAGGGCACATAGCAAGAACCTGCCAATATAATTCACCATTGTGCATTCCTCTAGCTGGGAAAATGAAATTATCATACAATCAGAGAGTTCGTCCATTAATAAAAAAAAAACATCGGACTAAACACAGAAAATGATAGGAAGTCTTGCTTTAGAGATACAACATTCAGTACCAAAGTACTTAAGGAAGAAAGGCCATGATCGTGTAACGGTGTAAGTGCAAGTTCCAGAAATTAGCCTAGCAAACACGATTTAGTTGATACAGCCTGTGTATAAAACGGCATACAAGCTGCATGGAACCTTCAGCTATAGTCTTGTTCTCATAATATGAAGAGGTGATTCCAGTCTTTCTTCTTGTTTACAGAATTTACAGAAGCCTTTCCCTCCTTGTCTAACAAAAGCAAAAGGGGACAGTGCAAATGCATCATTTCACGGAAGTCCTCCGTGCCTAAACCCACCGTCCCCAGAATCAACAACAGTATCCAAGCTGACGGGAGAATCATACCACTTTGTACTATCATGATAAAATCCACCCACCTGCATTCCTACCAGATTCGAGTCCGTCACTATTGTGACGTTGTGCCTTATTGGCTTTATCAGTTTCGAGTCCTCTTCATCCCCACAATTGAGAATGCTTTTCTCATCAAAATCACTACAATCCTCCTTCAACCACTTGTCATCAGGCTTGCAGCTCTCAGATATAAGCATCTTTCTACCATGGCACTCCGTCTCCATCCTTCCCCATGGCACAATAGTCCCGAGCGCCGAATTGAAATCATTCTCCTCTTCTTCAATGATTTCAGAATCCTTAACAAACATCCTATTATCATGCCCATCAAGGTGGTGATGTTGGTTACCATCATCCCTCCATTGCCCAATCTCGTCGTCGCCCACCACCAATGCTGCCGTCTCCAGATGCTGCGGTCCATCTATACTCCTAAGCCGGTGCAAAATCCCTGCAAGTTCACATGATATTTGCCCGTGAAGCTCCTGCGGCATCCTAGAAATCTTTCCCTCCAAGAGCTCAGCCTCGATCCTGAGATCCTGAACCTGCTGCAAAAGAACATTGAGATTGGCATCACCACTATCATCCTTCACCATAAGATTCACATACGATTCCGGCTCGGCATCATCCTCTCTGACCCCATAAACGACCGGGTCAATGTCAAACCCTCCCTTGTTTCCGACCATCCGGTGGATGATCCTGGCATTCCCGTCGAGCGGCCCGGGTTCGTGCCCCGAATGAACAGCATATAGCTTAAACACTGCATTCCCCTCCTCCTCGTACACAAAAGTCTTATCCTTCTCGTTGTAATTGGTGATCGGAACAATGGCGCGGATCCGGAACCCGCACCCGCACCTCTTCGACTGGTATGGTTCCCTCTTCAGCAGTCTGGCCTTCTTCGCCGACCCAGAAGCCGAGCTTGAACTGGAGGACGGCTCCCCGGCACGGTGGCAGGCGTAGTCCTTGACCTCGGCCATGAAGGGCTTGTACCTGATGTACTTCTGCCGGATGCAGAGGACCACCTGGTGCTTTGCCGCCAGCTGCTGGAGCCGCCGGGGCACGTCCCGGGCGGGCACCTCCATCGACTCCGTGTACTCGAACCTCCGGCGCTTGGAGCGAGCCGCCGCGGCGGGGACAGGCGTAGGGCCGGAGCAGACCGGGCAGGAGGAGACGCAGACGCGGATAAAAGACTCCGGGATGCCGTAGAACTTGGCACCGACGGTCCAGGACTGCTTGATCCGGTCGACGGTCTCCTTGAGGCCGAGGTGGCGGAGGAGGTCGGGGTCGGCGTGGGCGCGGGCGACGATGTCCTGCCACTGGCCGACGTGGGGGACGCGCTGGGAGGGGTTGTTCTTGAAGTAGAGGGAGGGGAGGGAGGTGGAGGGGTCGAGGTGGGCGTGGAGCTTGTCCTGGATCCGCTTCCACGCGGTGAGGTAGGCGGTGTCCTCGTTGCGGTCCTTCCAGACGGAGCGCCAGGACTCGAGGACGGGGCGAGGGGTGGCGGCGCGGATCTCGTCGGCAGCGGCGAGGCGGGACTCGAGGATGCAGCGGACCATGAGGGAGTGGGAGTCGCGATTGAAGGTGTAGAACTGGGAGGAGAGGTGGGGGGTGGGGTCCACCGGCGGGAGGGGATTAGGGTTAGGGTTAGGGTTAGGGTTAGGGTTTAGGGAGGTTGGGGGTTTCCGGTCGTCTTCGCCTTCGCCTTCTTCTTCTTCTTCCTCCTCCTCCTCGTCTTCGTCGTAGATGAGAGGGGCAACGGATTGGTGGAGGGAGGCGGCATCGGCGGCTGCGGCGGCGGTGGATGAGGAAGGCTCGTCGTCGTCGTCGACCATGAGGAGAGAGCGGTGGTAGGAATGGAGGAAGTGGCGGTCGTCGTCGTCGTCGTCGGTTAGGGTTGAGGTTTGGGGGAGGGGGGGAGGATGGGGCCTGGGGAGGGTGGGGTTCATGGGGGTGATGGTGGGGGATGGGGAGGAGGAGGACTTCGGCATACTCTTCGTCTTCCTCGCACTTTCCTCTTTTCTTTCTCTGTTCTTTATTATTATTTCTTGTTCTTTTTTTTTTTCCAATTTTTGTGAGTAGATCCTCTCCTCTCAATTGGAGTGAGTTTTCCGGAGCAGAAGACTGACAAGAGGGAGACAATTGTGATATATTCTCAAAGCTATGGAGACCAAAATGGAACCACGTAATTGAACTCTATGTCTGCAAGTAACTTCGGGGCTTGTTTAGTGGATTAGCCCATGAAATAGAGGAACTTAGGGCCTCCTAACATTTTTTTGCAATTAAAAAAAAACTAAATTTAACAAATAAAAATGACAACAAAATATGACTATGAGACCAAAAGAAACTAAAATGTAACAACTTTGGGCCTCTTAAACTAAGACATCGCAAAAAAAAAAAATGGAAACTAAGAAAAACAATGAAAAAGTCTTAATTTCCATTTAGAATTTTTTGTTGCGAGGTAAAAAAAAAAGAAAATGATTGGTTCATTTAGTATCAATTTCAAAATTTTCAGAAATGACTTATGCCTCGTTTGGTACACTGTAATATAATCATAATATAATCAAATAAAAAAAATTATTATTTTTTATTACATTATGATTACATTACAGTGAACCAAACAGGGTCTTAATTTTATCGCTCAAATAAATAGAATAGCGTATTAAGATATCACATACAAAAAAAATTCAAAAAATAAGACTTGTATTTAGACAGTTTAAATATAATTTAATTTAAACCATCCGTCCAATTGAACGATTAAAAAATGAAGTAGAGTGAAAATAATCTTGACCCCACTAAAAAGTCCAAGTGTATGAGTAGTAGGCATATTTTATAATAGGATTAATTGTATTAACCATTTTTGTATTTTATATTTATTATACGGGCTATTTCTGTTTTGAAACTAACTAGACGGATCCTTCATATGATTTCTATTTTCTATAGAAACTAATAACACTGACCAACCCTTTGTAATTATTTTAGAAATAGGGTAGTCCCTATTAGGACTGAGCATTATTCGATTTTGGGCCGAAATCGAACCGAACCGAATAAGTGTTTCGGTTCGGTTTAAAAGCAATTAGAGTCGGATTAAGTTATAATAAAATCAAACCAATACTCTTAATCGTTTTTGGATTTGAACTTTGGTTTCGATCCAAAACCGAAACCCAAATTAGATTGTACATTAATTACTAAAATACCCATATATATATATGAAAAAAAATCTAAACCCTCATATTTTGGATTTCTCTCTCCTATTTCTGAAAGTTCCTCCAGCCATTGTGTACGGGAAGAGAGGAAAGAAACCTAATCCTAATTCTCTCTCCTCTTTCTCTCTTCGCCTTTTGGAAAACCATCGAGTTTTCTAATATTTGTCGAGGTGTCCTTCGTATGGCTTAGAGCGATTATACCACAGAAGGTGTTGCTCCCGCAGAAGATTTGCCATGCTGCACACGAGGCCAAGGTAGGGGTGCAACTCGGGCGGGCTAAACCCGAACCCAATCGGGTAAACCCGTTAATGGGTTGGGTTAGGGTTGAAGATATTCGGGTTCGGGCTTGGGCTCGGGTTAAAATATTTGAACCCGATCAAAAATCGGGTTGGGCTTGGGTTCATGTGTTGGGTAACCCGAAGAACCCGAAACCCGACATACATATAATTTTTATATATATTGTTTCATACTACTTAAATAAAAAGTTTAAACTATAATTTTTTTTCACCCAAACTCTTCAACTCCTTGTCCTAAATCTCGTTTCAGTTTTATTTTGTAATGATTGAGGCTTGATTGCTATTTGATTATGCATTTAATATTGCTCTTGTTTAAAATTATTTCAAATATCATATTAGAGTCCGATAAATCCGATGGACCCGACCCAACCCGATCCTCCGGGCTTGATCTTGGGCTTCATATGTTGAACCCGAAGTCGGGTCGGGCTTGGACTTGGGCTAGGCTTATGATCTATCGGGTTGGGCTCGGGTTGACCTCAAACCCGACCCAACCCGCCCGAGTTGCACCCCTAGGCCAAGGTCGGCAGACGTGCACTAATCTAAAACAATATGTTGTCTAGGCGTGCATGTGCGGGCCCACGCGGACCTCCCGATCCGATTTTTTTTTTTTTTTTTTTTTTTTTGGGGGGGGGGGGGGGGGGGGGGGGGTTGGCAGGGGGCTCTCCTGTGGGGTTTTGATCCGCGTACACACACACACACACACACACACACATATATATATATATATATATATATATATATATATATATATATATATATATATATATATATATATATATAAAACTCAATATTTTAAGTGAATTAAAAGAATTAGAATACTAAGATTATTATATTGCTCTTATGTATACTCAAATGAATTGTGACAATAATTTTGAGTGAACATATGTGGTGAATATAGGAAGTTAGAGACCTGTAAGGTGATGATTTTCATGAGAGTTAATTTGATGAATTTTGTTTGCACGCACCATTTTGCATCTCAACCTATTTAATTGTTGGGAAGATTTATGAAATGCCCAAAAACTAAAAAAGTTTTATGTAAAACCCACCGCTAAAAAAACTTTCATCGCGTGCCCAGAATTAGAGAAACTTATCCAAAGCGGGTTCCAAATGACCATTTTGCCCTTCCTTTTAATTTATTGGAAACATCCACAAAACTGCTCTTAAAAAAATGTTTCAATACTCCATCTTCTTCCATACGCTGCTCACTTTCGAATCTAGATTTTCTCCTCAAAAATCTTCAAAAACTCGTCGAAAAATTTCGGAAAGACCGGGACGAACGACAAAAGTGCTAAAACGGAGGTCCAAACATCATTTTTTTGCGAATCTAAAATTTTGGAAGGCCGTCTAACAATAAAATTGTTACTTTCAGTCTCCTCGACGATACGCTCATTTTGCGACAAACGGGACCTCGTTTCGACCTCCCAGTCAAAAGTTATGGCCCTCCAAAGTTTCAGCTAACCATAAAATGCAGGAGAATGGCATTCTCCGTTTTAATTTACATGGAGAATGACCATTCTCCGTCTTAATTAGGACGAAAAATGACATTCTCCGTCTTAATTTACACGGAGAATGATCATTCTCCGTGTAAATTAGGACGGAGAATGACATTCTCCGTCTTAATTTACACGGAGAATGGTCATTCCAGTGTTAAAACGCAGGAGAATGACCATTCTCCGTGTTAGAAACACGGAGAATGCCATTCTCCGTGTTAAATAAAACGGTGTTAAATAAAACGGAAAATGGCATTCTCCGTCCTAATTAAGACGGAGAATGGCCATTCTCCGTGCTAAATTAAACGGAGAATGACCATTCTCCGTCTTAATTAGGACGGAGAATGCCATTCTCAGTGTAATTTATCACGGAGAATGGTCATTCTAGTGTTAAAACGCAGGAGAATGACCATTCTCCGTGTTAGAAACACGGAGAATGCCATTCTCCGTGTTAATTAGGACGGAGAATGCCATTCTCCGTCCTAATTAAGACGGAGAATGACATTCTCGGTCCTAATTAAGACGGAAACGGAGAATGTCATTCTCCGTGTTAATTAGGACGGAGAATGGCATTCTCCGTCCTAATTAAGACGGAGAATGGTCATTTCCAGTGTTAAAACGTGTAATTTAGTTTTTTCAGGAATAAAGAGTTTCGTTCTTCTTTCAAAGCGATGATAATTCTTATGGAAAAGAAGAAGAAAGATCTTCTCTCCACAATTGAAGATCTGAATTCAAATGTCTCCACGATGAAGATGATGATGATGGTGATGATGATGACGAGCGATGATCTGAGTTCGACTGAAGAAAAACACACCTAACTACGAACGATCTTTGCGATCTCTGCTGAATATGAGAGCAATGGAATTCAGATTTTCCGTGAAGAAGAAGAAGACGAAAATCGCAATCCAGATCTGAGTTTTTTGAATTCAAATACATATAAATGACCAATTCGCACGGAGGGGTAGTTTCGGTATTATAAAAATAGCAGTTTCTAGCGGGTGGCATCTAAAAGGGAATCTTGGAATATTTAACGTGAAAATACTTAATTCTGGGTATTTCATAAAACTTATCCAGCGGATGGGCATTTCATAAAAGTCCATCCCGAAATTGGATTTCTCAGCAATTTCCAGTTAATTGTTTATCGAAAATATACATCTCAATACTTGCCACCCACAGAGAGTTGAGCACACTTGCACTGCATCAAAATCGTTCTGATCATCAGACCACAAACATTCAACTACTATTCCATCTCATGAAAAGAAACTGAAAAAAAGAAGGAGAATATAATTGGATTAATACAACAGTTCAATTAAGATTACTACACATCCTTAATTAACTGATTAATACATTGTATATAATTAATAAGAAATTCTAAAATTGGTTTACAAACCGTTTGACGAAGTTACGATCACCTATACTAGCAATGGGACGGTGACGATAATCAGTGACCGGCCCGGTGCCTGTCGAGGAGCTCTCTTGCAAGCGCCTGGAGATCGTCGCCGCCGCCGCCGCCGCTGCCGCTGCTGCTGGAGCTTTCGTCGAGGCCTCGAATAGTGCTGGAGGCCGCACCAAGCTGCGGCCGAACCTCGACTGGCTGCTGCTGCTGAAGAGCCCAGTGTGGTTGCACCGCCACGGGATCGAATAAAGCGGAGAGGTCCAGGGCGGAGGGCAGGTCGGAGGCCGAAGGGAGGTCGGACAGAGACACCGACGGAGGCGGCGGCGCTGGGGCTGGAGGCGCCGGGAGCTCCAATGCCGCCAAATGCGCCTGTACGTGCGAGAGCTCGGCTTGAAGATTCGCCACCTGGATGGAAATCGAAGCCGACGACGATTATGATTACGATCACGATCGGAACAACAAACCAAGAAAACATATCCTTATAAGGAAAGAAAGAAGGATTAACGAAATTAGGGTTAGTGCAGTTCCGGTCCACCATGGATTGATAATGACAATCTTGAAGTTAACAAAGTGAAGGAGCCGTGAGCTTGTGAAAGTGTTTACCAAACTAGTTCATTCTTTTCAGTATCTAATTGCTCAGTATTGGCATTTTGCCAATTTTCTAGTTAGACGAAAATGACACATTCCAAACTTGCGTACGTCAATCAAGCACGCAGCAGAGTTTTACGAACCGTGATCATCAGTTGATCACCTGTTGCTGGAGAGCGAAGATGTGGGCGACGCAGCCGTAGACGGGGTCGAGGAGCCGGGCCTGGGCCTCGTAGCAGATGGTGGCGACCGCGTCGGGGCGCCTGTGGGGCGGGACGTGGAGGAGGAGCTTGGACATGTTGCTGGCCCCGAAGACCTTGTGCACCGCCGCGAAGTGGCTCGCGCCCTGCTCCGAGTCGAAGTAGGGGGCGAATACGCACCCCGCCGCACACTTCCTCCTGAGGAACTTGCACGCGCCGCACGGTCCTCCTCCACTGCCGCCGCCGCCGACGCCGCCGCCTCCGCTGCTCCCGCCTACGCTGCTTGAGCTCATGTCTCTTCTTGATGGTTTGAATCGTTTGATGATGGAAGGTGTTTGTCGTGTTGGGGGTTACTGTTGGATGTATTTTTTTGGGGGGGTCTATCCGTATTGATGAGTCTTTAAAGCAAAGACAGGAAGCCGAGTCTACACTCACTCGTTCTCTATTTATGTACACTTTGAAGCTTGCGTGAAGCAACCATGCAGTGGAAAGAAGAAAGAAAAACCAACCCAACCCCATTTTTTAGGTCTTCATTCACTTGTAGTTAGCAAACTCCCAACAAGTATGTTCCTCTCCATTCTCCACTTCTCTCTCTACTGAATAGTACTATAGAGGAGGAAGGAGACGTGTCCGCGTCCACCTATAAACGTGCAGTTCAGCTTTTTTTTTTCTTTTCCAACGACCGAAACTGACCAGGGCTTTGACGGGAATGTGAGACGGAGACAGACGGTTTGGCGTGATTTGTATTTGAACTTTTTTGAGTTAATTTTTTTTTTTTTTTTTTTGGAAAATATTTTATGTACCTTCAAAATTTTATCCCTCTATGTCCTTTCGTCATGTGGTCCTCTCTTATTCACGCATGTATTTCCCCGATCTCTTCTCCTATTTGCTTCGGTCAATAAGATAGTGCCACATGGCAGAGGGTCATGGAGGGATGAGATTTTTTAAGGTACATATAGAATCACTCTTTTTTTTTTTTACACGAATTTTAGTTCTGCTACTATTTTTTGGCTTCTTGGCTTCTTGCCCAGCTTTGAGTAAAACGTGAAATCATGAACACGAAGACAAAAAACTGGTCCGTAGGGATATAACCATTGGGTACACCGGAATGTCCCGTGGAGATGGACAGAGTTGGAATCTCCTCTTAGGCATTGCTCGTCGGTCCAGAGAAAAGGACAGCTAAAAAAAAGAAAAAAAGAGAGATAAAGATGGAGATAGCAACTTTGCTCGTCTAAGTAATTCTCATGCAGTACATACCAATAATATCTAGCTTATTGGTTTCAGAATTGTAACGACCACAAGGCAGGCATACGGCGTTCTTCGGCTGCAAGTGGAGGCAGGGCCAACCCATGAGTAAATCAGATAAGATTTCGGACTTGGACAGCCTCTTTCTGTTTAGACAATTTCCAAGTTCAACGTAATTCTAATAGAGGTCGGAGTCGCAAATGACCCTCCAAAATCGTCTACATTAAGGGTCAAGGCAACGAAAACTAGCTTCGTATTGGATAATTCAACTCCTCGGACCGGTCCTCGGTGGAGGTCAAGTTCGGGTTTCACTGGCTTTGTATGTTAGGTTCTCTGTTTGGTTCATTTATTAACAAGAAGCATAACATAACAGGCAAATGGGGGAGAACAACACACTATTTTTTTTTTTTACTAAGATTTAGTTTGGTTCACTCTAATTCACTGTAATGTAATCGTAATCAAAATATAATCAAATAAAAAAAAAAATTATTTGATTACATTACGACCATAACTATATTACACAGTGTACCAAACTAGGCCAATGTGTTTATGTAAGTTCAGTGACGCAATGTGACACTTTCTTTGTGCACATCACTCATGCATTTATCACACACATTCATACGCACCCATGCGGTATATTTACCATATTTAGAAATCATCTCTGCGTTGAATTAACCTCAGCATTCCTTCAAGATTCATTCACTGAGGGACTGGACCAGAAATTCAAAGTGAAATGAACTAGAATATAGATAGACTTATATATAAAAAAAATTAATTTGGAAAACTATCAAAAAAGAATTAATTAATTTTGGCTAGAGCCCACCTTGGTGCTCATTCTCATATTCGTTCTGACTGTTTGAATAGACATAAGAGTTTATATATATATAAACCTGAGTATACCCAAATATTAATTCCACAGTATATTTGCAATATATAGTTCAAGATTCATTTAATTTCAAATTCGTTTAGACTATTTAAAAAGGCATGAGGGTTTATATATATCGACATTCAAATACGTCTCAAAGCTCTCAAAGCCAATTTTTTTGTTTTCGTTCTATTATTTCCACTAACACCCATTAATCTTGGTTCTGTCCCTAGCACACTCATAAACAAGAGTATGTAATGCAAAGATGGTATCTATATAAAAATTTCTCCTATATGAGCATTTCTCCTATATAAAAGAAATTATATAAGATTCAAATCTGATTATATTAGTACAAGACTGCTACCACTCATTTCCCAAAGATTTCTCGAAGAGAGAAGTATATAATATATGATTCGCACACAGTACGTAGCAGAGTGGTCCCTAGGTGTCTGTGCTGAAAGGATGATTTTCCTTTTCTTTCTCCTACGTTTCTTCTACTCTGTTGACTGTGTGCAGTCGTAGTAGGGGTTAGCAAATTTAAAAACATACATAGCACTATATTTTAATTCTACTGTGTGATTTAATAGGCTCAATCCTCCTGCACGTCAAGCTATTATTCTCATTATTTTCCACGGGAGAGGTCAATGCCTATTCGGCGTTCACACCCTCCGGTCTTCAAGGTGGGGCCGGCGCAACGGCCAGGACGGACGACGCCGCGCGCTGGTTTGTTTCGCAAGGAACGCGGTTTGATTTTCTTCTTCGTCTTTTATTTTTTTTCACCTGATGCCTGAGTTGGGTAGGGATGAGCATTATTCGGTTTTAAACCGAAAATCGAACCGAACCGAATCGAATAAGAGATTCGGTTCGGTTTTTAAAAAAATTCGATTCGGTTTCGGTTTTAAAAATACTAAATTTTTTTATTCGGTTTCGGCTTCGGTTTTATGTTTCGGTTTCGGTCCAAAACCGAAAACCGAATAAATTTTTTGTGTTTATATATATATATATATATATATATATATATATATATATATATATATATATATATATATATATATATATATATTAATTATAGGTATATACTAAATATATATAGTATATACTATAGGTATATAATAAATATATCTAGGTATATTTAGTTATTATATATATTAAAAAACACAAATAAACCCAAAAATCGAATGAACCGAAAACCGAACCGATTTAATTCGGTTCGGTTTCGGTTTTGCTTATTCGGTTTCGGTCCAATTCGATTTTCGGTTATTCGGTTCGGTTGGAACCGAATAAACCGAATACTCATCCCTAGAGTTGGGGAAGAAGTTATTATTTTTTTTATATTTAGTTGTCAAAAAAATTGAGTAGGAATTTAAAATAATTTTCAGTGAAAAAGAAAAAAAAAAAAATTATCCATCGAAGATAAGATTAACTTTTACTCCTTTAAGTATTTACATTTCCTTCCAATTCTTTTAGGGTATGCTTAGTAATAATATTTTTATCGGTTTTGGGGTATTTTTAAACCGACCGTTTATGAAAATTCATGCTTGTTAAGTTTTTTGAGCTACTGGATTTGGTCGGCTCAAAAACTACTTAAACCTGGTATAATGTATTTTTTGGTGGCTTTATAAACATCCCAAGTCGATGAATTTTGGGTGGCTTTATTATTTCATTCCATTTATATCCTCGCCAAAAAAATATAAATATAACTACTAATAACTAAATCCTTTTTTTTCTTTCTTTGTTTCTTTTTTCTTTCCTTCCCGCGGCTGCTCTTTTCTTTTTGATTGAAGGAAAATCTAGAAACTTGTCTGGTACTTGTCCTTGAAGCTCCATTGGGTGCATAGTTATTTTCTGAGACAAGAATGCAGGAAAGATTTTTTGATGTAGGGGTTACCTTCACGTCCATAAATCCATATTTTATCAAGAATAACTTTTATTTATATATGGACATAAAGGTAATTTTATTATTATATAAAACTTTTAGAACTGCTGGTTAATGAATTACCAAGCATGAATTAGACTGGTTTAAAAGCCGCTACTTAAAACCACCAAAAGTCGGACCCCTCATAATCGTTCATTTCTGCTACTCTAAAAATACCTTATAACCACTATCCCCATAATTGTCAAGCAGACCCTTAGCATTTTAAAACACCAAAAAAAAAAGTTGATAATTTTTCAAAGAAAAAGAAACACCAAAAGATTGATTTTCTTTTATTTCTTTTCCGCGAACCAGACCAGTCCTCAGGGGCAGCCCGGGGGAGGGGCAAACGGGACGTGGGCCCGAGGCACCAAGATCCAAGGGCCCCAAATAATTTTAAGAGTTAGTAATAAATATAATATAATATTAATACATAATAAAAGAGTTGGTAAAAGAAAAAAAAACTGGCAATTACTTTTACAGTAGTGAAAGTTTGTCCCTTCCGATTCCAGAGAGAACTTCTTGTCTTCCAATTCCAGAGACGAATTGATGGCCAACGATAAGTGTTCCTGAAAATTGTTAATTTTAATTCTTGCTTCCTTCATTCTTCTACTTATAATTGAATCTCAAACTCGTATTTTTCTTTCAATTTATCCTTCATGTCCTCTTCTACTGTCCATAATTTTAAAATCTACTCAGGGATTTAAAGTTAAGAATTAGATTTTATAATCGTTGAATTGACGTGAGTTGCGGCTAAGACAACAACAACTACTCACTGAAACGATGACGCAAGTTCCGTTGAACAATCTCCAGACAATGAACTTGAGGTCTGAAATTCAAGTTTTAATAATGAACTTGATTGTTGGTTATGCTAATAGCAAAAATAACTTTAACGATCTTGAGTTGCACCGATGAATTATTGAATTTTGAGTAAACCGATTTTCAATTTTTTCATAACATACTTTGAAATGTTGTATTACGTAGTGGATGTTTAACGAATATTAGTGATAAGATGATTTGGGGATTGTTGAATTCAGTATTTGGATTAATTTGAGGATTGCTGGATTTGGTATTTAGATTTGGATCATGTGCGGGAACGAAATGTTCACGATAAAGATGTCATTTTTATTGTTTTAGTTAATCATTACGGAAAAGCCAATTTGATATTTACATTTGTTAGATAATATTTGTAATGTAAATATGGCCCATACCCATAAGTCCAAATGTAGACACTATCTATACTATTATATAATCCAAATACCAGGGGTATTTGGATTACAATAAGTTTCTACATAGATTATTTATGTGATATAGATTTATAGATAAAAATTTCTTTACTTATGGATAAAAAGGTCATTGATCTCTCATTAATTTTATAATTTAAAATTTGAAATTGTTTGTAACCTCCGCCTCTCTCTTCTACTTTTCTCTTATGTTACGTGAGGTCATCCCTCTCTCTCTGTTCTACTTTGAAAAGAAAAAAGAAGATCCTTCCTCTTCTACTTCAGGTTCTTCCTCTTCTACTTCATGTTCTACTTTTCTGTCTATGATTTAAATGTTGTTGATTAATTTTTCTTTTCAATATTCTACTCATCAAGTTTCTATGTTTCTTTGTGAATTTTTTTTTCCAGATCCATTAAAGCAACGAAACAAGAAAAAAAAAAAAAACCAGCCCATTTTTCTCGGTGAGTTCCAATTCGATCTAAAAATATTTTTCGATTATTTCGTTGTCATTCTCATAATCGCTTTTAAATTTGTTGATCTGTTGCAATTACTCAAGTAAATTATTATTCCAGATGACAAAAAATATTATTATTCCAGATGACACACATCAAAAATAAAGAAAAATCACTTAAATATCTTTCTAAATTAAAAATTATTCGTTAAATAAATGTTGTTGATTAATTTTTCTTTTCAATAAATGTCTATGATTTAAATGTTGATGATTAATTATTCGTTAAATAAATATCTATGATTTAAATGTAATTTTAGGATTCGCTACCTTTTCTTTCTTTCTCTTTCTTCATTTTAGATTTGTTAATTAAATTTTGATAACAACAGAAGCTCTCTCCTCCCATCTATTCCAAGTATCTTCCTTTAATATCTTTTAAAAATCATGGACGTCATTCTAAATGACGTTGTCTTTAATTGGATGACTCTTCATATAAACATAAGTTTTTTAAAATCTAAATAACATTAATGCTGAAATTTAAAATCAAAAGAATTTTTTTTAACAAGATTTACTTTAATTTTGACGTTAAATTACCTTTAATTTTTTTTACATACTATCTACATAATCTTTAATTTTTCAAACTTAACTTCTTTCAGATAAGGATTACTTTCTATAGACCAAAAAAATAACCACGATATAAACTTTTCTATTATTTATGTTTTTAGATAAGGTATTAGGTTTACGATCAAATTAGACCAAAAAAATTATTAGATTCCCAGTTTAAATTATAATAAAAAAAATTCGTTATAGAAATTCAAAAGATTCGAAAAAATTATTAGTTTTTCCGGTGACAACAAATATATTACAGTTTAAATAAACTACTTGGTTGAAGGAGAATTAGTTCCAAATGACAAAAAAATTGTTAGTTTTCCATCTTTGGAATTGAAATTTAAAAATCTTTAAATTTAGAAAATTTGTTTACATAAATTTATAAAACTTTAAATTTATATAAATCTTTTAGAAGAATTATTTTACATTTAGATTTTAGATTAACGTTAACTTTAAATTTAAAGCGTTCTATTTGGATAAGAGTTTGTGATTAATCTCATATTTTTTAGGTTTACTTTTATTGCAGTGAAAAGCATCCACATACAAGTCCAGTAGTTCCGGTACCGTGTAAAGAGATTTAAGCACCCAAAAAAAGTGTATTTGAGATATGAATATAGAAACCAAAACCACAGAATCTGTTGACGATGTAATGAATATTGATGGAATTACCGCACAACCTATTACTCTCCAGACTGTAGTTAACGGTAAGATAGTTCTTTTCAATGCTAATAGTTAGTCAAAAAAAATATTGCTCTACATCTTTGGAATACACTAACATCATTTTACAGCGAGACAAAATCTTGGATCTGTAAGTGTTATCCACAATCATATAACTCACAACGAAGGTAATACTATCTATTTAATTTTATGCTAAACATTCAAGCATTTTCCATCTTAAAAATACACTAACTTCATTTTACAGCGGAACCAAATCGTGCATCTACAACTGTTGTCCCCAATCATATTCCGTATGTGTCAGTACCGGGTCCCCCATCACGTCTCTGCTGTGGTGCCGGGCCTCTGCCACCGCCAGCACCACGTCCGCCCTCACGCCGATGACGAGTCTCCCACCACTCTGGATAGCCAATCTTGGCAAAGCAAGTTGCAACATCATGACCTGTTTTCTTGCAATGAGTACAGATCATACCTGATTTGTCCCTGAAATCATGACCTTCGAAAAAAATATAAATATCCTCGCCAATTCATCATGACCTGTTTTCCATGTCTTGAGGGACTGATCTGACAGCAATTCATCAGCCAACGTTGCCTTCGGAAAAAGAAAAAAAAAATCCCTCTCTCTCTCTCTCTCTCTCTCTCTCTATATATATATATATATATATATATATATATATATATATATATATATATATATATATTATATATATTTCCGGATATCCGACGCCCCTGATCGCGGCCGATTCGCCGCCGACCCCGTCCATCAGCGGCAGATTCGTCGGAGTTGTACAAAATTTTGTACACCCGACATCCGCTCGCCCCTATGCGCCAGATCCGGCGCCCCTGATCGCGGCCGATTCGCCGTCGACCCCGTCCATCAGCGGTCGATTCGTCGGAGTTGTACAATATTTTTGTAAACCCGACATCCGCAATGGCAGATGATGCTGCGTCCAGCTACTCCGTCGCGACTGGCGGTGGCGGTGCACACAACCCAAATTATCCTAATTCGAAGGATCCATATTTTATGAGTTCTGCTGATCAACCAGAAAATATTATTACTCCTATTATTTTTCGTTGACCGAACTATGCTGAGTGGTCTCGGTCGATACGTCTCTCCCTGATCTCTAGGCGATAAATCACTTTTCTGGAAGGAACCGAAGTCAAACCTGTTAATGATGCTAGTAAATTGCTTGATTGGAGATGCGTGCAAGCGCTATTGGTTCAATGGGTTCTTAATACCATTGATCCGTCTCTGAAGAAATCTTTGCCGTACTTTGAGGAGGTTTATCCATTGTGGAACTTGTTGGAGAAATGATTTGTTGTTAGCAATGGCACTCGAAAGCAACAAATTAAGGTGGCTTTGGCTGAGTGCAAACAAACGGCTTCGATGTATGTGGAAACTGTCACGACCCGCACCCTAGAGTTAGGGCACGAGAACGTAACAACGCCCAGCCTACGCCGCAGTGTCGGCGGTAGAACGCTGTCCTAGGTCTCAATGCATCTAACAGTATAAGACTAAACAGTTTATACTCCCCGAATGGGGGTGACATAGCAGAATGTAAACTCAATCACATCTAAGGTAGAGCATAAAGGAAGATAGATAAAACATGAAATCGAAAAGAGATACAACAGATAGAAGTCTAAGTGTCTAAGGTAAAAACTTAGAATACATCTCAAAGCTCAAATACAGTAATCCATAAAATAAATACAACTCCTGACAACTGAGATTAGCTAACTAAACAACCTCTAATGTCTCTCCTCTAGGCTAGCAGGCAATTCTCCAAGCTATCTGTAAAATTTGTCAACGTATCCTGTCAGGAAAATGAGCAAGTACAAACACCAACAGCAATTCCATAAGAATTGACAAATACTATAAGAGACAGTAATAATGAAATACAAGACAAATATATCGACGACTTGGGAACCATTTGAAAGCCGAGTTACAACCCTTAAACCAAACAAGGACCGGGGTTGTAACCCTTCTTTCAAACAGAACTTAGTCTCGTAAACATGGTACAGTATGAAACGGATAGAGCATATGAGAAATGAATCATAGCATGGTGAAAGTACAGTAAGTAAAGGTGAATTGGAGATATAAGATATGACAATAAATGTAAAAAGGTAATTTGAACTATTAGGGCGATATGTGATCGGCTAGGGAAGCAAGAGAAGGTTATCCACTTGGCCCGGCAATCCGCAGTGTCCTCAACGGAGAGTCATGCCGTCCAACCTGGATAACTGGCAAGGGGTATCTGCTACACCCTACGTGAGGTGAGGGTGGCGCTAGCAAAATATAGTTACAGGGAGGCTTTGATCACATAACCCCTAATAATTCTCCCATCCCCGAGTAGTATCACAGATCCGGACATGGCACGTCATGACACAAGGTTCGAGAGCAGGGGGCCAGCCCACTCCCAAATCAATGTCTATACAAGTACAGGAAACACAGAAATATCACATACCCATATACCGAGAAAGTCCAGAAATAACATCTCATGACAGGATCCGACGTATACTAGTCCGTGAACCGTCGTGTCGGGAATCATGTAAAACACTACAACTGAATCGGATATAGTAGATATCAAGACAATGAAAACTATCAGTGAATGTACTCGCCTGATATCTGAATGTCCAAGGTAAAGATACTGCCCGAGAAGAGGTGTCTGGCTCCTAATTAGAACAGCACAAGTCACAACATATCCAGAAGGATAATATAAAGCACTACAATGCATTCTACATGAATCTAGGTCAACTAGGCCAAAGTCAACCCTTGGTCAACTCTGGTCAACTGCACTAGTCAAACTAGGTCAAACTAGGTTATGTCCTAACCCAGCAAGTCTTACTAGGCCTAACCAAGACTATCCTAGCAAGCACACATCAATACAAGGCTATACAAGCCAACATACACCCAACTCTATATAGCATGCAATTATTCAATACTCAAATAGGCAAGAATTCATATTAGATATACACTAGGTAATCTATTACTTTAAGCTATACATGTCTACACATATATACACATGCATATATTGGTATTCAACATTAGGTCTATAATCATGGCATTTCAATGGCTATATAAACTTATATATTACAATACAATATGCTACCATATATATAATATACATACGTAGCTAAGTTAACTATATTCATAAATACTTATTTAAGAGGCTATGTGTGTGTATGTGAACATGGCAAAGGGGCAAGTGAGGGTTAAATGGGCATACATAGTGTATACATATCAAAGAGTGTCAAAGTGTAAGTGAACAAAGTGTCAAATGTGATAGTGTCAACATAGTGTAAGGGGTACATGAGGTAATATAGGATTTGTGTTAACATAGAACATTACATCTCATTAACTTGTATATTGCATATATTACATCTATTATTACATTACATTTATGCTTGCATTTATTCATCATTCATTTATTCTCTTGCACTACTATATGCACAATACATTACATACTATGGAACCTACATATTCATTACAAGCCATACTTATACATGCTTACATTAGATATGATACTTACACCTCATACATCATTTATTTAACCATTTACTCATGCTTGCATTCTCTATTTAGTTACATAATATATATACATTAACATGGGTTAAAATCAAATAGAACATTATATTACACACAAGGGTGCACAAAATGCATATGCCGAATAGTAACTCTTACTAATAATCAATACTGTACCAACTCAGCATGAATTAAATTCTAGGATTAAAGTATGTTATAGATCTATGTGTTAGCTTTCCGAAACTTCAAACGGATCGCGTTTTCGTTTCCGGAAACTCTCGGAATCGCAAAAACACCGAGAACGCGTTTGTTTTTTGTACAGCTGACACTCAAATAATTCTCTAGAAAGTTACAGAAAGAAATAGGCCTATTAATACATGTTTTTGGAAAGCTAACTTCAATACGCTTCTTTTAAAAAAAATAGAAGATTAAACCGAACTTTGAGCTAGAAGTTATGACATTTCTAAGTTAGCGCTGAAATTAAAAACGTGGATAAAAATCATGACGGATTTAAATAGTTTGAGCCAAAAGAATACACAATATATATCCTAATTATCCACAACAATAATAGCAATAATAATATGAGGAACCACACTCACAAACTTGATTATATAATCATCATGAACCATTTATTACATATATAAATATAGATACACTCTCATTACAATATATATATATATAAATCTATATATATAACATGAACACATCCACAACACAAAGGACACTCCTATGACCTCCAAATGGACACAAAATGGACATAAATGGAGATACAACCATGGGGGTCATTCCTATGGGTTCAAAATAGACCTATATGCATGAGAAAATGAAAAGGAGAAGGAATTTATACCTCCCGGTAGATCGAATCGAAGAAAAGCCTTCCCGGAGCGACACCGACACGTAGAGATTCCAAAAGAACACGAACGAGCTCCGAATCCTCCCAAACTTGGCTAGCTCCTCCCTTTCATGGAGTAGAGGAGAAAAGAAGAAGATTTGGTGGAAGAAGGAGTTGATTTGGTGGAAAAATGATAGGGATTTGCTCTCTAGAAATTTGGGGAAGAACAAGAGAGAGAAAAATAGATGGATAATGACAAATGGGAGGCTCAACCCTATCCTTATTGTGGCTGGCCATAAAGGTGGTTTTGTCCTATTAGAAAAAGTCCAAAAGTCCCTTTTCTAGTCTATTTACTAATACATTGGTAAGGGGTTAAGTCGGAGGTAGTTTGGTCAATCCTAAAACACTAATCCATATTAATACTAACCAAAATAATTAGTCTAGTCACTAACTAAAATTAATATCATGTGGACTAAAATTAATATTATGTGGGCCATGCCTAACTAGTGTGTGGGCCCGCTAGAGTCAAAACTACCCCGGGTCCCCGATACAAGTCGGAATGAGTTGAAATTCGAACCCGACTCAAATAACCCCAAAATATTACAATAACTAAATAAATAATTCCAAAATAATTTAAAAATAAAAAATGACAAAAATACCCCTGTTTCTGGAAACTGGGGGTGACAAATCTATCCACCTTAAAAAAATTTCGTCCTCGAAATTAAAACAAAGCAATCACAGGAAACACATGCAGAAAACAATCTCATTCAAATACTTTTAAAAAAAATCAGCAATAAAAAAATCTCCTTGAGGCACATCAAACATTTATAAATAAAAACTGATAAGTATCCGATACGGACACAAAACCATCACACCTATCAAAGGTCAAAATTAACAATCACCAACGCAATAAATATCAAAATAATTCAAGGAGGTCAAATGCAAAATATCCTTAGGCCAGAAATGATATTAAAATATCCTAATCACATGGTTAGGCTCTAGGTCAAACAGTCTCTAGGGTTTCACTAGCAAAACATCAAAATTACAAGTCAAGATTTTAAATAGTTTTAAAATAATTTAAAAAATTACCAAAAATTATATCATGATTTAAATGTCAAATCAATAAATGATTAAAATTACTCTCATTTTAGAAAATTGGGTGTTACAAGTCTACCCACCTTAGAAAAATTTCATCCTCGAAATTAAAATGTCCATACTCCCTCTAGGTCAAACCCCCACAAATCAAAGTTCCAGATTAAAACAAATCATGTGACGACATACAGGGTCATTGCATACGGTGGTAGTGAAAGTCTCATCTAGGTATACTAGTCATGCTAAACCAAGACGGTCATAGGGCATCAAACACACAAGAAATCTAGAGTGCTAAACTGGAAAAGATACATAAATAACAAATCATCAAAACTGTAAGACAGTCTATCATCCTATGTGAAAGCTGGTACTCAAAAAAAAAAGAAAAAGAAAGGTAACTTCCAATAATCTAAAAGGGTACAGAAAATCAATTTCAAAGTTAAAGAATTGAAAGTCACTTGCATTGAAATCCAATCACAATATATATATATAGAGCGTTAGAGAGGGAAAAGCTGACATTATGTAATGTTATATGGTTTGTGTGTGTATGGGTGTATGTGAACAGGTTAATATGGTAAGATAGTAGACATATGTGTAGACGAAATATACATAAAATTGTATATGAAAAATTGGGTTTCAAAACAATGGCTATCAAGTTACACTAATCATGGCATATTGGTTAAACAATCTACAATACGCAACTTATTTACTCATAACATGCATGGCTAACCTTATGCATATATATATATATAAAGAGGGTGTGTGTGTGTCCTTGTACAGGGTTATAGCCTAGTATTGAAAGGTTAAACCCAGTTTTAGTTCAGCATTTACATGCAAAGTCTGAAAATAAGCTAACATTTAAAACAGTGAAATATTAACATAATGCAGTCTCAGATTTTAGGGTTTTGAAACATCGCAACCCATCTCAATGGTCCTAATACATCCTAACATAATAGAAATAAAACCCTAACATACTATCCATACATTTATCTATGCACACAGTTCAATATTACATGTTAAATCTGAAATTTAACTAAACATGGAAATCAATGTAAAAATGTTAACATGTAACTAGTTTTCAGGATTTTGGAAAAATTTGAACATTAAAAACTAACTCAATGTTTATCACAACTAACATGTAAGAATATGAAACCTAAATTTATATTCCTACTTCCCACAAGGTATATAGCTCAAATATTACATTTAAGAAATAAAACAGCAATTTGAACTAACATTTGGAATCCCGCATCAAGGGCTAACATGCACACAGTCTCAGATTTTACAAATTTAAACACAAAACTCAACCAAAATTTTGAATTGAAACCCCACGTATAACATACATGTGCAGTGATGTAAACATAACTAATAATATGAAATTTATATTTAAATTACGAATTTAAACATGAAAAAGCAGAGAACCAAAAATATTGGGGTTTTGACAATTTAAACATCAACAACATATTAATATGTATTTAGATAGGTGGAAAAATCAAGTGTAGCATGCATACGTGTTAGGCAAAGTGTCTGCTATATATATTCATATACATATTCTCATGTCCTAATATAAAAAAAATTATTTCTACGTTAAGACAAACATTTAGATTCCTACCAAGATTGCAAGCAGGTGATTGACGTAATCAAGACAGTTTTATTATTATTATGTAATACAAGAATAATAGCAAGGAAGAAATAACGATAAAATCTGTTTTGCTTATCTATTTAAAGAAGAACCATTTTGAAATCCAGAGCTAAATTATCAAATCCAAGATAAAGTCTAGCAAAATTATCGATTCATTGTATTAAGAAGAACTCATAGCAAAAATTTACGCAAAGGTTTATAAAAACAGGCAAACCTACTCTTAAGTTAAATAATGAGAAGCAAACAAAACAAAACAATTAATAATTAAATTTTTTTTGAAGGACAGAAACAAAAGTAGAGAAAACATGTTTCGAAAATATTTAAGGTACAATATGATAATCATATGCGTCTGTCCAAAATCATGGTACACTAAATCCTCGTCATACTAGTAAGCAAGGCTATGATAATCACAGAGTCCTCGACTTAGGCACATACCTCTAAAATCATGATATTTAACATTTTTGCGATGCCGCTAGCTTAACTGCAAAAACCTTAAATTCCCACACCCGAGAGATATATCCAAGTCAAACTATATGTCCTCACCATGCTGGCTAATATGACTGTAGAAGACTAGACTCCATAACTTAGATGACCTAGCCCATATGATTTCATCTTGACAAAATTAATTTAAATCAACAATGAATACTCAAAAATCAATTCAAATTTATCAACGAACATCAAAATCCAAAAATGAACAAAAATCCATGAAATACAAACTCGGATGCAACAGCTATCATCAAAATTTAAAATTCAATAATCATCCATCAAAATTAATGAATACAACTCAAATTCAACAATAATCCATCAAAATCAAATTCGATAGCAGAAAGTAAGGATAAATCAATCAAGGAAAAAGAGTTTTCAAATCGAAGTTAAATAAGATTCTCAAGGGTCGTCCCGGGAATCTCTCAAGGGTCCTAACTGTGATTGAGTGCCTTCAAAATATATCCTAATTCTACTGCAGGCTGTAGTGGTACTCTAGTTCGAATACCACTACACTTTTAGTCTCGACCTGCATAGGCCACCACTAAAAACGTGTCACGACCCGCACCCTAAAGTTAGGGCACGAGAACGTAACAACGCCCAGCCTACGCCGCAGTGTCGGCGGTAGAACGCTGTCCTAGGTCTCAATGCATCTAACAGTATAAGACTAAACAGTTTATACTCCCCGAATGGGGGTGACATAGCAGAATGTAAACTCAATCACATCTAAGGTAGAGCATAAAGGAAGATAGATAAAACATGAAATCGAAAAGAGATACAACAGATAGAAGTCTAAGTGTCTAAGGTAAAAACTTAGAATACATCTCAAAGCTCAAATACAGTAATCCATAAAATAAATACAACTCCTGACAACTGAGATTAGCTAACTAAACAACCTCTAATGTCTCTCCTCTAGGCTAGCAGGCAATTCTCCAAGCTATCTGTAAAATTTGTCAACGTATCCTGTCAGGAAAATGAGCAAGTACAAACACCAACAGCAATTCCATAAGAATTGACAAATACTATAAAAGACAGTAATAATGAAATACAAGACAAAGATATCGACGACTTGGGAACCATTTGAAAGCCGAGTTACAACCCTTAAACCAAACAAGGACCGGAGTTGTAACCCTTCTTTCAAACAGAACTTAGTCTCGTAAATATGGTACAGTATGAAACGGGTAGAGCATATGAGAAATGAATCATAGCATGGTGAAAGTACAGTAAGTAAAGGTGAATTGGAGATATAAGATATGACAATAAACGTAAAAAGGTGATTTGAACTATTAGGACGATATGTGATCGGCTAGGGAAGCAAGAAAAGGTTATCCACTTGGCCCGACAATCTACGGTGTCCTCAACGGACAGTCATGCCGTCCAACCTGGATAACTGGCAAGGGGTATCTGCTACACCCTACGTGAGGTGAGGGTGGCGCTAGCAAAATATAGTTACAGGGAGGCTTTGATCACATAACCCATAATAATTCTCCCATCCCCGAGTAGTATCACGGATCCGGACATGGCACGTCATGACACAAGGTTCGAGAGCAGGGGGCCAGCCCACTCCCAAATCAATGTCTATATAAGTACATGAAACACAGAAATATCACATACCCATATACCGAGAAAGTCCAGGAATAACATCTCATGACAGGATCCGACGTATACTAGTTCGTGAACCGTCGTGTCGGAAATCATGTAAAACACTACAACTGAATCGGATATAGTAGATATCAAGACAATAAAAACTATCAGTGAATGTACTCGCCTGATATCTGAATGTCCAAGATAAAGATACTGCCCGAGAAGAGGTGTCTGGCTCCTAATTAGAACAGCACAAGTTACAACATGTCCAGAAGGGTAATATAAAGCACTACAATGCATTCTACATGAATCTAGGTCAACTAGGCCAAAGTCAACCCTTGGTCAACTCTGGTCAACTGTACTAGTCAAACTAGGTCAAACTAGGTCATGTCCTAACCCAACAAGTCTTACTAGGCCTAACCAAGACTATCCTAGCAAGCACACATCAATACAAGGCTATACAAGCCAACATACACCCAACTCTATATAGCATGCAATTATTCAATACTCAAATAGGCAAGAATTCATATTAGATATACACTAGGTAATCTATTACTTTAAGCTATACATGTCTACACATATATACACATGCATATATTGGTATTCAACATTAGGTCTATAATCATGGCATTTCAATGGCTATATAAACTTATATATTACAATACAATATGCTACCATATATATAATATACATACATAGCTAAGTTAACTATATTCATAAATACTTATTTAAGAGGCTATGTGTGTGTATGTGAACATGGCAAAGGGGCAAGTGAGGGTTAAATGGGCATACATAGTGTATACATATCAAAGAGTGTCAAAGTGTAAGTGAACAAAGTGTCAAGTGTGATATTGTCAACATAGTGTAAGGGGTACATGAGGTAATATAGGATTTGTGTTAACATAGAACATTACATCTCATTAACTTGTATATTGCATACATTACATCTATTATTACATTACATTTATGCTTGCATTCATTCATCATTCATTTATTCTCTTGCACTACTATATGCACCATACATTACATACTATGGAACCTACATATTCATTACAAGCCATACTTATACATGCTTACATTAGATAGGATACTTACACCTCATATATCATTTATTTAACCATTTACTCATGC
Organism: Iris pallida; assembly: GCA_029216955.1. Lineage (NCBI taxonomy): Eukaryota > Viridiplantae > Streptophyta > Magnoliopsida > Asparagales > Iridaceae > Iris > Iris pallida. The sequence goes on along the minus strand of JANAVB010002199.1, from coordinate 26,610,487 downwards.
TTGCATTCTCTATTTAGTTACATAATGTATATACATTAACATGGGTTAAAATCAAATAGAACATTATATTACACACAAGGGTGCACAAAATGCATATGCCGAATAGTAACTCTTACTAATAATCAATACTGTACCAACTCAGCATGAATTAAATTCTAGGATTAAAGTATGTTATAGATCTATGTGTTAGCTTTCCGAAACTTCAAACGGATCGCGTTTTCGTTTCCGAAAACTCCCGGAATCGCGAAAACATCGAGAACGCGTTTGTTTTTCGTACAGCTGACACTCAAATAATTCTCTAGAAAGTTACAGAAAGAAATAGGCCTATTAATACATGTTTTTGGAAAGCTAGTTTCAATATGCTTCTTTTAAAAAAAAAGAGAGATTAAACCGAACTTTGAGCTAGAAGTTATGACATTTCTAAGTTAGGGCTGAAATTAAAAACGTGGATAAAAATCATGACGGATTTAAATAGTTTGAGCCAAAAGAATACACAATATATATCCTAATTATCCACAACAATAATAGCAATAATAATATGAGGAACCACACTCACAAACTTGATTATATAATCATCATGAACCATTTATTACATATATATATATATATATATATATATATATATATATATATATATATATATATATATATATATATATAGATACACTCTTATTACAATATATATATATATAAATCTATATATATAACATGAACACATCCACAACACAAAGGACACTCCTATGACCTCCAAATGGACATAAAATGGACACAAATAGAGATACAACCATGGGGGTCATTCCTATGGGTTCAAAATAGACCTATATGCATGAGGAAATGAAAAGGAGAAGGAATTTATACCTCCCGGTAGATCAAATCGAAGAAAAGCCTTCCCGGAGCGACACCGACACGTAGAGATTCCAAAAGGACACGAACGAGCTCCGAATTCTCCCAAACTTGGCTAGCTCCTTCCTTTCATGGAGTAGAGAAGAAAAGAAGAAGATTTGGTGGAAGGAGTTGATTTGGTGGAGAAATGATAGGGATTTGCTCTCTAGAAATTTGGAAAAGAACAAGAGAGAGAAAAATAGATGGATAATGACAAATGGGAGGCTCAACCCTATCCTTATTGTGGCTGGCCATAAAGGTGGTTTTGTCCTATTAGGAAAAGTCCAAAAGCCCCTTTTCTAGTCTATTTACTAATACATTGGTAAGGGGTTAAGTCGGGGGTAGTTTGGTCAATCCTAAAACACTAATCCATATTAATACTAACCAAAATAATTAGTCTAGTCACTAACTAAAATTAATATTATGTGGACTAAAATTAATATTATGTGGGCCATGTCTAACTAGTGTGTGGGCCCGCTAGAGTCAAAACTACCCCGGATCCCCGATACAAGTCGGAATGAGTTGAAATTCGAACCCGACTCAAATAACCCCAAAATATTACAATAACTAAATAAATAATTCCAAAATAATTTAAAAATGAAAAATGACAAAAATACCCCTGTTTCTGGAAACTGGGGGTGACAGAAACCTACTTTAGAAATTTATAGTCTTTGTGGGATGAACAAGCTGCTTATTTTCCATTGCCTACTTGTACCTGTGGTGAACTTGCTGCAACGCTACAGGCTATGGGGGATGAAGACCACTTTCAGGACTTTATGTATGGGTTGAATGCTGAGTTGTATGGTCATACCCGATCTAATCTTCTGGCTCAGGATCCTCAACCGAGTTTAGATCGGGCATACCAGGCAGTCCGTGAGGAGGAAGATATGCAAAAATCTCAGGTCCAATCCGCTACTGAGGAGGTGTTGGTGCTGACTATCAAGACTCCTAATAATAGAACCTCCGATTCTAGGGACAAATCAGGTATGATATGTACTCATTGCAAGAAAACAGGTCATGATGTTACAACTTGCTTTGCCAAGATTAGCTATCCAGAGTGGTGGGAGACTCGTCCTCGGCGTGAGGGCGGACGTGGTGCTGGCGGTGGCAGAGGCCCGGCACCACAGCAGAGACGTGATGGGGGACGCGGTACTGGTGGCGCAGGGGCTGTTCATCATGTCGTCGCTGCTGGTCATGGTGTCCCTGCTTGTCTTGCTGAGAGTTCGGCGGATATGATGCATGGAGGGTATCCCTCACCACTCTATAATGCCTGTAGTTCGTATTACGTATCTTGGAATACGTGTACGTATTTGTTCTTGTATTACATATCTCTTAGCTTGGCCCGGTTTATTTTGGGTTGGTTCGGCTAGACTTGGGTTGCCTTGGTTCATCATGAACCAAGGGGAGAACCCCTACCTACCACCACCATCATCCTTTATTAACCCATTCCTTTAATTCTCTCTCTTCAATTACTTCTTCTTCTCCCACCATTACTTCTTCAACCACCAGGAGAGTGAGAGAGATAGAGCTTAGGCAAGTGCATCTTGCTTCATGGAGGAACATAAATTTTATTGTTCTATTCTCTTCTTCACAGCATTCTAAGACACTTTAGTGCTTGGCATTTTCAATTTCCATGGCTAAATTCTTCTAGATCTAAGATTATAGTATTTTCGGATTTCTTGGGTTTTAATCTATTTAACTTTATTATTTCTAAGTTTTGATGGTTCCATGTTGTAGAGAATTTCGTTCTACCCCATTTTGACCTATGGAAGTCCAAATTTGGACTCACGATGAAGGTTTTATGGAGCTTGGAAGCTATGGGTTCCATGGCCATCCTTCTCAGACTTTCTGAGAAGATGGGTACCCACTTACTCAGCCGCATAGATGGGTACCCACTTACTCAGCCGCATAGATGGGTACCCACTTACCCAGCCGCATGAGATTTACTTGCTCAGCCGCATGGGTACCCACTTACTTAGCCGCATAAATGGGTACCCACTTACCCAGCCGCATGAGATTCATTCACTTAGCCGCATGAGATTCATTCACTTAGCTGCATGAGATTCATTTTACTCAGCCGCATAGATGGGTACCTACTTACTCAGCCGCATAGATGGGTACCCACTTATCCAGCCGCATGAGATTTACTTGCTCAGCCGCATGGGTACCCACTTACTCAGCCGCATAGATGGGTACCCACTTACCCAGCCGCATGAGATTCATTCACTAAGCCGCATGAGATTCATTCACTTAGCCGCATGAGATTCATTTTACTCAGCCGCATAGATGGGTACCCACTTACTCAGCCGCATAGATGGGTACCCACTTATCCAGCCGCATGAGATTCATTCACTAAGCCGCATGAGATTCATTCACTTAGCCGCATGAGATTCATTTTACTCAGCCGCATAGATGGGTACCCACTTACTCAGCCGCATAGATGGGTACCCACTTACCCAGCCGTATGAGATTTATTCACTTAGCCGCATGAGATTCATTTTACTCAGCCGCATAGATGGGTACCCACTTACTTAGCCGCATAGATGGGTACCCACTTACCCAGCCGCATGAGATTCATTCACTTAGCCGCATGAGATTCACTTACTCAGCCGCATAGATGGGTACCCACTTACTCAGCCGCATAGATGGGTACCCATCTACTGCCGCATGAGCCCCTAATTCACCCTTGGCCGTATAGTATCTAATTTGATTGTTTTTCTTGTCCTCTTTGGCTGGTTTATGGTCAGAATTTCTTCCAACTCCCAACATAAAAATTGTAGATCTTTTCCTTGGCTTCCAGAATATGTTATTAACTATTTATGCAACTTTTTTCATTTATAATATTGTAAGGATGGAACACGATAGTGGCCCGTCATGGCGTACTCTTGATAAGTAACCCTGACATGATACACCTCGATATGTTGTTGCGACAGCTAGTACGACATGACAAGTATGAAAGACCTGGACACCGTGGGCGATTGTGTTTGTACAAATAAACTGGTACTGTCTTGCATCATGTCTAGGATGGGGATCCCTGAGTACCACGGTCAGGGGTACCAACTGAAATTGACTAAGGCTAATTAACTAGAATGATTCAGTAGTCATGAAGAGATTCCCAGCTACAGGCAATCCCGTTATCTGGGCGCATTAAGTGGACTTGTAGCCTACCGACGAGTAGGGCACATTTCCAGCACACAGTCATGTGGTGCACCCTTCATAAACGGACATTCGACTCGGATAACCGGATGGTCTGCAGGGCTTGTGGCTGTTGGGATAATCTCATTGCATCTTGCTAGTAACTAGGCTGTGATAACCCTAGTTAGTTAAAAGTATCAAGCCGTACTCTTGATTGGCCGTGATTGATTGGATGAAGTTTATTCCAGCTTAGTCTTATCCTGATCCGGTGCAAGATTGGGACATGACATGATTATTGATGCTTGCCTTAACAATAACGATCAGGGGTCCAGTTCTGTTCAGGCGAAGGGTTACAACCCCGATCCTTGTTTGGTTTAAGGGTTGTAACCTGGCTCCCGGAGCAGTTCTGTGTCCTCTCTTCGTTTATTATCTTATTGCAACCCCATGCCATGCTCGTCATGTTCTTTTACCTTATTTTAATACCATGATTATTTATACTGGCCTTAGCAATAAAGATCAGGGGTCCAGTTCTGTTCAGGCGAAGGGTTACAACCCCGGTCCTTGTTTGGTTTAAGGGTTGTAACCTGGCTCCCGAAGCAGTTCTGTGTCCTCTCTTCGTTTATTGTCTCCACTATACCAATAGTATTTGAGACGAGTTTCTATTCAGGTGAAGGGTTACAACCCCGGTCCTTGTTTGGTTTAAGGGTTGTGACCTGGCTACTTGAATGGTTTCTTCGTACTCAGTTTACTGTTGTTATCTCTATTACTATCAGTTCTTTATTTACTATCTTTAATATTCTATTATGATAGACTGGTTTTAGTTCCTAAGTGAAGCCTCCTTTGTGGCACTTGCTCTTTCTGGGGTCTGACCCAGCTGGTTTTGTATGGCCAGATATCGGAGCAGCACCAGAGGATCCACCTGTCTTCCAGCCAGATGGTGACCACCAGGCGTAACCCTGGCAACGAGTGGGTTTCTTTTTGTCCTCCCACTTTATTGTAAAATTATTCTTTTGAGGCGTTTAGCCGGCGAGCACGTGTTAGCTCGTATTGTACCTTATTTACTGTCTGCCTACGGGCTGTAACATGATTGACAAATCCTAGGGTTGATCATGTATGACTGAAACTCTTGCTAGTCCTGACATTTTGTACGACTAGCTTCATGATCATCTGAATATGTAATGTATGGGACGCCTTACTATTGTATATTTGGTGTTCTGACATCTTGTAACTGTTATTATATTGCTTGAGATTGAGACAATAGGCTTGTTCTTGACCATAGGAGACTGATGGCTTGTAATTAAACCCTCATATATCTAGACAGCCGTGACCGTATAGTGACGTGGTTTCCATTTCATTATACGTAGCTGGCTATGTCTGCCCCCGCTCTCCAGTATTCTGGTTCTGGGGCGTGACATGGTTTAAGTGGTGGCCCATGCAGGTCTTGTAAATCAAGATATGTGAGGGTTTATCGAATAGATGTCTCAATCAGTATTCGCCCTTGATCTCTGCTCGTATCTTCAAATCCCTGAGAATCTTGACCTGATCACATGCTTGTATCGTTGATCTGTCATGGTCCTTCCTTATTGTTCCCTATGTCGTCTTCTTCAGCGGTATTGTTCCTGGACCTGCCGATCAGCAAGGCGGTGCACCTCCAGCGGACCAGTAGCAACCCGGAGATCAAGCCCAGCATTCAGGAGTAGCCTCCAGAGTCATGCCTACCGGAGAAGAGCCACCAATTCAGCCCGTTCAGCCTGCCGAGCCTGATGATGGCACTTTGGTGGGTCTCATCAGGTCCCTATTAGATTTCCAGGATCGTCGCGGAGATGCCTTGCACCAGACGGTGGCAGATGCTTTGACCAGAGGCGGTCATCAGGGTAATAGCGCGGCCAACAGCTTCAAGCGCTTGAACCCTCCCTTCTTCGACGGCAGTGAAGATGCGATCGCTGCAGATGCATGGCTTCAGGACACCGAGGTGATTCTAGAAGCAGCCAGGACCCCCGAGATCGAGAAGGTGGTCGTGGTATGCCTGCAGTTACTAGATCTTGCCCGTAGCTGGTGGGCAGCACAGGCCGAAGGATTAGTGGCCCCTATTTCATGGGCAGTATTCAGAGAGAGATTCCAGACCAAGTATTTTGATGCTGTAGCTCGGTATGATCTACAGACGAGGTTCACCAATCTGAAGCAGATGGGCAGGACAGTCGATGGATATGCGGCCGAGTTTTCCAGACTCAGTCGGTTTGCTCCCACCTTGGTGGCAACCGAGTATGATAGAGCCCAGCGATTCCAGCAAGGGCTTCACCTGGAGATTCTATTGGCAGTTGAACAGTTTGAGCATCAGACTTTTGATGCAGTATTGAGAGCAGCCCGGAGGCATGAGTATACCTCCCAGAGGATCGTGGATAGGACTGGGGGTCGAAAGCGATCCCACAGCCAGATGAATCAGTCTTCGGCGCCAGCCCCGGCAGCCAGGGCTTTGACCATTGGAGCACCGAGGCGGGCGACCTCAGTGACGTTGGTTCAGCATTCAGCCCCGATGCACCCTCAGCAGCAGATGCAGAAGCAGTCTTCCGCAGTGGGATGTTCACACTGCGGGAAGCCAGGGCATGTGGTGTCCGAGTGTCGCAGAGCACAGGGTTTGTGCTTGGCTTGTGGTGCCCCAGACCACAGGATTGGGAACTGCCCGAACAGGAGGAGTTCATCCTCAGCCCTCACTAGTCCTTCAGTTAGAGGACCAGCACCAGTCCAGCCGCGGCAGCAGCTGCAGTATCCGTTCTCGAGGCCGTTGCCAACGCAGGCCCAGGCGTTCCAGCAGCAGAGACCGCAGCAGTATGCCCAAGCCCAAGCCCTGATCCAGAGTAGGCAGAGGAATTTTCAGCAGAGGGGACTCGCACCCAGAGGACATGGTCAAGTGCTGGCTTTGACCATGGGAGAGGAAGGAATAGCACCAGGTGAGGTGGTGGCAGGTACTATTCTCGTCAACACCTTTCCAGCTTCAGTATTATTTGATTCTGGTGCCTCGCATTCATTTATGTCTGCACGATTCGCGACATGGGTAGGACTGGAGCCCGAGTCATTATCAGTAAGGCTCAATATACTTACTGGTAACGGACTTGTGGGAGTAGATAGGGTATTTTCCTCGTACCGGATCGTAGTTAGCGGTAGAGGATTCCCCGCTAGATTGATAGAGTTTCCGATGGCCGATTATGATGTGGTCTTAGGGATGGATTGGTTGAGGGACCAGTATGCTAGGATAGACTGCCACATTGGCAGGGTTGTTTTTAGCATTCCAGGCGAGCCAGAGTTTTCCTTCTCTCGAGGCGAGGTTGAGTCTTCTTCTCCAGTATTGCGGATGGCAGTAGCAGCAGTGCAGTTACCCCGAATAGTAGAAAAGTTTCTAGATGTTTTCCCAGAAGAGCTTTCAGGGATGCCGCCAGAGCGAGAGATCGAGTTCACCATAGACTTGATTCCTGGGACAGCTCCAGTGTCGGAGAAAGTCTACAGGATGGCGCCGTCAGAGCTAGAGATATTGTACAAGATGATTGAAGAACTCAGAACCAAGGGATTCATTCGTGCTAGTGGATCGCCTTGGGGAGCCCCGATGCTTCTTATGAAAAAAAAGGATGGTTCATCCAGGTTATGTGTAGATTATCGTACCTTGAACTCAGTGACAATCAAGAACAGATACCCTCTCCCGAGGATAGATGACTTGTTTGATCAACTCCAAGGGGCAGCAGTGTTTTCGAAGATCGACTTGCGATCAGGGTACCACCAGATCAGAGTCAGAGAGCAGGACATCCCAAAGACAGCGTTCAGATCGAGATATGGGTATTGGGAGTTCCTTGTGATGCCATTTGGAGCAACCAATGCGCCGGCAGTATTCATGGACCTCATGAATCGCATCTTCATGCCTTACTTGGATCAGTTTGTGATCGTGTTCTTGGATGACATCCTAGTCTATAGCAAGAGTGAAGCGGAGCATGAGCAGCATCTCAGAGTTGTTCTTCAGATCCTCAGAGAGCACCAGTTATATGCCAAGTTCAGTAAATACGAGTTCTGGCTCGATCGCATTTCGTACCTGGGTCATATAATCACTCGAGGAGGAGTAGAAGTGGATCCCCAGAAGATTATGGCTATTGAGTCATGGCCAGTGCCCAACACAGTTGCAGAAGTTCGCAGTTTTCTTGGATTGGCCGGTTACTACCGGCAATTTGTTTCAGACTTTGCTCGGATTTCAGTGCCATTGACGCAGTTGACCCGCAAGGATGCGCAGTTTACTTGGACGGCAGAGTGTCAGAGTTCTTTTGAGCAGTTGAAGCGAGGCCTGATAACAGCTCCTATTCTTACGCTTCCAGATGGGACCGGAGGATTCTCAGTGTATTGTGATGCTTCAGGCAGAGGTTTAGGATGTGTTCTGATGCAGCATGGGAAGGTAATAGCTTATGCGTCACGACAACTTCGTGATCATGAGAGAAATTACCCAACCCATGACTTAGAGCTGGCAGCTGTAGTGTTTGCACTTAAGTTGTGGAGACACTACCTGTATGGAGATAGGGTGGAGATTTTCACCGACCACAAGAGTCTGAAGTATGTTTTCACCCAGAAAGATCTTAACATGCGTCAGAGGAGATGGCTAGAACTACTTGTGGATTATGATGTCAACTTGCAGTATCATCCTGGGAAGGCCAACGTTGTTGCAGAAGCATTGAGCAGGAGAGCTGGAGTTTATTTCCTAACAGCGCAGCCAGACTGTTGGCAGATCTTCATAAGATGGGTATAGAAGTTGTTCTCCCTTCCAGTGTGGCATTGATGGCCAGTATGCAAGTTCAGTCTACTATAGTCGAGAGGATCCAGATGGCGCAGTCAGCAGATTCAAAGCTTCAGCGACTCAGAGCAGAGTGCGAGGCAGGACGAAGACCAGAGTTATGTATCCATGAAGACGGTACCCTTCGACATGAAAGGCGTCTTTGTGTACCCAGTGGAGATATCAGACAGGAGATCATGACAGAGGCTCACAGTTCGCAGTATTCCATCCATCCGGGTGGCACAAAGATGTACCGTGATGTCCGCCAGCACTTTTGGTGGAATGGCATGAAGAGGGAGATAGCTCGGTTTGTCTCTCGGTGTTTGGTTTGCCAACAAGTTAAAGCTGAACATCAGAGGCCGGCTGGACTTCTTCAGCCCTTGTCGATCCCAGAATGGAAGTGGGAGCATGTGACCATGGATTTTGTGACCGGATTGCCTAGATCCCCAGCTGGTAGAGATGCTATCTGGGTTATAGTTGATCGGCTCACGAAGGTGGCTCACTTTCTTCCGTTCAGAATAGGTCAGTCGACGGCTCAGCTAGCGGAGATGTATCTTCGACAGATTATCAGATTGCACGGAGTACCAGTCAGTATCACCTCGGACCGAGATTCAAGATTCACGTCGCACTTTTGGCGTAGCTTACAAGAGAGTTTGGGGACTCATCTCCAGTTCAGTTCAGCGTATCATCCGCAGACAGATGGCCAGTCGGAACGCACGATCCAGACTCTTGAAGACATGTTGCGGTCCTGTACACTTGACTTCGGTGGTTCATGGGAAGATCACTTACACCTGGTAGAATTCTCGTACAATAACAGTTTTCAGGCCAGTATCCAGATGGTACCGTTCGAGGCACTGTATGGTAGGAAGTGCAGATCCCCGCTAGCCTGGGACGATGTCGGAGAGAGACAGATGCTCGGTCCAGAAATGATTGCTCAGACAGTTGAGGTGGTCAGAAGAGTCCGAGATCATCTTCGAGTAGCACAAGATCGCCAGCGTCATTGGGCCGATTCTCATCGGCGACCCCTTGAATTTTCTGTCGACGATCATGTATTCCTTAGGATCTCGCCTACCCGTGGTGTCATTCGTTTCGGCGTACGGGGCAAGCTTAGTCCTAGGTATATAGGACCGTTTGACATTCTGGAGCGAGTAGGAGATGTATCCTATCGTCTTGCTCTTCCACCATCGCTACGTGAGGTGCATGACGTATTCCATGTATCCCAACTGCGACGGTATATCCCGAACCCGAGCCACATCCTGGATCATTCGGAATTGGTTGTTGGTACCAACCTTTAGTATGAGGAGAGGCCCGTGTCTATATTAGACCGAAGAGAGAAGACACTCAAGAACAAGACTATCAAGTTAGTCCGAGTTGCTTGGGATCATCACTCTTTGGGTAAGTCAACGTGGAAGCGTGAGGATGACATCCGATCGCGATATCCCGACCTGTTTGACTCATGAGGTATAATGTCTTTCTTATGCCTCATGCCATCGATTCCTTGCTTGCATGATTGATTGTTTGTCTAGTTAAAACTTGCTTGTGATTAGTATAGCTTGTTCTTGCCACTCTAGCCTCTTGATTAAATTCCGAGGACGGAATTCTTTTAAGGTGGGTAGAGTTGTAATGCCTGTAGTTCGTATTACGTATCTTGGAATACGTGTACGTATTTGTTCTTGTATTACATATCTCTTAGCTTGGCCCGGTTTATTTTGGGTTGGTTCGGCTAGACTTGGGTTGCCTTGGTTCATCATGAACCAAGGGGAGAACCCCTACCTACCACCACCATCATCCTTTATTAACCCATTCCTTTAATTCTCTCTCTTCAATTACTTCTTCTTCTCCCACCATTACTTCTTCAACCACCAGGAGAGTGAGAGAGATAGAACTTAGGCAAGTGCATCTTACTTCATGGAGGAACATAAATTTTATTGTTCTATTCTCTTCTTCACAGCATTCTAAGACACTTTAGTGCTTGACATTTTCAATTTCCATGGCTAAATTCTTCTAGATCTAAGATTATAGTATTTTCGGATTTTTTGGGTTTTAATCTATTTAACTTTATTATTTCTAAGTTTTGATGGTTCTATGTTGTAGAGAATTTCGTTCTACCCCATTTTGACCTATGGAAGTCCAAATTTGGACTCACGATGAAGGTTTTATGGAGCTTGGAAGCTATGGGTTCCATGGCCATCCTTCTCAGACTTTCTGAGAAGATGGGTACCCACTTACTCAGCCGCATAGATGGGTACCCACTTACTCAGCCGCATAGATGGGTACCCACTTACCCAGCCGCATGAGATTTACTTGCTCAGCCGCATGGGTACCCACTTACTTAGCCGCATAGATGGGTACCCACTTACCCAGCCGCATGAGATTCATTCACTTAGCCGCATGAGATTCATTCACTTAGACGCATGAGATTCATTTTACTCAGCCGCATAGATGGGTACCCACTTACTCAGCCGCATAGATGGGTACCCACTTACCCAGCCGCATGAGATTTACTTGCTCAGCCGCATGGGTACCCACTTACTCAGCCGCATAGATGGGTACCCACTTACCCAGCCGTATGAGATTCATTCACTAAGCCGCATGAGATTCATTCACTTAGCCGCATGAGATTCATTTTACTCAGCCGTATAGATGGGTACCCACTTACTCAGCCGCATAGATGGGTACCCACTTACCCAGCCGCATGAGATTCATTCACTAAGCCGCATGAGATTCATTCACTTAGCCGCATGAGATTCATTTTACTCAGCCGCATAGATGGGTACCCACTTACTCAGCCGCATAGATGGGTACCCACTTACCCAGCCGCATGAGATTTATTCACTTAGCCGCATGAGATTCATTTTACTCAGCCGCATAGATGGGTACCCACTTACTTAGCCGCATAGATGGGTACCCACTTACCCAGCCGCATGAGATTCATTCACTTAGCCGCATGAGATTCACTTACTCAGCCGCATAGATGGGTACCCACTTACTCAGCCGCATAGATGGGTACCCATCTACTGTCGCATGAGCCCCTAATTCACCCTTGGCCGTATAGTATCTAATTTGATTGTTTTTCTTGTCCTATTTGGCTGGTTTATGGTCAGAATTTCTTCCAACTCCCAACATAAAAATTGTAGATCTTTTTCTTGGCTTCCAGAATATGTTATTAACTATTTATGCAACTTTTCTCATTTATAATATTGTAAGGATGGAACACGATAGTGGCCCGTCATGGCGTACTCTTGATAAGTAACCCTGACATGATACACCTCGATATGTTGTTGCGACAGCTAGTACGACATGACAAGTATGAAAGACCTGGACACCGTGGGCGATTGTGTTTGTACAAATAAACTGGTACTGTCTTGCATCATGTCTAGGATGGGGATCCCTGAGTACCACGGTCAGGGGTACCAACTGAAATTGACTAAGGCTAATTAACTAGAATGATTCAGTAGTCATGAAGAGATTCCCAGCTACAGGCAATCCCGTTATCTGGGCGCATTAAGTGGACTTGTAGCCTACCGACGAGTAGGGCACATTTCCAGCACACAGTCATGTGGTGCACCCTTCATAAACGGACATTCGACTCGGATAACCGGATGGTCTGCAGGGCTTGTGGCTGTTGGGATAATCTCATTGCATCTTGCTAGTAACTAGGCTGTGATAACCCTAGTTAGTTAAAAGTATCAAGCCGTACTCTTGATTGGCCGTGATTGATTGGATAAAGTTTATTCCAGCTTAGTCTTATCCTGATCCGGTGCAAGATTGGGACATGACATGATTATTGATGCTTGCCTTAACAATAACGATCAGGGGTCCAGTTCTGTTCAGGCGAAGGATTACAACCCCGATCCTTGTTTGGTTTAAGGGTTGTAACCTGGCTCCCGGAGCAGTTCTGTGTCCTCTCTTCGTTTATTGTCTTATTGTAACCCCATGCCATGCTCGTCATGTTCTTTTACCTTATTTCAATACCATGATTATTTATACTGGCCTTAGCAATAAAGATCAGGGGTCCAGTTCTGTTCAGGCGAAGGGTTACAACCCCGGTCCTTGTTTGGTTTAAGGGTTGTAACTGGCTTCCGGAGCAGTTCTGTGTCCTCTCTTCGTTTATTGTCTCCACTATACCAATAGTATTTGAGACGAGTTTCTATTCAGGTGAAGGGTTACAACCCCGGTCCTTGTTTGGTTTAAGGGTTGTAACCTGGCTACTTGAATGGTTTCTTCGTACTCAGTTTACTATTGTTATCTCTATTACTATCAGTTCTTTATTTACTATCTTTAATATTCTATTATGATAGACTGGTTTTAGTTCCTAAGTGAAGCCTCCTTTGTGGCACTTGCTCTTTCTGGGGTCTGACCCAGCTGGTTTTGTATGGCCAGATATCGGAGCAGCACCAGAGGATCCACCTGTCTTCCAGCCAGATGGTGACCACCAGGCGTAACCCTGGCAACGAGTGGATTTTTTTTGTCCTCCCACTTTATTGTAAAATTATTCTTTTGAGGCGTTTAGCCGGCGAGTACGTGTTAGCTCGTATTGTACCTTATTTACTGTCTGCCTACGGGCTGTAACATGATTGACAAATCCTAGGGTTGATCATGTATGACTGAAACTCTTGCTAGTCCTGACATTTTGTACGACTAGCTTCATGATCATTCGAATATGTAATGTATGGGACGCCTTACTATTATATATTTGGTGTTCTGACATCTTGTAACTGTTATTACATTGCTTGAGATTGAGACAATAGGCTTGTTCTTGACCATAGGAGACTGATGGCTTGTAATTAAACCCTCATATATCTAGACAGCCGTGACCGTATAGTGACGTGGTTTCCATTTCATTATACGTAGCTGGCTATGTCTGCCCCCGCTCTCCAGTATTCTGGTTCTGGGACGTGACACACTCTCAGGTGAACAATGGCAAAAACTGATGAGCTTGCTGGATAACGACAATACTTCCAAACCTTGTTCATTAAACTCTGATCGTCTGATGGATAAGAATTCTTCTGTCCCTTGGATATTCGATACTGGGGCTACTCTTCATGCGACAGGATCTCATGAATGTTTAGTTGATTGCTTTGAGGGCCCTGTCTGTCCTGTTATTTTGCCTGATGGGAGCACTATTGAGGCTGTTCTGAGAGGCAAAGTATTTCTGACTGCTTCATTGGTGTTGACGGATGTTCTTTATGTTCCGACATTGACATGCAATTTGATCTCTGTCTCACAATTGATTGGTGCCAAAAATTGTGATATGTTATTTACTCCTGATTTGTGTTTTGTTCAGGACCGACGTACGAGGATGGTGATTGAAGCAGGTGAAAAAGGGGTAAAATTTACTTCTTGGGGGTGGTCCCAGCTTCTTTGGCTTCGGTGATCCTGGCATGCAAAGAGAGTGATTCTGAGGTTTGGTATAGTAGACTGGGGCACCCTTCAGATAAAGTAATGCAGACTTTACCTTTTCTCTCTGGTAGTAGTATTTTCTCATAAGGCTTGTGATATTTGTCATCAAGCTAAACAGACTCGTGATGCCTTTCCTGATAGTAGTAGTCGTGCTTTGAGATGCTTTGAACTTATCCACTGTGATCTGTGGGGACCATATAGTGTTCCGTCATCTAATTGGGCACGGTATTTTTTGACTTTGGTGGATGATTATTCTAGAGCTGTTTGGGTTGTTTTATTGGAGGATAAGTGTGTTGTTTATTCTATGTTTCTTAAATTCATTGCTATGGTGAAATGTCAATTTGGGGCTGATATACGTCGTGTGCGGAGTGACAACGGCACTGAATTTAATTTTTACGAGATTATTTTTCATCTCAAGGTATATTGTTTCAAACATCCTGTGTTGGGACACCTCAACAAAATGGAAGGGTGGAAAGAAAACATCAACATATTTTAAATTTAGCCAGGGCATTGCGATTTCAGGGTTCCCTTTCCGTAGATTTTTGGAGGAAATGTGTTCTGGGTGCATGCTATTTGATAAATAGAACCCCTTCTAGTATCTTGCATTTAAAGTCTCCTTATGAAGTTTTATATGGTTCGGATCCTTCATATGATCATCTACGTATCTTTGGTTGTATGTACTATGCGTATGATTTAAAATCCCGATATGATAAATTTGCTAGTAGGAGCAAAAAATATATCTTTGTTGGGTATCCACTTGATAAAAAGAGATAGAAACTGTATGATTTGGAGTCTGGTGAATTTTTGTGTCCCGTGATGTTACTTTTTATGAAAAAGAATTTCCTGGATGTGGCTCTGCTAGTGAGATATCTTCTTCGATACGTCATATATCTGTTGAGGTGCCGGGAGACGATATAGAGGCTTTTGGGATGGTGCCGGCTACGGTTGCTGAGGCCGGAGTGGTTGATGGTGGCTCGACATCGAGTGACAAGGATGCACAGGTCGATGCAGAAGTATTGACAGAAGAGTCCGCTGGAGGTGATGCGGATACTACTAATGATACAGGGGATACAGTGTTGCCAGAGGTACCCGATGAGGTAGTTTTGGGAAGAGGAATGAGAAAGAAATCACAACCAGTACGATTACAGGATTTTGTGACGAATGCTGTTCGAAGTAAAAGTCTCCCCTTCACCACAGTTCATCTGTTCCCGTCACTTCCTCAGGTACTTCGTATCCTCTAACACAATTTCTAAGTTATGACATATTTACTGCTGGATACAGAGATTTTCTTGCAGCTATCACTGCCGGTGTTGAGCCTACTTTATATCGCCAGGCCTCGCGAGATTCAGGCTGGCGTTGTCATGCCCCGATTCCGTAGAATCGATAGTCATCCCCCGGGCGTGATGCCGTACGAACCTAAGTTGCAATCGCACAAGGCATAGTCATAAGGTTATCCGAAACACAACATCAAGTTAGAGTACGCAGAAAAATTGATTGACACATTTGAAATAGAAGTAAACTTTTTCATTGATAATAAAACATCATTTACATTGACTTCCTTACATTTATTGTCGCGCGGGCTACAACAAGACTCGACTTACAAAATGAACGCCGATGAGATAGTCGTTCCATACATTACACCCTTTTATACAAGCAAAAACCATTACACATTTTCACCTGCGATCGAGGCGAGTCGAGCCGCCATCTTCTTTTGGACTGAGTGCGGGTCTTCTTCAAAAGGAATCCAGAACAAGCCTTTACACGGACGAGGCTTCAAAAGTGTCCACGCCGCCTTGAGAATTTAGGTGGCACGCCCTTCGTGGTTCGGGGTACCTGCGTGGAGAGCGAGGATCAGTACATTACACTTTGTACTGGTGCGTGGCAAGTTAATTTCCAAGCTCTTATTTGGTTGAATGAGTTTATATGACTTAGTTCATGAATGTTTCTAACCATCCTAATGAATTTCAAGCATGCAATGACAAGCTTAATGTAATTTACATCGGAACTTACCCCCGGCGGACCGCGCCGCGCCTTATGAAACCTACCATGTTCTTCCCTGTCAATTGTTAACATTTTTCATATCAAGTACAAAATGTACGTGTGATTGGTCACTGGCATCATAAGCCATCCTGGACATATAGCTTTGTTAATCGAGATCCTTTCAACGCAAGTAGCTAGCTCCGTTGCAAGTCCTCGCTTAACCTGTGCTGAAACCTTATGCACGACTATACCCTGTTTCCTCCTAGGCCAAAACGGTCCCGTGGCCTCGGGTTGCCGCTCGAGGAAACTATCGCCTTGTTGACAAGTTATCCATAACCGTGTGAAGACATATTTTCCTTTTTAGTTATTAAGACATAGCCTACATTCTCTTTGAAACTCAATCCTTTTTTCCGTGTTCGTGCCCTTGCATTTATCTTTTCATTCGCAACAACACTATCAATTTTTCCTAAGAAGAGGGTCGAGAAAAGAAGGGTCAGCCACTCACTTTGAGTTTACTTCGGCGAGGAAACTTGTTGGTCACGCTTAGACGTCGCCTACGCGATTACCTGAAATCGCACAAGCAACCGATTAGAACACTGCATTAATCAAGGAGTTCGATAGGAAATGCGAGTTCGAAATGCAAGCCATGAAAATTATCGAAAACATTCACGAAAGCGCATTCAGAAAACAAAGCCAAAACCAACGCAAGCGGCGTAAAAAGCAGAGCAACGGAAGGTCTCTCCCGACTCAGCCGCAGAGTCAATCCTCGAGGCGCAATCCGCTGAATATGGGACTTGGTTCCGAAGAAGACATTCCATAATGAGGAATGGATCTTAATTCAACCGTTCCCGTTCGATCGACTCGGCCGATCCCGACCTATCGATCCTGACCGAATCGATAGCGACAGTGTTCCTTTCTCGCGCACCCCGTGGACAAGTATGGGGCACGATGTAGGGACGGGGCACTACAGGCGTACAGCTATGCAAACTGAAATACAGGCTCTGAAAGATAATGGGATATGGAGTCTTGTCGATTTATCTCCTAGGAAGAAAGCATTGGGAAGTAGATGGGTGTACAAAATAAAGTATAAATCCGACGGCAACGTTGAGCGCTTAAAGGCACGGTTGGTTGTGTTCGGTAATCATCAGGTTGAGGGGATCGACTATTCAGAAACATTTTCCCCGGTAGCTAAGATGCCTATATTTTGGACATTCTTGGCTGTTGTAGCTGTGAAAGGCTGGACTTTGTACCAGATGGATGTGCACAATGCTTTTCTTCATGGAGATCTGACAGAAGAAGTATATATGAAGTTGTCGCCAGGTTTTTTGCATAGTGAACCCGACAAAGAGTGTCGCCTGCGTAAGTCTCTATATGGATTGAAACAGGCACCACGTTGTTGGTTCGCTAAGCTTACTGCTTCTCTGATATCCTATGGATTTATTCAATCACATTCCGATTATTCCCTTTTTTCTTTTTTAAGGGAAAGGTAGAGTTGCATGTTTTGATCTATGTGGATGATATGATTGTGTCTGGTAATAACACAGGTGCTTTAGATGCTTTCAAAAAGTATCTTAGTTCTTGCTTTCACATGAAGGACCTCGGTGTTGAAGAACTTTCTTGGCATAGAGGTGGCTCGGAGTGCGGAAGGAATTTCCTTGTGTCAAAGAAAGTATGCTTTGGACATTATTTCAGAATGCGGTTTGATGGGGTCTCGTCCTGCTGGTTTTCCCATAGAGCCCAATCACAAGCTGGCAGAATCGACTAGTCCAAGGATGGCGGATGCAGATACTTATCGGAGGCTGGTTGGGAGGTTGATTTATCTATCATTTACTTGCCCTGACTTGGCATATGCTGTGCATATCTTGTTTCAATTCTTACAGGAGCCTCGACAAGATCATTGGCATACTGCTTTGAGAGTTGTCAGATATCTCAAAAATGCACCAGGACAGGGTATTCTTTTGAAAGCTGATTGTGATCTCCGTCTTTCTGGTTGGTGTGATTCCGACTGGGCAAGTTGTCATTTGACTCGCCGCTCTGTTACAGGCTGGTTAGTATTTCTGGGAGGGTCTCTTATTTCTTGGAAGACTAAGAAGCAATCAACTGTTTTCCGATCTTCTGCTGAAGCTGAATACCGATCTCTTGCTGCGCTTGTTTGTGAGTTGAAATGGTTGAAGGAGTTATTGGTGTGTTTGGACGTTCGCCAGGAGTCTGCTATGTCGGTGTATTGTGACATTCAGTCAGCCCTGCACCTGGCTCAGAACCCGGTATTTCATGAGCGCAGTAAGCATATTGAGGTGGATTTGCATTTTGTTCCCGATGCTATTAGAGATGGCACCGTAATAGCCTCGCATGTTCCTACTTCTTTTCAACTGGCTGACATCTTCACCAAGCTCCTTGGAAAGCAAGTGTTTGATTCTTTTCTTTCCAAGTTGGACATTTGTGACTTGCATGCTCCAACTTGAGGGGGGTGTTAGATTATATTTGTAATGTAAATATGGCCCATACCCATAAGCCCAAATGTAGACACTATATATATTGTAACAAACCCTAGTAATGAGAAGAAGGCATTATTATTTCCTACAATATTGATCATAGTTTTTAGATGTTGTTTAGTCGAACTTGAGTTGGAATGAGTTATGGTGTTTGATTATTCAATTATATAAAAATGGTGCAAGAGTTTTTTTTTATCAATGTGCAAGAGTTTGTGTCTAGAAGTTTTTATTGATTTTGTAGAATATTTTATGATATTTTGTTTAAACGTGATCAAGATGCTTCTACTTAAATTTCTATGGTACTATTTTTTCAAGAGAAACGATGTTTTAACGATGCCCTAAATGTAAAATGTGCTCATTATAATGAAACAATGTATCTTCTAAAAAAATAAAAAAAATTAACACTTTGTTTTCAATATATCCGAATAAGGGGCATTATTTTGGATTTCGTCCTGGACATTAAAATACTCCAGGCCGGCTCTGCCAGTCCTAATTGTTTAGCAACCACGGTCAATGAGTAGACGAAGGAAATGGAGCGATCGACTACTGAGTGCATTGAGCAGCGGCGCCATCCGGCTCCGGCGGGCCTTGCGATGTGCGGCAAACCCCAATTAACTCCACTTCTTGTCCTCCGAACGATTCGACGAACTAGATGAGTATAATGAGAGAGCGGGATTGGCTACTAATTATAATTGCAAACCATGTTTTATTATCTTTGGCAAAACGCATGCGAGATAGAGTGTGTAGTGTACATTTTTTTTTCACTTCTAAGTCAAAGGCCACTAACGTGTAGAGAAATTTATGTGAAAGAATTATATTTCCTTTTTCAGGTCTCCAACTTTCTAAAATTTTCAGAAAATTTACTGTATCGAAATAGATTTTATATAAATTACTACAAATGAAACAACTTCAAAACAATTTGCAGAAACGAAACTTGCCGCCAACTGAGATGACGAAAAAATGGATGGGACGAAAAGAAAAAAAATTCCGCCAACTACGTTGGCTGAATTTGGACATTTGGGTTTGGTCGGACCGCTTGGTTGTTGGTTTGTTTTAAATTTTGTTTGGGTTTAGTTGTTGGTTCACGGTTCACTGGTTGGAGAGTTAAAAAAAAAAAATCCGCCAACCTTGATGGTTGAATTTTGGCAGGCTCGGTTCGGTGTCAGAATATTTTCACGGGTCTGAGAGAGAGAGAGAGTTCACAGGTGGCAGAAGATGGCAGTGATAGGGCTTCATGATGTGGTCATGGCTGAAAGATGAGAGGGTTAGATTAGGTTAGGTGTTAAAGAGAGTTAGGTATAGGGAGAGATGGAGTTATGATAGTTAGGTGGAGGGAGAGATGAACTCCTCTTACAATTTTGTTATAAGAGGAGAGAAGCAGAACACTTCACACCACATAAGAAGCATAAAACACACACCAAAAAGAAGCAAAAGAAACAAGTCCGAGAGAAGTAGAGTCCGAGGAGAAAGAAGTAATCCGAGGAGGAGGTAGACTCTGAGAAGAAAGAGAAGTAAGAGGTAGGAGAGCACATGTAACTTTTTTTAAGTTCAAATCGTAATCTTGATCCTAAAAATACTCATTTTGATAATCATCATTATATAGATGGCTAGTCAAAATGATGGACGTGTCCCCGGGGGACTTACTACAGATTTAATAATCCAGAAGCGTGCGCATATATATAGTTTAATATTTTTCGGACATGTATATTAAAATTTAGTTGTGTAACTCGATATAATTGATACGTTTTACATTTCTAGTAATAACTTTGTTTATGTATTTAATATATAGTTATATGATTATAATGCTGGTGAACGATTACGAGAGCATGCCTCATGGCATTATGAGAGCGGCCTAGGTTATTGGAAGTTGAATGCCGAGCAAGTGGCATTGATCGGAGTATTTGTGTCACCCCCAGTTTTCAAATTAGGGGTATTTTCATCATTTTTCAAGTTTTATGATTTTTAGGAATTTTATTTGATTTTATATGATTTTTAGGGATTTGTTTGATTTAGTTTGAATTTTATCCAATTTGGACTTAAGTTGGAGACCCGGGTAGCCTGGACACTAGTGGGACCCACATACTAGCTGGACTTGGCCCACATGCCATCCTAACTAGGCTAGAAACCATAAACCCTACTTCTATGGCTTAATTAGTCATTATAGAGACTTAATTAGTTAATTAGAATTAAACCGAATCAAACCGAACCAAAACAAACCCGAACCGAACCCAACCTAAGTCTAATGGGTTGGAGACTTAGTGGATCCACACCCAAACCCACCAAGCCCCCCCCCCCCCACCCACTTGGCCGGCCATGTACACCCACTCCCCCTCCTCTTTTCTTCCCAACTAAGTTAACATTCTCTCTCTCTAATTTCTTTCTTTCTTCCAAGCTTCTTCTTCTCCAAGGATTTCAAATTAGGTATGCCATTAATTCTCTCATTTATTCCTCTATTTCATTTTTCCCCTTCACAATAAATGAAGAGGAGCTCATTCTCCACCATTTGCCCATAGCTTTTAATAGGTTCCTAAAAATCTAGGTTAAGGATTAATTAGGGGTTTTCATATAGAGTGGTGTGTATATATATATATATATATATATATATATATATATATATATATATATATATATATATATATATATATATATATGTGTGTGTGTGTGTGTGTGTGTGTGTGTGTGTGTGTGTGTGTGTGTGAATATATATTAATATGTATTGTGTGTGTGTAGAGTGGTGGTGGTGGTGATAGTGTCATGAGAGTGGTGGTGGTAGTGTGTGAGTGAGAGTGTGTGTTGTGTGAGGGGGTGAGAGTGTGTGTGTGTGTCTATATATATATATCTATATGTATGTATGTATTTATAAATATATAGATGTGTGTGTGTGTGTGTTTTGAGTTTATATATATATGGATTTGGATATGTGTGTGTATAAATTTACATATATATATATATATATATATATATATATATATATATATATATATATATATATATAGAGAGAGAGAGAGAGAGAGAGAGAGAGAGAGGAGTAGTAGAAGAATTAGAAGAAGGGAGAAGAAGTAGCAACTGCAGCAGCAGTATGCAGCAGCTAGCAGCAGCTGCAGCAGCTAGCAGCAGCTGCAGCAGCAACAAAAGCAAGGGCAGCAGCAGCAACAAGCTCCCATAGCCCCCCATAGCCCCCTATATACCCCTATGTACCTCCCCTTTATACTATATATATATATATATATATATATATATATATATATATATATATATATATATATATATATATATAGATAGATAGTTAGATAGTTAAATAGATGTTTTTAGAAGAGAATTAGAGAGGAAGAGGATTAGAATAAGAAGAATGAGAGGAAGGAGAATAAGGAGAAAGAAAGAATAGGAAGAAGGAAAAGAATAAGAAGAATTTAGAATTAGGAGAAGGAAGAAGAGTTAGAAGGAGAAGAATAGGATTTAGAAGGAGTAGAAGTGTAGGAAATCAATATAGGGGAGATCGAGTTAGAGGGTGAAATTGAGCACAAAGTGTCGGAATGAGTTGAAACTTGGGGGAGACCTAGATTATATAAATTAGACTTTGCTGGTAGGCTCCCGAGTTGAAATCGGGGTTTTAGGACGACGGTATCGCGCCGTACCATTGCGTATCTTGAGATATTCAAGATATCGGCAATGGGCCGTAAGGTGGACTAGACGTCCACTCTACCTAGAAATCTTGGTAGGTAATAAATGAATAGGCTAGTACCCTACTACCCTAGGGAGCACGGGTCGAAATACCAAGCGTAGGTAGGCTAACTTGGTATTCACCTAGGCTAGAAATTTACCTTGTAAAGAGTAAATTTAAGATATTGGCCTACGGCCAAGATACGGGTTTCGAAGTCCAAGATGGACTCGGATATGGGTTGTAAGGGTTGGTAATGATTAGAAATAGTCGTCTAGACCTAGTCTTGACCTTGGTTGACCACGGTTGACTTTTTAGACTAAAAGTCAACTATGGGTCATCACTTTACCCAATTTAGTCCCAAATTCTATTAGACTTGAACGGTTGACCAAAAGTCAACTGTTAGTCACCATTGACCTAGGTTGACCTAGAGTTGACCAGAGTTGACCAGTTGACCAAAAGTCAACTGTAAGTCAACCGTTGACTTAAATCGACCTAGATTAATTCTGTTTGACTTGCATTGACCTAGTATGACTTAGTTAGGCCTAAAATGACTTAGGTTGACCATGTACAATCTAGTTTGACCTTGTTTGACCTAGATTGATTTAGTTTGACATGTCTTGACCTAGTTTGACTCAGTATGACTTAATTTCACTTCTAAACCATTATATTGATACAATATTCCATCTATAGGTCATCGAGGCACTGTTCTTGGACTCAGTCGACTTATCCATCACATCACAGGCGAGTACATTCTCTGATAATATTTTTGTTTTATGATATCGTCTTTATTTCTAGTATTTAGTGTAGATATCCCTGTTCTCTTGACACATGGTGCACACGGATTGGTATTGTCTGGATCCCGTCATAAGATGTTATTCCTCTTATATATGGTATACACTGGGCAAGTCTTTATTGTTTATTGTATAGATACGATTCCTGCGTAGGCTCGCGACCTCTTTAGAGAATACGTATCATGACGTGTTATGACTGGATCCACTATATTAGTCAGGGATGGGGGTGTTAGCGTAGATATGTGATCAATATCCCATAGTATTATATTATATCATCATTGTATAGTGTTAATCATACACTCACGTATGATTAGCCAGGCCAAACATTGTATCAAGTTCTAAGCCGATCACATGTTAAAACTAATACTAAACTCACATAGATATAGTTCTATATTTTTGTACATGATATATACTGTTTTTTTGTTCTTACATTCAGTTACAGTCTTGACATGCCTTACCATGATTCATGTACACATTATTTTACCTCGTATATTCTCTCTATTTACTGCTACATTTTCAATATCGTCTAACTAGAACTGTTATTTGAGATTTGTGCTCGTTCCATCCTGACTGGATATGTTGACAAAATTTTACAGATTGTGGCGAGGAGGATTGTCCTACCTACTACGGTCCTCATGACGTAGTCGGCCTAGACTTGGAGACCTTGGTCCAGCAGGACTTAGCTCCGCCTGATGAGACTTTACCTATTGTTTAGTTAGAGTTATTTGTACTGGACCTTGTCTCCAGTTACTTTTGAGACTGTTATATTTTGGCTTGTATTAGAGACTTAGACTTGGACTTGTATATTATTTATGTTTGGACTTGACAGGTTATATTTTATTGTCATGTTGTTTTTATCTTTCAGTCTTTACTTTATCATCTTAGAGTTGTGATTGAGCACTCATATATTATCATTGCTTGTCCTCCGTTCGGAGTTGACCATATTCTTGACAGGTTTTAAAATTGTATATAAACTATTGTTAGAGTAGAAAACCTACAGCATTCTACGCCGTTTTTACGGTGTGGGCTGGACGTTGTCACGCACACGTGCCCTTACAACGGGTACGGATCGTGACACGTTTTAGTGGTGGCCCACGCAGGTCTTGAAGTCGCAATTAGTGCGATATCGTGGCGGCACTCGTCTTAGAGGGTTGACTACGAGCCTGTGTTACATATAGGAGGTGGTAGGCTAAGAGTACTCAATCACAGTAGGATCTTTCCTTGCTTATCTTGCTTACCGTCTTTGATATTGATTTTACATTCTAATTGTCCTCCTTGATATCATATTTTCTGTGCCGTATTGATTTCCTTCTTTATTTCTATATTCATGATGGTGCAGACCAGGTCCCAGCATCCTGAATCCGCGGACGCGAAGAGGTCTGCTATGACTCGCGGACCTGATCCAGGACCCCTGATACAGTCGGGGTGTCGGCCGCAACTCTTGGGGGCGCTCCTTCGCCAGTTACGAGGGCTGACCCTGGGGTTGCTACGAATTTTCCGGCCGCAGTACCAGTGGTTGATACGACCGCTCTTCCTCCTCCTGCGCAGCGGATTCCTCCGCTAGTTGCAGACATACTTCCACCTCCACCTCCTCTGTCTACAGATGTGGTGCAGATGCTTACCTTCCTCCAGCAGATGCTGGAGACTCAGAGAGCCCAGGCCGAGGCTCAGCAGAGGTAGACAGACGCGATGCGTCAGGGCATGGAGGATGCCCATCAGTTGGCCCTTGCAACCGTGGAGCAGAGGGCTCTGCATCATGGGACGCGTCCGAGGTACGGAGATATCCAGGACTTTAAGAAGCTCGGGCCCCGTGACTTTAGCGGGACCGAGGGTGTGGTCTATGCAGATGATTGGCTCGAGGCAGATGAGGGCCTCCCGCCTCGCAGATGACCATAAGGTCGAGGCGGTGGGTTTGCAGTTGCTAGACATTGCACGCACCTGGTTCAGGAACGAGCCAACCCTAGCTGGAGAGGGCCATACTTGGACAGAGTTCAAGCTTCTCTTCAAGGAGAATTTCTTTTTCCCTACAAACAAGATCGACCTGGTACGACAGTTCCAGGATCTGCAGCAGGGTAGTTTATCTGTGGAGGAGTACGCCGCGGAGTTCGACCGTCTGAGCCGATACGCGGAGTACATGGTTCGTGACCCGGAGATCAGGGCGAGCCGTTTCAGAGAGGGGCTGATCTGGGATATCAAGATCCTCATTCCCTCCTTTTATGAGACTTATACCAAGATCTATACGGAGGCCCGCAAGGTAGAGCGGGAGTGGGGCCTGAAGCCCAAGAGGGACGGAGATCTATTTTCGGGGACTACTAGCAGCGCGGGGGCTGCTAAGCGTCCTCAACTCCAGCATCATTCTATTCCGTAACGCCTGCAGCAGATTCCTGCTCCGATTAGGGCACCAGTTCAACAGGTGCCCCGGCAGCAGCAGCAGGGACCGACGCAGCAGGCACCTACTTGCCACTACTGCAAGAGGTCCGGACATCTCTGGGAGGTTTGCATGAGACGTTTGAGTGTGTGCCTATACTGTGGCACCGAGGGACATCAGGCAAGGAATTGTCCTTCGAACCTGTGCAGCTCAGGAAGCATAGGGTAGGCCACCTATGGTACCGCATCACGCCCTCCACCAGCAGCGGGATATACCCCGTCAGGGCAGGGCTTTTGCGATGACAGTTGAGGATCCTGCAGGCATTGGACTAGGAGGTAGGGTCTTGCTCTTTCTTTTTACCTGTTCTTTTCGCCCATTGATTGATGATTGCTTTCTTAGTACCTTTAGTTTGCACATGTGATGATCATGCTAGATTAAATAGAAAACCCCAATGAAGACTGCAATAACATGATACTGTAGAGATTTAAAACCATGCATGTGTTCTGATTTCCTGGATTACATGTTATATAACTTAGGATAAATTTTAGTAGACCTTGATTGTTGGGTGCTTGACCTAGAGAAGAGTACGACCGTTTTGAATTTCGAGGACGAATTTTTTAAGGAGGGTAGATTTGTCACCTTCAGTTTTCGAACTAGGGGTATTTTTGCCATTTTTCAAGTTTTATGATTTTTAGGAATTTTATTTGATTTTATATGATTTTTAGGGATTTGTTTGATTTAGTTTGAATTTTATCCAATTTGGACTTAAGTTGGAGATCCGGGTAGCCTGGACACTAGTGGGACCCACATACTAGATGGGCTTGGCCCACATGCCATCCTAACTAGGGTAGAAACCATAAACCCTACTTCCATGGCTTAATTAGTCATTATAGAGGCTTAATTAGTTAATTAGAATTAAACCGAATCAAACCGAACCAAAACAAACCCGAACCGAACCCAACCTAAGTCTAATGGGTTGGAGGCTTAGTGGATCCACACCCAAACCCACCAAGCCCCCCCCCCCCACCCACTTGGCCGGCCATGTACACCCACTCCCCCTCCTCTTTTCTTCACAACTAAGTTAACATTCTCTCTCTCTAATTTCTTTCTTTCTTCCAAGCTTCTTCTTCTCCAAGGATTTCAAATTAGGTATGCCATTAGTTCCCTCATTTATTCCTCTATTTCATTTTTTCCCTTCACAATAAATGAAGAGGAGCTCATTCTCCACCATTTGTCCATAGCTTTTAATAGGTTCCTAAAAATCTAGGTTAAGGATTAATTAGGGGTTTTCATATATATATATATATATATATATATATATATATATATATATATATATATATATATATATATATATATGTGTGTGTGTGTGTGTGTGTGTGTGTGTGAATATATATTAATATGTATTGTGTGTGTGTAGAGTGGTGGTGGTGGTGGTGGTAGTGTCATGAGAGTGGTGGTGGTAGTGTGTGAGTGAGAGTGTGTGTTGTGTGAGGGTGTGAGAGAGTGTGTGTGTGTCTATATATATATATGTATCTATATGTGTGTATGTATTATATATATATATATATATATATATATATATATATATATATATATATATATATATATATATATATATATATATATATATATATATAGAAGGAGTAGTAGAAGAATTAGAATAAGGGAGAAGAAGTAGCAACTGCAGCAGCAGTATGCAGCAGTGGCAGCAGCAGCTGCAGCAGCAACAAAAGCAAGGGCAGCAGCAGCAGCAAGCTGCCATAGCCCCCCATAGCCCCCTATATACCCCTATGTACCCCCCCTTTATACTATATATGTATATATAGATACGTATATATATATGTATATATATATATGTATATAGTTAGATAGTTAGATAGTTAAATAGATGTTTTTAGAAGAGAATTAGAGAGGAAGAGGATTAGAATAAGAAGAATGAGAGGAAGGAGAATAATGAGAAAGAAAGAGCGGGGGTGGGGCCTGAAGCCCAAGAGGGACCGAGATCTATTTTCGGGGACTACTAGCAGCGCGGGGGCTGCTAAGCGTCCTCAACTCCAGCATCATTCTATTCCGCAACGCCCGCAGCAGATTCCTACTTCGATTAGGGCACCAGTTCAGCAGGTGCCCCGGCATCAGCAATAGGGACCGACGCAGCAGGCACCTGTTTGCCACTACTGCAAGAGGTCCGGACATCTCTGGGAGGTTTGCAGGAGACGTTTGGGTGTGTGCCTATACTGTGGCACCGAGGGACATCAGGCGAGGGATTGCCCTTCGAACCATCGTCGTGCAGCTCAGGAAGCATAGGGTAGGCCACCTATGGCACCGTATCACGCCCCCCACCAGCAGCGGGATATACCCCGCCAGGGCAGGGTTTTTGCGATGACAGTTGAGGATCCTGCAGGCATTGGACTAGGAGGTAGGGTCTTGCTCTTTCTTTTTACCTGTTCTTTTCGTCCATTGATTGATGATTGCTTTCTTAGTACCTTTAGTTTGCACATGTGATGATCATGCTAGATTAAATAGAAAACCCCAATGAAGACTGCAATAACATGATACTGTAGATATTTAAAACCATGCATGTGTTCTGATTTCTTGGATTATATGTTATATAACTTAGGATAAAATTTAGCAGACCTTGATTGTTGGGTGCTTGACCTAGAGAAGAGTACGACCGTTTTGAATTTCGAGGACGAATTTTTTTAAGGAGGGTAGATTTGTCACCCCCAGTTTTCGAACTAGGGATATTTTCGTCATTTTTCAAGTTTTATGATTTTTAGGAATTTTATTTGATTTTATATGATTTTTAGGGATTTGTTTGATTTAGTTTGAATTTTATCCAATTTGGACTTAAGTTGGAGATCCGGGTAGCCTGGACACTAGTGGGACCCACATACTAGCTGGGCTTGGCCCACATGCCATCATAACTAGGCTAGAAACCATAAACCCTACTTCCATGGCTTAATTAGTCATTATAGAGGCTTAATTAGTTAATTAGAAATAAACCGAATCAAACCGAACCAAAACAAACCCGAACCGAACCCAACCTAAGTCTAATGGGTTGGAGGCTTAGTGGATCCACACCCAAACCCACCAAGCCCCTCCCCCCACTTGGCCGGCCATGTACACCCACTCGCCCTCCTCTTTTCTTCACAACTAAGTTAACATTCTCTCTCTCTAATTTCTTTCCTTCTTCCAAGCTTCTTCTTCTCCAAGGATTTCAAATTAGGTATGCCATTAGTTCCCTCATTTATTCCTCTATTTTATTTTTTCCCTTCACAATAAATGAAGATGAGCTCATTCTCCACCATTTGTCCATAGCTTTTAATAGGTTCCTAAAAATCTAGGTTAAGGATTAATTAGGGGTTTTCATATATATATATATATATATATATATATATATATATATATATATATATATATATATATATATATATATATATATATTTCATATATATATATATATATATATATTAATATGTATTGTGTGTGTGTAGAGTGGTGGTGGTGGTGGTAGTGTCATGAGAGTGGTGGTGGTAGTGTGTGAGTGAGAGTGTGTGTTGTGTGAGGGTGTGAGAGTGTGTGTGTGTGTCTATATATATATCTATATGTGTGTATGTATTTATATATATATAGATGTGTGTGTGTGTTGTGAGTTTATATATATATATATATATATATATATATATATATATATATATATATATATATATATATATATATATATATATATATATATATATGGATTTGGATATGTGTGTGTATAAATTTACATATATAAAGATAAATAGGTAAATAGAAATATATATATATATATATATATATATATATATATATATATATATATATATATATATATATATATATAGATATAGAGAGAGAGAGAGAGAGAGAGAGAGAAGGAGTAGTAGAAGAATTAGAAGAAGGGAGAAGAAGTAGCAACTGCAGCAGCAGTATGCAGCAGCTAGCAGCAGCTGCAGCAGCAACAAAAGCAAGGGCAGCAGCACCAGCAAGCTCTCATAGCCCCCCATAGCCCCCTATATACCCCTATGTACCCCCCTTTATATATATATATATATATATATATATATATATATATATATATATATATATATATATATATATATATATATAGATATAGAGAGAGAGAGAGAGAGAGAGAGAAGGAGTAGTAGTAGAAGAATTAGAAGAAGGGAGAAGAAGTAGCAACTGCAGCAGCAGTATGCAGCAGTGGCAGCAGCTAACAGCAGCTGCAGCAGCAACAAAAGCAAGGGCAGCAGCACCAGCAAGCTCTCATAGCCCCCCATAGCCCCCTATATACCCCTATGTACCCCCCTTTATATATATATATATATATATATATATATATATATATATATATATATATATATATATATATATATATATATATATATATAGTTAGATAGTTAGATAGTTAAATAGATGTTTTTAGAAGAGAATTAGAGAGGAAGAGGATTAGAATAAGAAGAATGAGAGGAAGGAGAATAAGGAGAAAGAAAGAATATGAAGAAGGAAAAGAATAAGAAGAATTTAGAATTAGGAGAAGGAAGAAGAGTTAGAAGGAGAAGAATTAGAAGAATAGGATTTAGAAGGAGAATGAGGAGTAGAAGTGTAGGAAATCAATATAGGGGAGATCGAGTTAGAGGGTAAAATTGAGCACAGAGTGTCAGCATGAGTTGAAACTTGGGGGAGACCTAGATTATATAAATTAGACTTTGCGGGTAGGCTCCCGAGTGGAAATCGGGATTTTAGGACGACGGTATCGTGCCGTACCATTGCGTATCTTGAGATATTCAAGATATCGGCAATGGGCCGTAAGATGGACTAGACGTCCACTCTACCTAGAAATCTTGGTAGGTAATAAATGTATAGGCTAGTACCCTACTACCCTAGGGAGCACGGGTCGAAATACCAAGCGTAGGTAGGCTAACTTGGTATTCACCTAGGCTAGAAATTTACCTTGTAAAGAGTAAATTTAAGATATTGGCCTACGGCCAAGATACGGGTTTTGGAGTCCAAGATGGACTCGGATATGGGTTGTAAGGGTTGGTAATGATTAGAAATAGTCGTCTAGACCTAGTCTTGACCTTGGTTGACCACGGTTGACTTTTTAGACTAAAAGTCAACTATGGGTCAACACTTTACCCAATTTAGTCTCAAATTCCATTAGACTTGAACGGTTGACCAAAAGTCAACTGTTAGTCACCATTGACCTAGGTTGACCTAGAGTTGACCAGAGTTGACCAGTTGACCAAAAGTCAACTGTAAGTCAACCGTTGACTTAAATCGACCTAGATTAATTCCGTTTGACTTGCATTGACCTAGTATGACTTAGTTAGACCTAAAATGACTTTGGTCGACCATGTACAATCTAGTTTGACCTTATTTGACCTAGATTGACTTAGTTTGACGTGTCTTGACCTAGTTTGACTCAGTATGACTTAATTTTACTTCCAAACCATTATATTGATACAATATTCCATCTATAGGTCATCGAGGCACTGTTCTTGGACTCAGTCGACTTATCCATCACATCACAGGCGAGTACATTCTCTGATAATATTTTTGTTTTATGATATCGTCTTTGTTTCTAGTATTTAGTGTAGATATCCTTGTTCTCTTGACACATGGTGCACACGGATTGGTATTGTCTGGATCCCGTCATAAGATGTTATTCCTTTTATATATGGTATACACTGGGCAAGTCTTCATTGTTTATTGTTCATTGTATAGATACGATTCCTGCGTAGGCTCGCGACCTCCTCAGAGAATACGTATCATGACGTGTCATGACTGGATCCACTATATTAGTCAGAGATGGGGGTGTTAGCGTAGATATGTGATCAATATCCCACAGTATTATATTGTATCATCATTGTATAGTGTTAATCATACACTCACGTATGATTAGCCATGCCAAACATTGTATCAAGTTCTAAGCCGATCACATGTTGAAACTAATACTAAACTCACATAGATATAGTTCCAGATTTTTGTACATGATATATACTATTTTCTTGTTCTTACATTCAGTTACAGTCTTGACATGCCTTACCATGATTCATGTACACATTATTTTACCTCGTATATTCTTTCTATTTACTGCTACATTTTCAATATCGTCTAACTAGAACTGTTATTTGAGGTTTGTGCTCGTTCCATCCTGACTGGATATGTTGACAAAATTTTACAGATTGTGGCGAGGAGGATTGTCCTCCCTACTACGGTCCTCATGACGTAGTCGGCCTAGACTTGGAGACCTTGGTCCAGCAGGGCTTAGCTCCGCCTGATGAGACTTTACCTATTGTTTAGTTAGAGTTATTTGTACTGGACCTTGTCTCCAGTTACTTTTGAGACTGTTATATTTTGGCTTGTATTAGAGACTTAGACTTGGACTTGTATATTATTTGTGTTTGGACTTGACAGGTCATATTTTATTGTCATGTTGTCTTTATCTTTCAGTCTTTACTTTATCATCTTAGAGTTGTGATTGAGCATTCATATATTATCATTGCTTGTCCTCCGTTCGGAGTTGACCATATTCTCGACAGGTTTTGATATTGTATATAAACTGTTGTTAGAGTTGAAAACCTACAGCGTTCCACGCCATTTTTACGGTGTGGGCTGGGCGTTGTTACGCACACGTGCCCTTACAGCGGGTGCGGGTCGTGACAATTTGGCTTTCAATATATTGACCAAATACACTTTTTACAACACGATAGAGACTTGATCCTCAGTTTAGTTGAGCATTGGTGGCCAGAACGAAATACCTTTCAGCTTCCGTTTGGAGAAATGTCCATTATTTTAGCAAATGTGACAAATATTTTAGGATTACCTATTACAGGTGAACCTATAATATTTGATGAATTATTTTTCGCTCAGACTTCCATAATGGAGTACCTAGGTGAGGACGTGCCAAAATTACATGGAAAAAACTTAGTGACGTTTACTTGGCTCCGTCACAACTTTTTGCGTATAGATCGTATTGCGACCAAGAGATCTCAGTAGATGATGATCGGGTAAGTATAACATTTAATGTTATTGTTTGCGTAATATATTTGTTAATTTAATTTAACACATAACATTTCTTCATAATATGTTAAGGTCATTGCTTGCACTAGAGCCTATTTACTAGGCCTAATTAGCACAATTTTGTTCCCAGACTCATTAGATAAGGTAGATTTGCGTTTTCTACCTTTTTTGGTAGACTTGATCGAACCTACGTGACACACATGAGGGACATCATTGCTGGCATATCTATATAGCTCTATGTCAGATTTTGTACAATTTCTCTCTGTGGATAAAAGAAAGAAAAATTAAAATGGATGTATGACATTAGTACAGGTATGAAGTAGTCAATTAATACACGTATAAATATTTTTCCAATCTTTAGTTCCTTTACATAATTGACTTGTTTTAGATTTTGAGTTAAATAATTTACAAGAAAAACATGACACCTTATCAAAGTCTTTTGAATATACTAACAATTTCCTATCATATTTTTCTCTACTTAATAATATTCTGAGTGTAATGTGTAGCAGATTTTTTTTTTTTTGAGTTCTCATCAATAGGATAGTTAAAATCTACTTCACCATTTTATATCAATAAATCTCTTAACCTTTTATCAATACTATTCCATCTTCCTGGGTCATAAATATTTTAAGTGTTGTATTATTTGGTTCCTTAAGGATAATATCATTTAAGACATTTGTTGTAGGTAGTTCTTGTGTTAAATCATCATTTTTATTTTTTGCTTCATTTTCTTGAAAACTTTCAGCAATAAATTCACATTCTAGTATTTTTTTCCCCCACCTTTTCCAAGTTCATTCGAGATCTCTGTGTGTTCATTTAATTCATTTTCATTTGAATTACTTTTCTATATCAATTCATCTCATCTGGATTTCAAGATTTATTTATTTATGATTCTCATACAAGTCCGATCCATTCTATATTTATATTTCTTTATGAAAAATTTGGACCTCAACATGCATTTTTTAGTATTATTTTGTATAACGGTACCATGTTTAGACTTAATTAGACTTTGGGTACTGGATTTGTCCGTTTTAGACTTTGGGTACTCTAACATTTTTAGTGACACATTTTAGTGATGTAATTGGATTTCCAGTGACGAAATGAGTCTTCTAATGACAAATATTCGTCACTAAAATATGTCACTAAAAATGTTAGAGTATCCAAAGTTTAAAACAGATAAATCTAGTATCCAAAATCTAATTAGGCCATAAACAAAATAATCCTTGATGCTCTTACCCAACTGTTTTTTAGAAAAAAAAAAAGCACAAGCATCCATGATAAGAAATCCCAAACCCCCAGCCCAACCATTCTCGCCATTCTTAACAATGCACCATCTCCCCTTCGGCTGCTTCTTTCTCCCGGGAGAAGATTTGGGGGTGAACGAACGGTTCATGGCAGCGGACTACCAATCCAAACTCGTCGTTCAAAAACTGCGCTCCCCCTTCCCAAATTTCCCACAGGTATTGTTGGTGTTTTATTCTTTGTGTTGTGTGTGTTCACAACATTCTATTGTTAAAAGATAGTCCCACATCGAAAAATCACACCAATATATATCTCTATATATTACTTATGAAGGAATAGAGAGATGCACATGGGTTGAGGCCCAATGGAGGGTGCCATGTGGGGAGATTTTACATAGAGGTGAGAATAAGAAACCAACTTTTGGCCAAATGAAAATAGATTTAAATCTATTGGAGCTAAGCCCCGAAGGGGCTTAGCGACTCGGGCTTGGGCTTTTGAGGCTTATTGTGGCTTATTGTGGCTTTTTGATGGCACTTTGATGGCACTTAGCACGACAGCTCGTCGCAAGGCGCATTGTGCGCTTTAGTTGCGCTCGTGCTGGTTCCTGGAGGCTTGTCCGTAAGGCGGATATAGCTTTGAGCGCCGGTGATCTTTCACCCCAGCAGGCTTTCTTCTTCCTCTGTTGCCTTCGAGAATACCGTCGCTTCTTTTTAGAAGTTATACGGTTCTGTTGCCTTCGAGACTACCGTCGCTTCTCTTTAGAAGTTATACGGTTCTGTTGCCTTCAAGAAATATTACGAAATCTTTTTAGATTCCCGTAATACAACATCACCTTCTTTAAGGTGTTGTTGCTGGAAACATTGTCTTTACAATAGTTTCTGAATTCGTGGTTTTCCATCGATTGTTCGCCAAGGGACTAACAATCTCAAAGCTATATCGAAAAGATGGATAACTCACGTACATCGCTCGTCAATACCGACTTTAACAAGTTGGAGAAATTCGACGGCGAACACTTCCAAATCTGGAAACGGAAAGTAACCTTAAACATTCAACTCGTGGAAGTTGATCACTTGCTGAATGAGGAAGAACCGATCGTTCCAACAACCGGAACCGCAGAAGTTATTGCAGCTGCTAAGTCCAAGCAGGCAAAATGGATTAGAGAAAACAGTATCTGTAAACTGTTGATTCTCAATAGCATGGAAGACTCTCTGGCAGAGTCCTATTCCAAGAAGAATTCTGCCAAAGAGATTTGGGACTCCTTGGGGAAATTGTACGAAGATGACGAGAATCGGTCCAAGATCTTCTTGGTTGAAAGATACCACAAGTGGACCTTCGAAGATGAGAAGGCTATGCTGCCCCAAGTAAAGGAGTTTCTGAAGCTACGCCAAAAGTTGGATGACGAGAAGATGCCTCTTGTCGACAAGTTTGTCGTTGGAGGAATCGTCTCTAAACTTCCTACGGGTTGGAGCAACTTCTATGCAAGGATGCACCGCAAGAAGCTGGACATATGTATGGAAGATCTCCTGCAAGAGATCCATGTTGAGGACGAGATGCGCTCTCAACAGAAGATGGATTCTCTGTCCAAACAACTGACGAAAGCAAATCTGGTCCAAACCAGAGAATACAAGGGGAAGCAGGCGGCTTCTCCTCATAAGAAGAAGAAGGACTTCACTAATCTGAAAGTGAAGAGTCCTTCATTCAAGAATCAGAAGTCCAAGTCCCATGTGACTTGTTACAAATGTGGCAAGAAGGGCCACTACAAAAGTGAATGCAAGGAACCAGAAAAAGGTGAGCCTAGTAAGGTTTCTTTGGTTACTAATCTGGTTGCAATGATAGCGCAGGTTGCAAATGTGGGGGTTGACTCGGACTGGTGGATAGACACTGGTGCGACATGTCATGTCTGCTCAGACAAGGAATGGTTCGACTCCTATGAGCCAACTTCCGAGAAAGTCATAATGGCAAACCAGGCACAAGCTGAAGTACTGGGGATTGGGACGGTGGAGCTGAAACTCACATCGGGGAACACTCTGACGCTTCAAGGAGTGAAGCATGTTCCTGTAATTGCTAAGAACCTGATCTCTGGGAGCCTGCTTTGTAACGCAGGCTTGAGGATGGACATCAATGCTGGCCAGATGGTGATGTCCAAGAAGGGTACATTCTTCGAAAAAGCTTTCCAGACTGAAGGAATGTACAAAATTCAGCTTGTTGTAACCCAGAAAAATGATATTAATGCTATTTCTACTTTGAACTATTCTTTTGAGTTGTGGCATAATAGGCTAGGACATGTTCATTGTAAAAGAATTAACAAGATGTCTAGCCTAGGACTTATCTCCAAGTGTGGGGGTAAGGTAGAGAAATGTGAAGTGTGTGCTCAGACGAAGATCACAAGGAAACCCTTTCACAGGGTCCATCGAAGCACAGATCTTCTGGAGTTGGTTCACTCAGATATCTGTGATTTTAAGCAATTCTCTACAAAAGTCGGGATGAAGTATTTTATTACTTTCATCGATGACTTCTCAAAGTATGCTTTTGTCTACCTGCTCAAGTCTAAAGACGGAGCATTCGAGAAGTTCAAGGAGTTCAGGGCCGAGACTGAACGGCAAACTGGACAACAACTCAAAAGGCTAAGGAGTGATCGAGGCGGGGAGTATCGGTCTCATGATTTCTCATCATTCTGTAAAGAACATGGAATCATAAATGAGACGACGGCTTCGTACTCTCCTCAATCCAACGGAGTAGCAGAAAGGAAGAACAGAACGTTGACAGAGATGATGAACTCTATGCTGTTGACTGCGGGTCTTCCAAAGAGCTTCTGGGGAGAAGCTGTATTAACGGCTACTTTCATTCTCAATAGAGTACCGTATGCAACTTCGGACATAACACCTCATGAACTCTGGTTCAAAGTCAGACCTAACTTGAATGTCATTCGAGTGTGGAGGTGTCTGGCTTACGTGAAGCTCCCAGATCTGAAGATTCAGAAGCTGGGGACTAGGACCACTAAGGCTATCTTCTTGGGTTATGCCGAGAAGAGTGATGCTCGGAGATTCCTTGATATAGAATCAAATCATATCATTGAATCTCGCGATGCTGAATATTTTGAAGACAAGTTTGCAAGGCACAAAAATATTGTTCTCGCGGATCTTTCAGAGAATGATGAGAGTGCAAAGCAGACAGAAGTCCTTAAAGAACCAGTAGTCCAAGAAGAAGCTATTGTCGAAGAGACACCTGTTGAACCAGAACTCGCTGAGCCGTCAACTAAGCGAGTAAGGAGGCCGAAAGACTTCGGAGATGACTTCGTCACTTATCATGTGGAAGCAGATCCGCTTACCTATGATGAAGCGATGAAGACCAGAGATGTTGTATTCTGGAAGGAGGCGATAGACAATGAGATTGACTCAATCACCTCCAATAATACATGGGTGTTAGTTGACCTGCCAGAAGGAGCAAGACCCATCGGATGCAAATGGATCTTCAAGAAGAAGATGAAAGCAGATGGAACCATCGACAAATTCAAGGCCAGGCTAGTGGCCAAAGGGTTTGCTCAGAAACAGGGGATCGACTATTTTGATACTTATGCTCCAGTAGCTCGGATGACAACCATCAGATTGTTAATTGCTCTAGCAGCAATACACAAACTAGTGATACATCAGATGGATGTGAAAACGGCATTCCTTAATGGCGAGCTGACAGAAGAGATCTACATGCAACAACCAGAAGGTTTTGTCGTCAGAGGTCTGGAAGACAAAGTCTGCAAGTTGATGAAGTCTCTGTATGGTTTGAAACAAGCTCCCAAAATATGACATGAGAAGTTTGACAAAGTGATAAGGTCAAATGGCTACAAGGTCAGTGAAACAGACAAGTGTGTCTATACTAAGTTTGCTGACGGAAGAGGAGTTATCGTTTGTCTATACGTTGACGACATGCTAATCCTAGGTACGGATTTAAGCTGTGTCACAGAGACAAAGAAATTTCTCTCGACCAAGTTCAGTATGAAGGACTTGGGGGATGCCGATGTTATCTTGGGGCTCAAGATCATTCGGACAGGCACGGGAATAGCACTGTCACAATCTCATTACATAAAATGCTCACTCGATATGGGTATCAAGATCTTCCTATAATTGATACACCGTACCGGAGTGATCAGAAGCTGGAGCCAAATTCGAGAGAAAGCGTCAAGCAATTGGAGTACGCCAGCGTCATCGGAAGCTTGATGTACGCTACTACTGCCACAAGGCCTGACATAGCTTTTGCGGTGGGAATGCTGAGTCGGTTCACTAGCAAACCAGGCGTTGAACACTGGAACGCTGTGAAGCGTGTTATGAGATATCTAAAAAAGACTCAGACATTTGCACTATACTACAGCGGAGATCCGTCAGTAGTGGAAGGCTTCAGTGATGCTAGCTGGTGTTCAGAGGTAGAGAGCGAGTATTCTACAGGTGGATTCATATTCGTCTTGGGCGGAGCTGCTATATCGTGGAAATCGAAGAAGCAGACAATGTTATCTTGCTCCTCCATGGAATCTAAATTCTTTGCATTGGATGCTGCTGCAGATGAAGCAGAGTGGCTTCGGGAGCTCATGTATGATCTTCCAGTGGTTGGAGCTCAGATACCGGCAATCCCGATATACTGTGACAACCAGGCGGCAGCAGCAGTAGCATCAAATGAACTCTTTAACGGGAAGAAGAGGACTGTGCGGTTAAAGCACAGAGCAGTGAACGATCTCATCAAACGAGGCGTCATTGCAGTGATCGATGTTCGGAGTCAGGAGAACCTGGCGGATCCGTTCACGAAAGGCCTTAAACGACAGCTGGTCGAGGACACAGCAAGGAAGATGGGTTTGAAGGCATTCTAATATTGTGTCATTATAATCCTATCAATAAATTTTATGTTATTGGTTCAAAGAGAAATCTACCAGATATCTAATTTTTTGATTCAAGGGAGGACTATTGACTGGAAAAATATTAGTTAACAGTGGGTACTTGTTCTGCAGAACATGGAAGGGTTTCGGACCCAGAACCACTGTTGTCTACTATGAATTTTCTACGGAAAATTGATCCTGTGGGAAGGATGGCATAATGCCTTAATAAGTTCTCAGACTGAGTGAAGGTCTGTTATGCTTTACAGGAAGCATGGTAGCACAGCACTACAAGGAGTGTGACTCCATGCTATGTGTGGCGGTGACTCCACCATGAGGTTCTCGAAAGAGGTAAATCCTCGGCTATGTTAGCCAAGTCACAGCGGCGTAGCACCGCAAATAGGCAGTTGGCCTAATGCTGTATATTGAATTAAAGAGGGATGTAGTCAGCACTACAAAGAGGAGGTGTTCCTCATGTTACGGGTGGCACGACACCACAATGAGGTAAACCCGGCTAGGGATAAAGCCTCGGCCTTGCAAGCCATGTCGTAGCGGCGTAACACCGCACAGAAGCGTAAGGCTTCATGCTGGGTAGTTTGGCACTACAAAGGGGCTAGACCTCATGCTACGGGTAGTATGACACTACGATGAGGTTCCCGGTGATTCGGGGTAAGGTCCTCGGCTTAAGGCCATGTCATAGCGGCGTAGCACCGCAAAGGAAGCGTTGGACGCTTCATGCCATGTCTCTTTAATAAAGAACTCACCTATAATGTATGGACAGAAAAATAGGCCGTTTCTTGAGGGTAAATTTGTAGACGCCCAAAATACATACATTGAAATCCAGGCTGGCACAAGGCCTTTAATGTGCAGCCAGAAGCACAGATAACTACATTATGTGAGTGGGAAAAAATTACAGTTGTGGTACAGAATTCAAGGCGTAGTCCATTCTTGTATCATACTGTTGTTCAACCCATGCGGGAAGATTCAAGTCGTCAGCGACATCTATCCTAATACATAATGGACAGTTATTATGTGGAACGCTTAACTCATATATATAGATATGTGGGGAATTGTTGGTGTTTTATTCTTTGTGTTGTGTGTGTTCACAACATTCTATTGTTAAAAGATAGTCCCACATCGAAAAATTACACCAATATGTATCTCTATATATTACTTATGAAGGAATAGAGAGATGCACATGGGTTGAGGCCCAATGGAGGGTGCCATGTGGGGAGATTTTACATAGAGGTGAGAATAAGAAACCAACTTTTGGCCAAATGAAAATAGATTTAAATCTATTGGAGCTAAGCCCCGACTCGGACTCGGACTCGGGCTTGGGCTTGGGCTTGGACTTTTGAGGCTTATTGTGGCTTTTTGATGGCACTTTGCACTTGTCCGTAAGGCGGATATAGCTTTGAGCGCCGGTGATCTTTCACCACAGCAGGCTTTCTTCTTCCTCTGTTGCCTTCGAGAATACCGTCGCTTCTCTTTAGAAGTTGTACGGTTCTGTTGCCTTCGAGACTACCGTCGCTTCTCTTTAGAAGTTATACGGTTCTGTTGCCTTCGAAAAATATTACGAAATCTTTATAGATTCCCGTAATACAACATCACCTTCTTTAAGGTGTTGTTGCTGGAAACATTGTCTTTACAATAGTTTCTGAATTCGTGGTTTTCCATCGATTGTTCGCCAAGGGACTAACAGGTATATTAATATTCCCATCTCTTTTAATTGTTAATCATCATGATACACATGCTTTTTTTTTTATAGTTAAGTTTTCCTTTTATTTCAACAAAAAAAGAAGCAGCAAATCTTTGCTTGTAAACATTTTCTTCATGCAAACGGAAAATAGTAAAATTCTGTTATTATTATTTTTTTATTATTTATAATTTAAAAAAAAAAAAGAAAAAAAGAAAAAAAAAAAACTGATCAGATTTTGCCAAATGTACCTGTGCCAGACCCAGACACTAGTTTGCATATTCGCCGGTGGTCATATACGTTGCGAAGTGGTGAAGACACATTTTAAGCTCCACATGGTTTTCAGAATGCAATATAACAATTTTTAGAGAAAATATTTGTATCTATGTTGCATGGACACGAATAAGACACGACGCTATACCGGCGCAACAACCCAAACACAACATTAATTTTTGGTGCGGCCTGTCATGTGGAATATGTGTCTGGCATGATAGGACATGGACACTGCACCGATTTTCGGAATGTCCATCTCCAGGGAATTGTCATGTTTGGTTCACAGATTTAAGGAGTAAGAAAAGGAAAATTGTTCTTTCTTTTACTGACAGAGGGGATGGTGCCTCTTAGAATCCATATATCATTGATTTTTTTCTTCTTCTTCTCTTTTTTCAGCATTTATTACGAAAATTTAGGATCTACTCAAATGTGTTATTGCCTATTTACCCATTATTTTAATTTTAAAATGAAAGGATATTATTGGATCATTGATGTATTTTTTTTTTCTTTCCTTTCATGCACCAACCAAACACGGGAAGAGAAATCAAATAGTCTTTCTTGAATGCTTTCGTTGTTTTACTGAACACACGAAAGGAAACCTAACATGAATCCTA
Organism: Iris pallida; assembly: GCA_029216955.1. NCBI lineage: Eukaryota > Viridiplantae > Streptophyta > Magnoliopsida > Asparagales > Iridaceae > Iris > Iris pallida. Next base: position 26,569,241 of record JANAVB010002199.1, on the reverse strand, counting down.
ATTTTCCATCCTCATGGTAAAGACAAGAGAATTAATTTCCTTTTCCGAGAACCAAACGAGGCCTAATCTCTAGGCATTAGCCAATCATCCGACAGCGGTTTGACAAAATTAATGACAATTTTTGGTCCCTAACTAACAAGAATCCAGTTATTTCTCCATTTCTCCCTCTCTCTCTCTCTCTCGTCCGACCACGGTTTGACAAAATTAATGACAATTATCTTTTGGTTCTACCCGAAGTGGAAGTCTAATACTAGAGACTAACGAAGGGAGGAGGCTAAATACAAAATAGATACATGTGTACTCTCTTACAAGTCTTAATAATTTGTTCCAAAAGGTTAACTTCAAAGTTTGCTTCTGTGTGCGTGGAGCTTGATGGTGGTAATTTGCTAGATAGCCCACTTAAGTAAATCTCTGATTCTCTGTCATATAAACCTTTTGCTATTTGGCTTGAAAACTTATGCTTTCGCAATTTGCATTATGTTCGCTGAAGCGTATGCTTGATACACTAAACCTTCACAAGCACCTACGGCTTACATACTAAAGAAGTTTAGAAATTTTTAGAGAACACACTTGATGGAAGGTTCAAATTTGAAGATGGTTTTGCACAATTTACACAGTTTGATGTTGCAATCGATACCAGGCTTGGTCTCTGACATAGGATGAGAAATTTCAGTATAGACAGAGAGCCAAATTGAAAAGCCTTAGCTCTCTGCCTTCAACAATGAGATTTCAAAAATCTGATTCTTTCTCTACCACTTCCCGACAAATGACCGATAGGAACAGATTGCAACAAATAGTCATATTTTTACGAAGAACTGTTAAAGCTGGTTAGAAGAAGGAGAAGTTGAGACCATATTCTCAATGTATCTTCGTTATTGAGTTGAATTATTTCAGCTGAGCCAACAAGTTTACTGTTCCCATGCTCAATAGGCCTATGTGTTAATTTGGTCTTTGATGAGCAAAATTCATCGGTGCATTAAATCCTGTTCACTTTCATGTCAACTCAATGGTGGAAAATCTTGCATCCACACTAGTCATTTCATGAGTTATTTCAAGCAAGGTTCCCAGTATCGGTATCGGAATCGGTATCGGACTATTCCTACGAGTATTGGTATCGGCGATATCGGTAGTATCGGCGGTTTCAGATCGGAGTATCGGTTTTTTTGGTATTGGAAAAAAATAATTATTAATAAATTATTTACATTTTAAAACATATATTTTATACATTTAGGCATAATTTAAGTATTTTCAGTGTTATTTCGTAGTACTTTTAAAATTAAATAACATTGTAATCATCCTTAGCGATTGGTTTACATATAATAGATTGATTTTCTTCTTTTACATATTTTTACAATCTTATTATGCTTTTAACCCTTGATGATTTGTCTTTTTCGTTTAATTTTCTTTGCCGAATTGACCGGAAAAAAGACCCTCAATGTTGGTATCGGTAAGTATCGGGTATCGGTCGGTATCGGATCGGGACATGCCAAACCGTATCGGTATCGGCCGATACTTTAAACCATGATTTCAAGTGTGGGCATCCCATGGGCACGTTTCATTTGAAAAGCCTGAACTTATAAATGGCGAAGACAAGTTAGTTTGGTTTGTCGTTGACTACACTTAGACATTAATCCTCAGAACGTAGTTTTAAAACGGTATTTTGCTAACAATGATTCAGACAAGGATGTATTACTAGATCTAGCGTTGATATTTAGCACCAGTCACATTACAACTATTGTGTGCTCCTACATATATAACTGGATAATATAACCTTTTCCTAGGTTGTTGAATTTACATTTTGTGTATTGTGATGGAACTATGCATGCACAGATCTCATTTCTCAGTAAATAGCACTTGTAACCTTTGAAGTTTCACATGTGCTTCATGGTTGCTCATACTCAGTATGTGAATAGTGACTCTGAAGGCCTAAGGCGAAATTTTATGAGACATCTTAATTTTTTTTAATAATTTGAAAATCATTCTTCTTGTCTTTTGACATACAAGTGTATAGATTAATGTATTGTATTCAAGTTTTTCTAACATATGTTTTTCAATCGATAAATGTGTCGGGTCCGCGATCTGGACATCCAAAAGTGGCGACCCAGGTGATCTGATCTTACAAGATGAAGTTGAACAGAGATATCAGTCAAATGGGAAGAGGAAAGAAAATAAAATTAGTTAATTGTCAAATGAAACGTACGTAGGTGGTTGTGGGATTCAATATGAATTCTTATACACACACAAAGGAACCATTCTTAAGCGAGCCGTAGCATATTGGTTAAGCCTACTCCCCTACTTCATACCCCCTACTCTTACTTCGTATCCAAGTAAACCATGACCCATTTAACTATAGATGGAATTTAGTCAAAGAGTTTCTTCATTTTGACACTTCCAAGAGTACATCACACACACACACACACACACACACACTTCTATACGTTGTTGTATATGTAGTCTTTTATACGCCCATATGACTCATGGTAAATACTATTATAATTTAGTAGTAGTTGTGCATGGAATTCTTAATACACTAAGTTGTGACAAGTTAATATTCCAACTCCACGCATGCATGAATATATCTAGGCTAAGAAGCACAGGCACTCCAAAATTCATGCCGTGTAGTGTCGTGTCATGTTGGACACACGTATCAGACGCACATGACACTCCAAAATGCACTAGGACACACCAAAATAGGTGGTGTCGGTATTGCTGTGTCTGAGACGTGTCGTGACAAATCCGTGCAACATAGTATGTAGGTGATTCAGTCTACCTAGATTCATTGATCCACGCTATATCTTGAGAATTCCACATGATTGCTTTTTTTTTTTTACCAGGACATTAAGTTGTTGTAGATGCTTATGTATCAATAAACTTTTATTCTCAAATTTTTCCTTAAACTTGATTGCATAACAAAGATACTTGAAAATTTTCTCTAATCACCTAGCATGACAAAAACCTGCTTATACTTCAACATACTTGTACAGGCCAAGCTCGGGACACAAGAGGAGTGGTGTGGAAGGTTCAAGTGATAGAACTAGAGTTTGGGAAGATAGCAAAGATAAAAGCCTACTATTAGACTACAATATCCTAACCTTTTATAGGCTTATGAAGGTTGAGAAGAAATCTAAAATCCAAAGGAAACAAATTGGTGAAGGTACAATTTACAAATAATACAAATCTACCTTGTCTAGCTCTTATAATTAATATTTTCAAATAGGTAAAGATGCAATTGCACAATCAAGGTTATTAACCATATCCTTAGATAACAACACAGAGATACCATCTGATCCACCTTTTAATCCTATCTTTAGGTAACAATAGAAAGATACCATCAAATATGGGAAGATGTACTCAAACTTGCTTCCGATGCAACCAGATCAGAATTTGGGTTTTGCACGATTTCGCCCAAGATCAATATTCATGGACTGCATCACATACTATTACCTGGTTTTGCGTGTAGAGAGTGACAATCAAATGCAACTTGACCAATTGAATGTTGTATAGTTCTTGTATAAGTTATAACCGATTGTGTGATTGTGCTTCTGTGATCACTTTACCTCTTCTCCAATGATTTTTGTTGTATGCTACAAGTTCAAATAATTTGTACTCATGGTCCAATTTAACTTTTTATGTAGCCTAGGATCCTCCTGATAGACAACATGTGAGAGGAATTAGGCTCTATTATAACTACTAACAAATTTGGGACAGGATAAAGGATCTCTGGATTCTGGTGTTATGCAATTCAAATGTCAAAGGCTTTCATCCAAGCTTTGGAAGTTAAAGAATGGACTTTGCTTCATCATCTAGTTGGACAGCTTGACAACATTAAGCACCTCACGTTTGCTAACCAAATAACATTCCTCTATATTAGACTTCATAAAGGAATAGCCTTAGGCATTGGACTCAGGAGATGAAAATACCTTCTCTTGCTTCACGAGTCCTACCTTGTTCTTTAAACTCCTTGAGTTCGTATGTATTATTTTCAATAAATATGATATCATCCCCATACAAGCAAAGACGTAACAAGTCTACATTATCGTTTTTCTTTCTGTATGAAGAGTGCTTATAATGATAATTGATAACTAGGCCTTGGTGCTTGCTTTAAACTGTATAGTGCTTTCTGTTTAATTTTATCCATTGATTAATCTCTTTTTTTTAATTTCCAAGCCCTTGAAGGGAGGAAATCTTATATAAAAGATGGGATCTATCAGACAGGCATCATATATGACATAGAACCCCAAAGTACATTAGCACACGCCAAAATCGGTCCCAAGTCTATATTACGTTATGTCATTATTCACGCCTTTGCATCCGACAAACAATTTTCTAGCATTTCCATTTCAATTCCAACTGCACAGATTTATGTATCACTGATTCAATTCGCCTTTCTCGTTTAACGTACTGCCACTTCTTGTTGGTTCACCAAAATTTTTCCTGCAGTTCTATCTTGGTCGTAGGCTATCACTTCGTTTGGTTTCATACACATATTTCAGGTTTTCCAAAATATATGCATTTCAGCCAACGTCCATGTTAGTGCGATTCGATAAGCCACATGTGCAACTTTCTTCCCCAAATCTGACTTGCACTCATTAAATATCAAATTTCGCTCTAGGCATTCTCAAAGTCTATCAGTATCCTTTAAATTACTTAGTGACGGAAATATCGGAGCGGTATATACTGAGTTGAAACTTAAAATTGATTTGACACAGGAGCATTCTAGATCATAATTGTTCCATCGTATTATCAACGTCTGTTTTGATACACAAATAAGTTTTCTCAATAACCAAGTTTAAGCTCTGTTTTGCTTGTTATCCTTTCTATCTGGCATTCTCTACTTTGGTTACACAGCTATGTACCTATTCATGTTGATTTTCTTACTTTTCTATTTACTCTGATAAAAGTGAGTTTCCTTTCATTTGTTTCTGTTTATTATACATACTTCCCCAAAGCAATTTTAAAAAGAGATTTGCTTTGATCCCAGCAAAGAGAGGCTTGTTTGTAACATCTAGATGTGCATTCATTCTCTGATGCATCTAAAAAGCTGCTTCAAATCTGTTTCTTATTAGTTGCACTCTGTTGTTACTTCCTACAACTTCAGTGCCATTATGTCCATGTTCAGCCACTATACTTCTCTGCCTTTTTTTTGCTTCTTCATCCCAATTCTTGAACGCCACAAACAAAACAAAGCCAGCAGCACAGCACTGATACGCTACTGTTTTTGAATTATTTGCCAACAACGTTGCTTCAAATTCAATACTTAGAGATCAACTTAAGTCCCCCTACAGCTTGTTTTTGAATTATTTGCCAACAACTTTTCCACATCCCAGTCAATCCTTACTATGAGCACACACAAATATGATACGGTACTGTTTGCGGAACCCACGGCAAATCCCAGCAACAGCCCATAGGGTCCCAACCCTTTTAGCAATTTGACAAAAGAAGAAAATTGGGAATGACAAAAGTATGAGTATAAATCGGCGTAACACAAATAAAATATGTTAAAAAAATCGGTCAAATATTCGTCAAATAAAAATATTGAGGTTAGAAACTTCACATACTTAAACATGATATCAAATTTGGTTTATTAAACATGTTCCCACCTATGTATTTGTGCCTTTTCTTTAATAATTCAGGCGGAACACATTTAAAACATCACATGCATAAAATTTACACATTAATTCAAATCTTTCAAAAGTACACCAGTATTATACGTTTCTGGATGATACGAAAAAATTTACTTATAATACAAATTTTATTCTAGTGGTTGCAAATAAGGGTCCCAACCAAAGCTTGAAAGCCAAGACCGCTGACAATGGCAACCCTACTAAGTAAAATCCTCCTGCATTTAACATGTCCAAACATGGCCTATACGTCCCACGGACTAGCTATCCCTCCACAAGTCCCAAAAGGAATGTTGAAAACCTCCACCAAAGCTATCACCACCAGTGTCTTCCTAACCCCATCCACAACTCCCTCGTCATGATTGAATAGATAGTCCCAGTGCCCCTTCAGAGCCATCATAGGGGTTGGGTTGTGGACTGGCTATGGTGGCTCTGAAGGAGCAATGGGGCTATCTGTTCAGCCATGACGAGGGAGTTGGGTTAGGAAGACGCTGGTTGTGATAGCTCTGGTGGAGGTGTTCAACATTCCTTTGAGGACTTGTGGATGGATAGCTAGCCCGTGGGACGTCTAGGCCATGTTTGGGCATGTTAAATGTCGGAGGATTTTACTTAGTAGGGTTTCCATTGTCAGCGGTCTTGGCTTTCAAGCTCTAGTTGGGACCTTTGTTTGCAACCACTAGAATAAAATTTGTATTATAAGTAAAAGGACAACTCTCTGCTCGCAAAAACATAAGCCTCTTTAACTTCTTCTTGATCTAGTGATGTTCCTGTCTCCCCTCAAATCCTACTTGAGCTCACAAGTAAATACACTTCCTTCCAACAACGTTTAGCTTCAGTGTCGCGATAGCTCTGTGTTGGCTACCGGACAGACAGACATAACTAGTCTCTCGGTGCAATGTTGCTTGACGGGATGTCTCTAGTAGTGGTGTTACGAAACACCACTGCGTCGAGAGACTCAGCAGCCGAACCCACTCGCTAACTCGTTACTTCCACCACCCTTCCTGTTGAATGCCAGTATTATCGTAGCAGTTATGTCGGTCAGTCCGGTTGCCAAACGCGACATCTTGAAATCCCACCTTCTTGGAAAGAAAGATATTGTAAGGTATATGCATAGCTATCGCAACACCAGAGCTTAACATTGTTGGAAGTATATTACCTTGTTAGCGCTCAAGTAGAGTTCGAGGGTAGACAGGAACGAGGTTGCCACCAGATCAGGAAGCAGTGAGATGTCCCTTCATGGAGCAGGGTTTTGTGCAGTAGCCTGCGGTTGTTGGCACCGTGCGCGCGCTTGGCCGCAAGAAAGGCCATTGAGGAGCCGGTGACATTGGCGAAGGTGAGCCGGAGCGTGCCTACCGCCAACCGGAGCTCCCCGATCCGCGCTAGAAAAGCAGTGGTGATGGCCTTTGCAAACCATGTTGAACTCTTGGGTATGAGAGGGATGCCCATCATATAGAACAGTGATGTCCAACATTGGATACTCTAACATTGGATACTCAACTTTATGATGATGGGGGAATAACTTTTTGATGCATGGGGACTACTTGAGTTCGTATGTATTATGTGATACCATCCCCATACAAGCACAGATATAATTAAGTCTAGATTCTCGTTTCTCTCTGTAGGAAGAGTGCTGTAAAAAATCCTCGGTGATCCATATGTAAGGGATGGGAAAGAGATGTTGTAAAAAAGTTATAAACATTTTGGTTGTAAACTTAACATTTTCCATTCTTGAATGCCACAAACAAAACCAGCAGCACTGTTATTGCCGGGGCACAATTTTTCAATGGAAAAACTGAAATATCGTAATAATTGTATAAACAATCGTTATTACGTAACACTTCACAGAAGGTACGTAAGAGAAATTTCAACTAGTGCTATTCTTCACAGAAGATGCACAGAACGTAACACTTCACAGAAGGTACGTAAGCAAAATTCAACTAGTGCTATTCTTCACAGAAGATGCACTAATAGAATTCTGACAATATCAACGCAAACACTTCACCAAAGGTGCGTTAATATAATCCAGATAGAACCAACAAAGAAAGTGACAGGCGAAAGGTGGAAAATCTCCTGCTGGGGTGAATGATCACCGTTGCTCAAAACTTTATTCGTCCCACACGAATAGCTTCCAGGAACCAGCAAGTTCGTCGGAGAACTTGGAACACTCTGCTCTTCTGACTCTTCGGATGAACTTGAACTACGATGCTGACGTGCTAAGTATAAAGTGCGCCAACAAAACGCCTCATGAGCCCTTGAGCCCGAGTCCGAGCCCGAGCCCGAGTCCGAGTCCGAGTCGGGGCTTAGCTCCTATGAAAATAAATTTTCCAAGAACAAAAAGCATGAATGCTTTAATTGTTAATTTTAGCATTTTTTCCATTTAGAAAATAATTCCACATGGCACACCCATGTGCACCTCCACACCTCATGTGCATCTCTTAAACTAGCAAAGCTAATATATAGAGATACAACTTATTTGATTTTTCCGATGTGGGACTAAAGTTTCTAAAAGGAAAGTCAAAACCCAACAAGCACAGTGATCGCTGCGCCCGCTGAAAACTCAGCACCGCCCATGCCAGCAATATGCCATATCTGATAAACCCTCCGAGACTGTTGGGGTTTGGTCCATTTATGATCCGGTCCCCACTATTTCATTTTGGAACACATTCCATGTGCGCGCATATTAATAATTGATTCTTCATTTATTGATTTGTACATTTGTGGTGTTAGAGCATTTCCAACCCTATTGTGAGTTTAGAAAAAATGGTTGCCACATAGGAATGACAAACTTTCATTCTAAAATTTCTTCTCCAATGCAAATGTAGAATAAAACATGAAGTTGACATGGCAATGACATGGCAAGGAGAATGTAAAATTGGTTGTCTAGATCTAGACAATGTATTTCACAATGACTTTGTCTCCACATCATCAATTATGAATAGAAATATTTATAAAAACGTTGAAGAAGTGGAGGAGTTGTCTTGAAAGTTGGAAAAAATACTTTTTATTGTCTCCTCAATACTTTTGCATTGGAGAGAGTTTTTCTATCTCATTGTCTTTTGAGATATAGTTTTGCCACATAAACAAGACATTGTCTTGTGGCTCATGCCACGTAGGAATTAGGAACCACCTAAGACTCACAACACTTAACAAGACAATAGGGTTGGAGATGCTCTTAGCTTCATATGTATGGTGGTTGGTTTTGCTGGTGGACAAGGTTTGAAGTATGCACTTCACATTTGGGTTTATCCGCTCGGACTCAGATTTGATCATTTGAGCGTGGACGAAGGGAACAAAGTGGTACTTTGATGCGAGTTGGCTACGTGCGGTTGGCGAGTTGAGTGCGAACGGTTGGTGCATTCTTGGTTCAAGCGGTTGGTGCAAAACTAGCTGCGGGGTTGGCATGAAGATGATGCGTAGTTCGCTGCACGAGGTTGGTGAGAGTCTCGTTGCAAACTTTTGGCTGGCTGTTAGACTATGAACAGGGCCGGAGCTCATGGAGGCCCTCGACGAGCTTCCAAAATGAAATCTCATACATAATGTAAAAATAAATTTAAAGCTAAAATAAAAGTAAATTAAAAAAGAGTTGAACCAAGAATTGAACTAAGGATCTCTCGTAAGCAAGTCTAACATAATAACAATTATAGTATTACACTACAACTATTTGTATTAAGAATGTCCATGGTACATACTAGTTCTATTTTAAATATAAGATTATTAATATATTTATGTCTAGATCAATCTACTGTGGCCATCATGGTTCGTGGGCCCTGGACAGTCCTCCTGGCTGCTCTGAGCCAGGGCCGACCCTGACTATGAAGTATGTTCATTTCATAAACGAACAGCTAAATGATTGATTCTTTTTGTTGATTGTTGTCATTACTGGCGATCGATCAGCTTAGTAATGGTTCTCCTATTTAATTTAAGGAGTGTACTTGCACTTGGTTACGATAATCTCTTGAGCGCTGAAGAGTATCAGTATGGTTCTCCAAGATTTGCGGTGGGAGGGATGAGGTCCCAACCAAGTTGGCACACTACAATTACTTATTCGGATAATTTTGATGTATTATTTAAAAAGAAATTCTGATTGAACTTGCATATTTTTTTTATTTTTTTTGCTAATTTGGAGGTATATTATTTATTTATTTTAAAATTTTAAAAACAAAATTTCTGATTTGGGCTTGCATATTCGAAGTTGAGCACCACTGCAACGTTGGGGATATCAGGCAATCTGCTGGTCAGTAGGACCGATATCTCCCAGCAGCACAACTCTAGGGGGGCGTTTGGTTCAAGTTTTTGTGGCTTGGGAATAAGTTTTGAATTTTTACCCATGTTTGGTATGTTTATGATTGAGAATGAGGAGAGAATACGAGGGACTTAAGTGGGAAAGTTATTCCCATTGACTTGGAAAACTATTCCCAAGCCCCCCGGAAATAAATTTGTTTTCCTAGGAATGATGTTTGGCTATTTTGTTTGGACGGTTATATTCTCTTTTTATTTTCAAATTTTCAACTTCTATCCCAAACATGTGAATCATTATGAAATTAATGAAAGGGTATTAAAGGAAAACTAAATAAATTAGTATTTCTATCATTTTGTAAACCAAAAATGTAGATGAAATTTTTTAAAATTCTGAACTACTTATTTCCAACCTAACCAAACATGGGTATGGGAATGTTGAATTCCTTTTCCATGGGAAATGAATTGAAAACTTATTCCTAGGAATACAAAAACTTGATCCAAACGAGCCCTAGGTCTGTGTGAGGTAGTCGAAGTTGAGAACCACTGCTTGTTTGATATACTAAGTTCGTGACGTGAGGGTCAATATGAGCACCCGGACGTTGATCGATACATGAGCCACTCATAACTTCATCTCGGATGCGAGTGTCGTCGCTTTGGCCTAGCGTTGGAAAAAGATTCAAACAAGATGAAAACGGTTGATTCGGAGGCGCGTCCGTGTAGGAGGTAGCAAAGGAAGTTTGCATACAGGTGGGACATTGCTCGGATGTAACCAATTTTATCACTACGTCATTGGACGACTTCAAGATGATACTTGGTATGGATTTTCTAATCGTGACGAATGTGGTTTCGATGCCACACTTGGGAGTCGTCACCTTTATCGAGGGGGATTCATCGTACATATATCGTGAGAGTTTCATGCATGAGGTGAATCATCAAAGGAAAAAAAAAAAAATCTATTTATGCCATTTAGCTCAAGGAGGATAACGAAAGGGAGATGACTTACTTGACGGTGCTCAAGATAAATGAGGACTTCGAGGAGGAGGAGTTTCCAAACGAGACATAGGGTGTTGCAAAGGAGTGTCCCAAAGAGTCACTTATGCGAAAGGAGGTGTATCATACTGCCAAGCTGGGCACGAATAAGGATAAACATGACAAGGATTGCGAGGAGGCATATGTGACAAGGACGTGTGGAAGACGAGTGTCTCTTGCAAGGACCCATTCAAGGATCATTGTGGAAATTCGAGTCGACAAAGTTGTAATAGAACTCGCATGCACAGAGGTGTGGAGAACTATGTGCACCCACAAGATGAGGTGATCAACGATCTAATAGACCATGTTGGAAGATGATGCGGTGAACCAATTTACTTTTGATCTTAAGGAGAAGATGGACAAGTCCGAAAAGAACCGCACAATAAGAGCAAAAAAGGAACAACATGCGACGACCATGACTATGGTAGTATTCAGAGACTTGGTGCACCCGTCGACGAGGACATCGACGAAACATGTGTGGAAGAATGTCACGAACAAATTTTTTTGTTCCACCGAGATCATTTTGCACAATATACCAAGCCAAGGGTCTTAGTTTGAAGGTTGTAAAATTTTCTAGATTACGTGGAATCTTTTTGAAATCTCGTTAAGCTTTCCTAAGTTTTTAGACGTATTAGATTTTTCTTTATTATCTAAATTTCTTAGGCTTAAAAGTTTCTTTTTCTATAAGGGTGCGTTTGATTACAAGGAAGGGTGCGTTTGATTACAAGGTGGAAAATAAATTGACTCCACGGAATTATTTTACTAGAAAAAAATTTCATGAATTTTCTTTTACGGAATTAATTTGGGTGTTTGATTGTCGTTATTTTCATGAAAAATAGTTATTTTTCATGGAAATTGATATTTTCCTATGGGCTAGGCCAGTTTTATTTTCCACCGTCTTGAAGTAAAATATTAAAAATGATAGATTTTTGGAAAATAATTCATTGAAAAATATATGCTATCAAACACTACAATTGGTGGAAAAATTCTGATGGAAATATTTTCTATGGAAAAAAAAAGCCCAATCAAACACAGCCTGAGTTTCTTTTAAGGTCCTTGAGATCCTATAAAAAAGGTGAAAGTCTCATTTGTTCATCACCAACCACGAAGTTGTCTTTCGAGTATAGTAAAGTTTTCAACATTCAAAACTTTCTCTCTTGCTCCACATTTACTATTCTCGTCTTAGAGATCTAGCTAATCATTTGAAAAAGGATTGCACACGTCTTCAAGGAGAAAGTTCTTGTGTCATACGAAACGATGTTTAAGACAAAAATAATTAGGGCCTGTTTGGTTTGCAGGATTGGACAACGTAATGTAACTGGCATTACGTTGTCAATCTAACTCGGGTGTTTGGTTGGACAAAAAAATAGATGTAATATAATCGCGATTACAAGTTTGATTACACTATATTAGTTTCTTCTAAAAATTAATTACATCATAAAACCTATGTAATCACGATTACATTACAACTTAAGAGGAAGGTTGCTATGCTATAATTTGGTCGTTTTGTTCATTTTTTGACATCTTTTTTCATTTTTGGGCATTTTTGGTCGTTTTTGTTTTTTTGCTGTTTTTGCTCGTTTTGGGCTGTTTTTTCTCCTTTTCAATTTTTGGTCATTTTTGCATGTTCTTAGTCCATTTGGTCATTTTTGCAAGTTTTTTATCGTTTTTGGTCGATTTTGTACTTTTTTTGTCCCTTTTTTGCCATTTTTCTTTATCGTTTTTGGTCGATTTTGCACGTTTTTTTCCTTCCATTTTTGTTATTTTTTTAATCTTTTTTTGTCAATTTTGTACGTTTTTAATTTTTTTTGTCGATTTTGTATTTTTTTTTTGCATTTTTGACCGTTTTTTTCACATTTTTTAATAGTTTTTAGTAGTTTTTTTTTTACGTTTTTTAATCGTTTTTGGTCGATTTTGCACGATTTTTGCCATTTTTGCACGTTTTTGGTCAAATTTGTACGTTTTTGACCATTTTTTTCGCTTTAGGCTGGTTTTCAGTTTTTTTTTTTTCGTTTTTTGCACTTTTTTTTTGCCTTTTTGTACTTTTTTTATTTATCTTTTTGGTCGATTTTACAAATTTTTTGCACATTTTTTTATCTTTTTTATCGCTTTTGGTTGTTTGTGCACTTTTTACGGTTCGTTTTTGCTATTTTTGACCGTTTTTGCAGTTTCTTATCGTTTTTTGGTCGATTTTGCACTTTTTCTTTCGTTTTTGTCCATTTTTGCAAATATTTTATTATTTCTGCACGTTCTTGGTAGTTTTTTGGACTTTTTTAATCATTTTTTTTTTCCATTTTTGCTCTTTTTGTTCGTTTTTTGTCGTTTTTGATCTTTTTTTGGTCTTTTTTGTTATTTTTGGTCGTTTTGCTCTTTTTTGTCATTTTTTGTATTTTTGTTTTTAGTCGTTTTTAGTCCTTTTTTCATTTTGTGTTTTTTGGTCATTTTTGATCATATTTCGTCACTTTTGATTTTTTTTTCCTTTTTTTCATTTTTTTTTAATTTTTTTTTGTTTTTTGCCGTCTTCCATTTTTTTTATCTTTTTTTCGTTTTTGGTTTTTTTTTTCGTTTTTTTCATTTGTCATTTTTGGTCTTTTTAAAATTTTTTGTCCCTTTCTTTTTTTTCTTTTTTTTTTTGGGTCATTTTTGTCTTTAGTAGAAGAACAAAACAATTTTCTTTTATTTCTTATTTATTTTTAATTTTTTTCTTTCTAATTTTTCTTTTTTTTCTTTTTGAAAGTTTTATTGATCTACTTTTTTTTTTATGTTGTATTTAAAAATATATTAAATTAGAAACTCAATTACATTTTATGATAAATTAAACATATGAATGCAATTGATATTACATTACATAATTTGATTACATGTTTCAACCAAACATAGTAATATAATTGTAATTCTATTATATTACAAACTCAATTCCATTACGATTATATTACAATGAACCAAACACAACCTTAGTTCGGGACAAGGAAAATGACCATGAGTAGAGCTTTGTAGAATCTTGTGATTACTATCCAGTGGCCTTTGACATTAGCAAAAGTGAAGTTTGTCGTTTATGGGCTCCACGGCACTGCAGAGGCCAATGAGAACCGAGAAACCCGTGATCCAATGTCAGGGTTCATTGCTAGGGGTGGGCATACGGGTCTAGGATCTGCGGGTCCGATTCGGTTCGAACCGTAATTTGCTCAAACGAAATGGTTCCTCAATTTTTACAAGTAAACGGGTCGGGACGGGACCGGACGGATCGTGTTAAATTAACGGGACGGGACGGATTGTATTTTAAAAATAAACGGACCCCGGCCAGGCCCATTTATTTAAAAAAAACTTAAAATTTTATAAAATTTTAAATTATTTTTATTTTTTAATGTTACTGACTTAGACTTAGTGACTTACTGTACGGTCAAAGATTCAATCTCAAAGCAAACCAAGAACTCAGGACTAAGGAGGAGCCGACCCTAATTTTTTCCTCCCAAACTTCCTCTCTCCCTCTCTTTCTCTCTCAAACTCACAACTCAGTGAACTCACAAGTCAGTGAAGTAAAGAGAGTCTCTTTCTCAGTTTCTCTCATCTCGTGAGGACTGAGGAGTCCGAGTCTCCGACGACGTCCCCCGTCGCCCCGACGCCCAGACGAAGGTTTGATTTTGACTTTGGCATATTTTTTTTATCTCAACTCTTTAGTCTCTAATAGTTAAGAAACCTAATTTGTTGGTTTGATGCTCATGCTCAGTAAAGAATTTTCTGTCTTCATTTTCTTGGCAGGTGGCACTTGGCAGTATTGCCTCTTCTTCATTTTCTTCTTATTCTTCTTCGTTTTTTTGCTTGAATGATGCTCATGTTCAGTAAGGAATTTTTGTGCACGATGAAAATTTTGGGCCCGTTTGGACCTGCGGGTTGCTCCGGAATGGACCCGTTCCAAACGGGCAGAGTCCAGTGCTGTTCCGAATTTTTTTTGGCCCGTCCCGTCCTGCTCCGTCCCGCCAAAAAATGGGTCCAGTCCGATTCTATAAAATTTGGGTCCGGCCCGACCGTGTCCACCCCTATTCATTGCAGCTATTGGCCGGAATGGTGATCCGCCATTGTGCTGGAAGCTAGAACAATAAGGTTTGCTTGATGATCGACGCTTGTTTTCGGACGGAGGATGGCGGTGGGGTTGGCTGACTCGGAGCTTCGGAAGCTGACATGGACATGGCCAGATATGATTAAGGTGAATGAATGGCGATCATCTTTCTTTTTTCTGTTGGAAAAGTGAACCTAAAATTTACTTGAAAAATTAATTAGAAATTATTTTTTATTAATTTTTTAAAGGTATGTTCAACGAATTTTGTGTAACGAATTTATCTATTGGAAAGATGTATTTTTTTTCTTTTTACTGTGTCTCTTTATCCCTTATAAAAGGATAGTCCTATGAGCGTTTGAATCAATGAATCAAAAAACTCATTTATCCATCTAGCATTAAGTCTAAGGGAGAGAGGGACTACCAATATTGTTTCGTACAGTTTCGGAGGTGTGAAGTGCTACTACCGAAGGAGAAGTACCGTTGTATATTGGAAGACAAAGGCGTCGAAAAACCGTAAGCACCTGCACGGAACGAATATTATTGACATTGAACCAAATTCAAACATCAGTCTCGATCAAATTATTTATTTAAATTATTATTTTATATTTTATTTTAGAGTCTAAATACAAAGTTTGTGAATTTTTATCTAACACTTTCTACTCCCGCAGGAAGAGAAGATGATGTGCAGATAGTGTGAGCTCCCAAAGTGAGGGAATTGTATTCATGAATTTGCAGGAGGAAAAGTGAAGGCCGTTATATAAACTCCAAGCTGGCATCGGGCTATTTTGTCCATGGAATTAGTTGTGGTTTTCAGGATGGTGGATTCCTTTTTCCTATCAAGTGCAACATTGAAAGATTATATTGTTTCGCTAATAGAAGATTATAGGGTTATTTAATTTTGTAGGTCTACATATTGTCCAGAACAAGATTTGAGTCTCGTCCAATTGGATGATCTAATCTGACCATTCAAAATGGAGACCTAAACCGTAAATTTTGAATATTATACCAGACCGTAAAACTAAACAAAATATGTGAGGGTTGTGTGACTTGGATTATTTTGTTTTGCATGGTCGCATGGTTTGAATTATTTAGTTTTTTTCATTACCAACCGACACTACAACAAAAAATCCTTTTAATGACGGCTAAAAAGCGTCATTAATGACGAACCATGACGCTTTTTTTTTTCCACAGCAACCGTTATGAAAACGGGTGTTATAAATATTTTTTAAAAGCGTCATAAAATAACCGTCATGAATAGTTTCTATAAAAGCGTTATGAATAGTTAATATATAGTACACAATTCAGAACAATTTCAAAACGTCATGAATAGATAATATGTATAGGCTCAATGCAGCACATTTATAACACTTTATACTATTCAAATTAGCACATTTATAATGCTCTATACTGCACAGTATATATTACATTCCAAAAACTTAAACATTATATATCACCATCTTTATTACATTTCTCAAAATAGAGTACATATCAACATCTTCATTACATTGAATATCCAAATACAGAATGTACCCAAAAAATAGGAATAAATCTATCTTTTGCTAAACAAATTATTAGAAATATTTACTTAAATAGATTATGACCATGGATCTTCTCTCTGCCATCTCTTGAAGATATCGGGAGTCCCAAAGAGAAGTAGTGTCGCAGCTGAGCGACGACTTGGTGCTGCTGCAGCCGGCGCCGTCGTGGGAGAGCCTCATCCTCTAGCAATCAACCTGAATTTTACCAAGCCAATAAATTAAAGAAAGTTAACAAGAGTTTGCCTGAAAAGTTGAAGATAAACTGAGCCATAAAACATGCATATGCATAACAAGAAAATCATTCCATGTACAGGTTACTATAAGCTTACTTGAGTGAACCGGAAAATGTTGTCAATAAAGAGAAGCTTACTTGAGTGAATCTGACTGAAAGCATCAGAAACCATTCGGTTCCATCAGTACTGATCGTTAGCACAGTCATTTGCCTGAAACATAATTGATCCTCCAAATTTTGACTACCGATTCACAGTTTCCCTCTCTTTATGAAAGTTTTGCCAAAATTAAAACCATTTGTTTAGACCGTAGAAAGTGCCTGAATTAAAATTGTGTCGCGATGCAAGATAAAATAATATATTAGAGATGTATGACTCTATTTTCATGCAATTACTTTTACTTATGGAAAAGCAGTCTAAAATCTTCATGTACCATATAACTCTAATTATACAGGTTTTGTTCCTAACCTTCAAATATTTAAGTATTTTCATTGAGGAGTCTGGAGAGGATTCACTAGTATCATATTCTACATATTGTTATAAAATTGACAATTGAACTACTTACATATTCTAGTGCACCTTGCTTGTCTTAGTTCAGCTTCAAAAAATTATATAGCATTGTCAAAATATGTTTTGTTCAACTTCTATAATAAAGGTCTTCCTTGGTATGATCATACATTTGAATTCTTGAGGACATGGGTTTCGAGAACAGCCTTTCCGAAAAAATGGTGGGCAAGGATGTGTGCATCTTGACCCTAACCCATACCTGCTGCTAGCACGAGTCTCCTGATACTAGGACACCACTGTCTTTATCAAACTTTACATTTTTCCAATTTACTTTATAACTTAGTAAAATATAGAATAAAGCCCAGGATAAAGAGAACCCAAAATCAGAACTCCAGAAAACTCAGTGAAGTGTTCAGACCTCTGACATAGTTTCAGTCTCCTCAAGATTTACTTATTGCCTATGCCGGCAAGATGATGTTTCTGAAAACTAGGGTAGTGTGGTTCATACTCTCTTTTTGTTTGATAACTATACTTAAATGTCGTGATTCCATTTAATGGACGAAGTTATTGTATCCTTTGATTTATATCATATTTCATTAACTTGCATGTCAGATAATATATCTCCATTTGCAAAGGTTATCCTTTTCCTTCAAATGTAACCTGGGAATTTTGCAATCCGCTGAACATTATAATTAAAAGAAAAGCTACATCATTACGTTTCACTTGTGAATAGGCTAACAATTACTGGAGACATTTCAACATCTTTATACAGACCTATTGTTGTTGCTTCCATAGCCAAACTCATTCTGATGGGAGGAAGTTTGGACGATGATAATGTTGATTAATAACCTTGAAATCTTTTAGAGTAGATAACAAAATATAAGCATCAAACATAAGAAAGCAGTACAGAAACAAAGTTTGGTCCTATAATAGACCAAAGAGGCGAATCAGAAGAAAAAAGTGACCTAGGTTTCTCTACTTTTTTTTTCCAAAAGAAATGAATGTAATTTGTGGAGAAATGGAAGCAGTAGCAATGAAGGATAAGACGAGAGAAAGTTATCTAAGATGGTCTACAGACTCTAGACATGCAAATGAGACAAATAAGTGCACCATTTAGGAGTGATAAGTTAAAGATGCTATGGAACTAGGGGTGGACCTAATCGAACTTGCATAAGGGCCGTGAAAAAGGACAAATAATATGGCCCCTCAACAGAGCAAAGTGGAAGGGAAGGATCCATCTAGCTGAGACAAAAGAAGTTATGGGATGAACATTTTGTTGTCGTTATTACATGTTCTCAATAAGCCCTGGCAGAGCTAATCCAATATGGCCAATAATGATTTAAAACCTTTATTAAGGCATAGCATCATTATCTGGATGCTTGCTAGATTTGGGTCATGCCAAAAACTAAATCAATGGAAAGTAATGTGCTTACTTTACTGTTTGGGCTAATCATCAATATAGCGCAGTACCATACTTGGCAACATGTCCTCTTAGCATCAATTGCGCACAAACATATATCCGGGATTAATTGGTTGCTGTTTCCTTTTTCCTGTAACAAGAGCTTGTGCTCAATCTATTACTTCAATTCATGTAGTTTGTTTGTTTACACAAGCAGAATTATATTGTTGAGCTATCAAATTTTCTACTGAAATTGTTAGTCTATTTGCAAACAATCGATGGAAAAACTCAGTTGCAATCCCTAAGAAGAGATGCAAAGAATGCAGTTGCAATCCCTAAAAAAAGAGATGCAAATAATGCAGTTGCAATCCCTAAAAAAGAGATGCAAATAATGCTGATTGCGTAGCCTAAACGATTAAAAAAAATCGAATCGCGTTTGCAATAGCGGTTTCTCGAAGGCAACAAGAGATGATCAACAACAGTTGAGTCTCAGATTCTCGAAGGCAACAGAAAGAGGAAGGAAGAAGAAGAGCGGATCTCGCTGGGGTGTTGAACACCGGCGCTCAAAGCTATACCCGCAGTACGGATAAGCTCCCAGGAACCAGCAAGTTCAGGAGAACTTCTGGAACGCTCGTAAGTCAATATTTGAGACTTGAACGGGCTTCCTGGACTTAACAGACTCCCTCAACTCTCTTCTTGGTGCATCTTTCAAAGGAGGCCAAGGGGCTCTATTTATAGAGTGGAGTTGAGACTTCACCTCTTCTCCTATCCGATGTGGGACTAAAATACCAATACTCAAAAATAGAGTTTGATATTTTAGATCATCCCACAATCAGCATAGAAGTGTGCCAGTCCACGCCTACCCCCCGAACCCTCCCGTGCATGCACGAGACATCTTGGAGTCCGCGTCCGAGTCCGAGTCCGCACAACAAAAATTAACTTGCATCCTTGTTGGATTTAATCCTTTTTCCTTCTAGGAAAATACTTCCACATGGCACAAACTTGTGCCCCACTACACCTCATGTGCACACCTCAACACAAGCAATGCATTATATTGAGATACTCACCATTTAGTGTAGCCGATGTGGGACTATCTTTTCTAGTCCAAAGGCAAAAACACCAACAATCCCCCACATATCTCAATATATGGGTTGAGCGTTCCCCACAGTGATTGTCCATCATGCATTAGGAGAGATGTCGCTACGACTTGAATCTTCCCGCATAGGTTAAATAACAGCATGATACAAGAATGGACTAAGCCTTGAATTCTGCACCATAACTGCAATTCTTCCTACTCACATAGTGACATCAACTGTGCTTCTGGCTGCACATTGAAGGCCTTGTGCCAGCCTGGTTTCAGTGTATAATTTTTGGGCGTCTACAAGTTTACCCTCAAGAGACGGCCTGATATCTCTGTCCATACACTATAGGTGAGTTCTATATAAAGAGTCATTGGCATGAAGCATTGCGCTTCTTTGCGGTGCTACGCCGCTATGACATGGCTGACAAAGCCAAGGCATTACCCCTACCTGGGAACCTCATCGTAGTGTCATACTACTGTAGCATGAGGTCTCAAGCCTCTTTGTAGTGCCAAACTACCCAGCATGAAGCCTTGCGCTCCCTTGTGGTGTTACGCCACTATGACATGGCTTGCAAAGCCGAGGCTTTACCCCTACCTGGGTACCTCATCGTGGTGTCATGCCACTGTAACATGAGGACACCGGCCTCTTTGTAGTGCTGCCTACATCTCTTTATTACGATTATGCAACATTAGGCTACCTGCCTATATGCGGTGCTACGCCGCCTGTAACTTGGCTAACAAAGCCGAGGCATTACCCCTACCTGGGAACCTCATGGTGGAGTCACCCCACTGTAGCATGGAGTTGTAACACTCCTTTGTGGTTGTTGCGCCACCATGCTTCCTGTAAAGCATAACAGACCTTCACTCAGTCTGAGAACTCATTAAGGCATTATGCCATCCTTCTCACAGGATCAATTTTCCGTAGAAAATTCATAGTAGACAACAGTGGTTCCGGGTCCGAAACCCTTACATGTTCCGCAGAACAAGTGCCCACTGTTAACTAATATTTTTCCAGTCAATAGTCCTCCCTTGAATCAAAAAATTAGATATCTGGTAGATTTCTCTTTGAACCAATAACATAAAATTTATTGATAGGATTATAATGACACAATATTAGAATGCCTTCAAGCCCATCTTCCTTGCTGTGTCCTCGACCAGCTGACGCTTGAGACCCTTCGTGAACGGATCCGCCAGGTTTTCCTGACTCCGAACATCGATCACTGCAATGACGCCCCTTTTTATGAGATCGTTCACTGCTCTGTGCTTCAACCGCACAGTCCTCTTCTTCCCGTTGAAGAGTTCATTTGATGCCACTGCTGCTGCCGCCTGGTTGTCACAGTATATCGGAATCGCCGGTATCTGAGCCCCAACCATTGGAAGGTCATACATGAGCTCCCGTAGCCACTCTGCTTCATCTGCTGCAGCGTCCAATGCAAAGAATTCAGATTCCATGGAGGAGCGAGATAACATAGTCTGCTTCTTTGACTTCCACGATATAGCAGCTCCACCCATGGCGAACACATATCCACCTGTGGAATATTCGCTCTCCACCTCTGAACACCAGCTAGCATCACTGAAGCCTTCCACTACTGACGGATCTCCGCTGTAGTATAGTGCATATGTCTGAGTCTTCTTGAGATATCTCATAACACGCTTCACAGCTTTCCAATGCTTTACGCCTGGATTGCTCGTAAATCGACTCAACATTCCCACTGCAAAGGCTATGTCAGGCCTTGTGGCAGTAGTAGCGTACATCAAACTTCCGATGACGCTAGCGTACTCCAACTGCCTGACGCTCTCCTTCGAATTTGGCTCCAGTTTCAGATCACTCCTGTACGGTGTATCAATAATAGGAAGATCTTGATACCCGTAGCGAGAGAGCATCTTCTCAATGTAATGAGACTGTGACAGCGCTATTCCAGTGCCTGTCCGGATGATCTTGAGCCCCAAGATTACGTCGGCATCCCCCAAGTCCTTCATACTGAACTTGGTCGAGAGGAATTTCTTTGTCTCTGTGACGCAGCTTAAATCCGTACCTAGGATTAGCATGTCGTCCACGTATAGACAAACGATTACTCCTCTTCCGTCAGCAAACTTCGTATAGACACACTTGTCTGTTTCACTGACCCTGTAGCCATTTGACCTTATCACCTTGTCAAACTTCTCATGCCACATTTTGGGAGCTTGCTTCAAACCATACAGAGACTTCATCAACTTGCAGACTTTGTCTTCCAGACCTCTGACGACAAAACCTTCTGGTTGTTGCATGTAGATCTCTTCGGTCAGCTCGCCATTAAGGAATGCCGTTTTCACATCCATCTGATGTATCACCAGCTTGTGTATTGCTGCTAAAGCAATTAACAATCTGATAGTTGTCATCCGAGCTACTGGAGCATAAGTGTCAAAGTAGTCGATCCCCTGCTTCTGAGCAAACCCCTTGGCCACTAGCCTGGCCTTGAACTTGTCAATGGTTCCATCTGCTTTCATCTTCTTCTTGAAGATCTATTTGCATCCGATGGGTCTTGCTCCTTCTGGTAGGTCGACCAATACCCATGTGTTATTGGAGGTGATTGAGTCAATCTCGTTGTCAATCGCCTCCTTCCAGAATATAGCATCTCTGGTCTTCATTGCCTCATCATAGGTAAGCGGATCTGCTTCCACATGATAGGTGACGAAGTCATCTCCGAAGTCTTTCGGCCTCCTCGCTCGCTTAGTTGACGGCTCAGCGAGTTCTGGTTCAGCTGGTGTCTCCTCGACAACAACTCCATCTTGGACTACTGGTTCGATAAAGATCTCTGTCTGCTCCGCACCCTCATTATTCTCCGGAATGTCCGCGAGAACAATGTTCTTGTGCCTTGCAAACTTTTCTTCAAAATATTCAGCATCGCGAGATTCGATGATATGATTTGACTCGATATCAAGGAATCTCCGAGCATCACTCTTCTCGGCATACCCCAGGAAGATCGCCTTAGTAGTCCTTGTCCCCAGCTTCTGAATCTTTAGATCCGGGAGCTTCACATAAGCCAGGCACCCCCACACTCGAATGACATTCAGGTTGGGTCTGACTTTGAACCAGAGTTCATGAGGAGTTATGTCGGAAGTTGCATACGGCACTCTGTTCAGAATGAAAGTGGCCGTTAATGCAGCTTCTCCCCAATAGCACTTTGGGAGACCCGCAGTCAACAGCATAGAATTCATCATCTCTGTCAACGTTCTGTTCTTCCTTTCTGCTACTCCGTTGGATTGTGGAGAATACGGAGCCGTCGTCTCGTTGATGATTCCATGTTCTTTGCAGAATGATGAGAATTCATGAGACCTATATTCCCCACCTCGATCACTCCTCAGCCTCTTGAGTTGTTGTCCAGTTTGCCGTTCAGCCTCGGCCCTGAACTCCTTGAACTTCTCGAATGCTTCGTCTTTAGATTTGAGTAAATAGACGAAGGCATACTTGGAGAAGTCATCGATGAAAGTAATGAAATACTTCATCCCGGCCTTTGTAGAGAATTGTTTGAAGTCACAGATATCTGAGTGAACCAACTCCAGAAGATCTGTGCTTCGATGGACCCTGTGGAAGGGTTTCCTAGTGATCTTCGTCTGAGCACATATCTCACATTTCTCTACCTTACCCCCACACTTGGAGATAAGTTCTAGACTAGACATTTTGTTTATTCGCTTACAATGAACATGTCCTAGTCTATTATGCCACAACTCAAGAGAGTAATTCAAACTAGTGATAGCATTGACATTATTATGCTGGGTTACAACAAGCTGAATTTTGTACATTCCTTCAGTCTGAAAAGCTTTCCCGAAGAAAGTACCCTTCTTGGACATCACCATTTGGCCAGCATTGATGTCCATCCTCAAGCCTGCGTTGCAGAGCAGGCTCCCAGAGATCAGGTTTTTTGCGATTGCAGGAACATGCTTCACACCTTGAAGCGTCAGAATGTTCCCCGATGTAAGCTTCAGCTCCACCGTCCCGATCTCCAGTACTTCAGCTTGTGCCTGGTTCGCCATCATGACTTTCTCGGAAGTAGGCTCATAGGAGACGAACCAGTCCTTGTCTGAACAGACATGACATGTCGTGCCAGTGTCTATCCACCAGTCCAAGTCTGCCCCCACAGTTGCAACCTGTGCTATCATGGCAACCTGATTAGTAACCAAAGAAACCTTGTTAGGCTCACCTTGCTCTTTGGGCTTGGACTTGCATTCACTTTTATAGTGACCCTTCTTGCCACAGTTGAAGCAAGTCACATGGGACTTGGACTTCTGTTGCTTGAATCCTGGACCCTTCACTTTCAGATTCGAGAAGTCCTTCTTCATGTGGTGAGAAGCCGCCTGCTTCCCTTTGTTCTCTCTGGTGGCTTGAACCAGATTCGCCGTTGCTAGTTGCTTGGACAGGGTGTCCAACTTCTGTTGAGAGCGCATCTCGTCCTCAACAAGAATCTCGCTGAGGAGATTATCCAGGCTAATCTCCATATTCTTCCTATGCATCCTTGCATAGATGTTGCTCCATCCTGGAGGAAGTTTTGCCACGATCCCTCCAACGACGAACTTGTCGATGAGGGGCATGCTATCGTCCTCCAGTTTCTGGCGCAGCTTCAGGAACTCTTTCACTTGGGGCAGCATGGTCTTCTCGTCTTCAAAGACCCATTTGTGGTATTTTTCAACCATGAACATCTTCGACCGGGCCTCGTCGTCGTCATACAGCTTCTCCACGGACTCCCAGATCTCTTTGGCAGAAGTCCTCTTTGTGTAGGACTCGGCCAGAGAGTCTTCCATGGAATTCAGGATCAGCAGCCTGCATATGCTGTTATCCTTTTTCCACTTCGTCTGCTTGCTCGTAGCAGCGGCCAGAACAGCAGCAGATCCTGTTGCTGGAACGATTGGTTCTTCCTCATCCAACACGTGATCAACATCCACGAGTTGAAGGTTCAGAGTCACCTTTCGCTTCCAGATCTGGAAGTGTTCGCCGTCAAATTTCTCCAACTTGTTAAAGCCGGTATCGACAAGCGAAGCACGAGTGTTTTCCATCGAATCGTATAGCTTTGAGATTGTTAGTCTATTTGCAAACAATCGATGGAAAAACTCAGTTGCAATCCCTAAGAAGAGATGCAAAGAATGCAGTTGCAATCCCTAAAAAAGAGATGCAAATAATGCAGTTGCAATCCCTAAAAAAGAGATGCAAATAATGCTGATTGCGTAGCCTAAACGATTAAAAAAATCGAATCGCGTTTGCAATAGCGGTTTCTCGAAGGCAACAAGAGATGATCAACAACAGTTGAGTCTCAGATTCTCGAAGGCAACAGAAAGAGGAAGGAAGAAGAAGAGCGGATCTCGCTGGGGTGTTGAACACCGGCGCTCAAAGCTATACCCGCAGTACGGATAAGCTCCCAGGAACCAGCAAGTTCAGGAGAACTTCTGGAACGCTCGTAAGTCAATATTTGAGACTTGAACGGGCTTCCTGGACTTAACAGACTCCCTCAACTCTCTTCTTGGTGCATCTTTCAAAGGAGGCCAAGGGGCTCTATTTATAGAGTGGAGTTGAGACTTCACCTCTTCTCCTATCCGATGTGGGACTAAAATACCAATACTCAAAAATAGAGTTTGATATTTTAGATCATCCCACAATCAGCATAGAAGTGTGCCAGTCCACGCCTACCCCCGAACCCTCCCGTGCATGCACGAGACATCTTGGAGTCCGCGTCCGAGTCCGAGTCCGCACAACAAAAATTAACTTGCATCCTTGTTGGATTTAATCCTTTTTCCTTCTAGGAAAATACTTCCACATGGCACAAACTTGTGCCCCACTACACCTCATGTGCACACCTCAACACAAGCAATGCATTATATTGAGATACTCACCATTTAGTGTAGCCGATGTGGGACTATCTTTTCTAGTCCAAAGGCAAAAACACCAACAGAAATCACCGACTTGGAGAAAGATGGCGTTCTTACTTGATATGAAGAGGAGACGTGCTTGTGAAGAAAACTGTAGTGTGCTTAGGATCGATGTTCTCATTCACCCATTTAGCCCATGTTCTTAGTACTCTCTCATATGCTACCGGCCTGTCGATCTCATCATATTCCGTCGATCCTTCTAGGAACGATCCTCGCCTGTTGCAATTTCAATATTATGTCATAGTCCAAAATAGGAGGATCTAGCACTTATCAGAATGGTACTAATTATAGCTCATCACTACTACTACTACTACAACACTCACAGGACTTTCATCTTGAATGTGTTCATCCACCAGATGTAAGTGTTAAAGATGAGGTAGTCCACGCCCTTCCAGTTCTCCCCGTGCTTTGCTATGGATTCGGGCATGATGATGCGGTCCTGGATGCTGTGGATAAGCGGATCGTCCGAGTTGGACTCCACCAAGAACGGCGCCCAGTAGAACTCCACCGTCGCATTGTACTCCTAATATATTGCATAATTACATCTATAGTTTAAATATCAATCAAATTAATCTGCACACTAGATCTCAGTCATTTGGTTGTACGTACCTCGATTCGGAAGACGGCTAGTGAACCGCTCTTGTTAAGGGTCTTCTTCCCCGGTGGCACCACCGATTGAACTAAGCACACCAAGGATTCCCATTGGTTCCTGTTGAGCGAGTCCCCGACAAACATGAGTCATTTTCCTCGCGGTAGTTGACGGTGTACCAGTGGGCGACGCACTTGGCGGCGGCGTAGGGGGAACGGGGGTGGAACGGGGTGGTATCGGACTGCGGGGGAGGGGTGGACCCGAACATCTCGGAGGAGCCGGCCTGGTAGTAGCGGATGGAGGGCTTGTGCCTGGTCGCGGACTTGACGGCCTCGAGGAGACGGAGGGAGCTGGTGGCGACGACGTCGGCAGTGTAGTCGGGGATCTCGAAGGAGACGGCGACGTGGGACTGGGCGGCGAGGTTGTAGACCTCGTCGGGGAGGAGGGAGTCGACCCAGCGGCGGAGGGAGGAGGCGTCGGAGAGGTCGGCGTAGTGGAGCTTCATGCGGGCCTTGCCGAGGTTGTGGGGGTCGACGTAGAGGTGGTCGAGGCGGGCGATGTTGAAGTTGGAGGAGCGGCGGATGAGGTTGGGGTTTGGGAAAATTAGAGGTTAGGAAAATTTTAGGGTTCAGGAAGAGAAGGGAAGAGGGGGAGGAGGGAAACTCTGAAAAAGATCGGGTGTGAAGGGTTTTGTTGGAAGTTTATTAATTACAAGTTTGCCACCGCTCTAAAATATTAATAACGCTTTGTTTTATAAACGTTATAAAAAGTCCAGAATTAGCCCAAACCGTCATAGAAAAGAAGGTATTTCAAACTTTGATAACGCTTAGGTATCAGGCGTCATTAATACGTCTTATCGAGCGTCATTAAAAGGGTTTTTTGTTGTAGTGCGAGAATAAGATTTGTGACACTGTTGTTTGTTTCCATCATGAGCTCAACAACCATACAATCCTTCGAGGTTCTTGAGTTGCAATCATTCAACAATACGACTGTGACAAGAAACATATGACGATACACGATAACCTTGTCCATCCATCGAAACTGTCGCTAAGATAGTTGTGTTGCTACTGAGATCAGGACAGAAGCAAACAAACAGAAGAAGTCTCATTCTCGTTCATGACAAAACTAATAAATAACCCAAGTCACACAACTCTCATCATAGAAAACTAAACAATCCAAGTCACACAACCCTCATCATAAAAAACTAAACAATCCAAGTCACACAACCCTCACATAATTAGTTTTAGGATACCATATAATATTCAAAATTTACGTTTATATCTCCAATTTGGACGTTCAGTTCAAGTCAACCACTAAGACAAGATCTAAACCATATTCTGGACAATATTGAGATCTAAATACAAAATTTTAATATTATTAGGGAACCTAAAAACTAAATCACCCAAGATCATACCTAGGGAAATAATTTTCTGCGGCACTGCATACAATGTTGTATGACATGTCGGTGCCAATTTCTTACCTGAGATCAGGGTCGGCCCTGGCCCAGGGCGACCGTCCAGGGCCACATAAAATTTGAACGCCCAATATATATATATATATATATATATATATATATATATATATATATATATATATATATATATATATATATATATATATATATATATATATATATAATTTTGTATCGAACATAGAACTAATATGTAACATGACCTTCCTTTATTACAAAACGATTGTGCTGTAGTGTTGGTATGTTAAACTTGCACGCAATAGGTCTAGGTTCAATTCTTGGTTGCAATTTTTTTAAAATTTATTTTTAGTTCAATTTTTTTATATTATATATGGATCCAATTTTAAAAATTTGTCTAGGGCCTCCATGAACTCAGGACCAGCCCTGCCTGAGATTGCAATCAACACGGTTGGATCACCTGTCAGTGAACCATGCGCATATGGGCAGATGCTTGTGGGGGTGTCGACGAAGTATAGCTAAGCTACTTGGCAGGGAGAGTGCGGCTAGAGTAAGATTAGGGAAATGTCTTTGTCATGCATGGCCACTAATTAAGAAGGCAAAGGTGGTAAGCATTAGTTCCACATATTATCATTCTTCCCTTCCTTTTCATAATTAATGATCAAGGACCTGGCCTCCACTTAAACCTCATTTCTCACTAATCTACTTTTCTCATAATTCCATTACTTTAGTATAGCGTAGGCCATATCAAACATTAATTTGCAATTATAAATGTAGGAGTGATAATGTTATGATGGCTGGAATAAATTCAGGGCAAGTTGGTGTGGAATGCAATTGTAGAAATCTGAACCGTGTCGAAAACGGAAGCAATTAAATTGAGGATTTTTTTTTCTTTGTCAATGTGTTTAATATATCTATTTCTTGAGTGCTAATAGTTCTTGTTTGATAACCATATCGTTATTTGGTAACCATATCTTTCACGATATTGAAGTTTTCACACAGGACAATGAATTAGAAAAATATTCTCCAATACAAATATGTTAAGAAGACAATGAAATTAACTTTTTTTTCAACTTCTTAGACAACTTTTTCCTTTCTTTCTAATTTTTTTAAATTCATAATTGATGATGTAGAGGTAAAGATATTGTGAAGTGCATTGTCTAGAACAATCAACTTCACAATATCTTTGTCATGTCAACTTTACAATTTTTTTTGACATTTGTATTGGAGAAATTTTATTTTAATAAAGTTTTGTTATTCTTATATGGCAGCAACTTTTTTCTAAACTCACAAGTCACAATTGCTTGAAGATGCTCTTACTAAGAGTTCTCTTTTGCTATGCAGGATGATTAATTAACATTAGTAACATGGCTTGTTGACACAGTATGCACAGTTGCCATCATACTTTCAAATAAACATCTGATTTTGGTGTTTCACCTCCAATTTGGGATAGGTGAGTTTTTTTTTTTAAAAAAGTTTAATGGTTACGTACTAGGTTCTACTAGGGTTTCTTGATTGATATACTGTTTGCCATATTAAAGCTATGTTTGGTTGCTAAGGAAGTGAGAAAAAAGAAACAAAATAAACAAATGTACACAAAATAAACAAATGTACACAAATGACCGCGTTTGGTTCATGGAATCATAATTTTGGAAAAAAAAAAGGCATTCATTTCTTGATTCTTTTCTTGTATTTGGATGCTAAATGAGCAAGAAAAAAAATTTTTAATTTCCAAAGAAAAAAAAATAGGAAGAAAAAAAAGGGTTTCTCACTTTTTCCTCTAAATTATTACTTTTTCTCCTAATTTTCCGTACTTTCCAAAACAACGAGAAAAAAAATTAA
Source organism: Iris pallida (assembly GCA_029216955.1). NCBI lineage: Eukaryota > Viridiplantae > Streptophyta > Magnoliopsida > Asparagales > Iridaceae > Iris > Iris pallida. Next base: position 26,539,782 of record JANAVB010002199.1, on the reverse strand, counting down.
TGAGAATTATAATTTTCCTAAAAAAATAATAATAAATATTAAAAAAAAATTGTTAGGAGAAGCAAACTAGACCTAAGTTCCATGGCCCAAATAGTCCTTTAAGAGAGGATCACTTTACATTCAGAAATGATATTTAGCTCGTACGGGATGTGACCATGCGCATGCCTGTACCGACGTGTCACACCCCCCCCCCCCCCCCCCACTTGACCCCCTACACTACACCAGATCCATCCCGGAATTTCTGCACCCTCCTCTAATGAAGAGGCGACACGTCGATCGAAACTGCGGTCCAAACCTTCTACATTAGCCTCCCGAATTTTGAAACTACATCATTTTTTTGTCTTTTTTTTTGTTTTTTTTTGTCTAAGCACTAGAAGTCCTATAGTTGGCCAATAGATTCCTCCAAAGTTGTTTCAAATTCAAACCTAGGGATCAACTTAAGTTCCACAATCCAGAGATTCTTCATCTCTATCCAGTCCGCCACCAGCAGCAGCAGCAGCAGCAGTAGCAGCAGATGAATTCTTTGCCAACATGGCTTCTCCATCCCAGTCAATCCTTGCTATCAGCACACACAATAGTGTCGTGCTGGTTGCGCAACCCACTGCAAATCCCAGCAACAGCCCAGAGAGTCCCAACTCGAGCTTGAAAGCCAAGACTACTGACAATGGCAACCCTACAAAGTAGAACCCTCCTACACTAAACATGCCCAACCATGGCCTAGACGTCCCGCGCACTATCCCTCCACAAGTCCCCAAAGGAATGTTGAACACCTCCACCACAGCCATCACCATCAGCGTCTTCCTAGCCCCGTCCACAACCCCCTCGTCATGGCTGAACAGATAGCCCCACTGTCCCTTCAGAGCCACCATAGCCAGCCCACAGCCCAACCCCGTGACTGCACTCGCGCAGAGAGAAACGCGTGCTGCGTTCCTCGCCGCCCACGAGCTGCCCGCGCCGAGCTCGTTCGACACGCGGGTCGATGCGCAAGTGGCCAGCGACGCCAGCACCCCGTAGAACAGGTAGTCGAAGTTGAGCACCGTGCTCAGGACGGACACCGTCCGTCTCGCGTCCCGCATCCTCCCCGCAAGCAAGACCAGGATTTCGTAGCACCACCACTCGAGACACCCCGTGAGGCAGCACTGCATCGAGAGGCTCAGCAGTCGAGCCCAGTGGCCGACCCGTTGCGCCCGCCACCCTTCCCGGATCCGTTCTTCCGTCAGTATCACGTAGGATGCCAGTATTGTCGCAGCAGTTGCGTCGGTCAGTCCGGCCGCCAACGCGACGCCTCGAAATCCCATCTTCTTGGAAAGCAAGATATTGTAAGGTATATGCAGAGCTGTCGCGACGCCCGAGCTCAACATTGTTGGAAGAGTATTTCCTTGTGAGCTCAAGTAGGTTTTGAGGGGAGACAGGAACGAGGTTGCCATTAGGTCAAGAAGAAGATACATGACGTAGCTTTTTGCTAGCAACGAGATGTCCCTTTCTTGGCCGAAGAAGAGGAGGATTCTATCTACATTGACCCATAAAAATGCTACAGGGATACATGTTAGCAGCAACAAGATGGTCGTCATGAGAAGGGTTTTGTGCAGCAGCCTGCGGTTGTCGGCGCCGTGCGCTTGGCCGCAGATCGGTTCCATGGCCCAGCAGAGGCCGTTGAGGACGGAGAAGCCGGTGACGTTGGCGAAGGTGAGCCCGAGCGCGCCTGCCGCCAACTGGAGCTCCCCGAGCCGCCCTAGGAAGGCAGTGGTGATGGCGGTCTTTGCGAACCACGTCGAGTTCATGGGCACGAGAGGGATGCCAATCCTCAGCTGCGTCTTGAGCTCGGAGAGGACACTTCGTTTCGGACAGGCTGTCCGTCGTCGTGCGACGGAAGGTGGAGACGAGGAGGATAGATGGAATGGTTCACTTGCTGGTTTCGACATAGATGTTGTGATGAGAGGCTTCGAAATGGTGGGGAACTTGATATATAGTCATGAAAAGGAAGGAGACGAGTAGGCATTGGCTACGTATCAATAATAAAGGGATCCTTTAGTAATGTTGGAAACTTGGAAAGAACGAATGGCTACTGGTGCAAGTCTACCGAGCATTCTACCAGTAATGGCCGACATTCGAGAGAGATTTGTTCCATCCTTCACCTCTAGGTGTTAATTGGGCCCACGACCCGAGCCCAATAGTCGATCGGGTTTGATCGGATCTGGGTCAGGCCGGGCAATCCCAATATTGAGTAGCAGGCCGATCAGGACCAGACTGGAGGCTAAAATTCAAGGTTGTAAAAGTCGTTAGACGATAGTCGAACTAACACCTGCCGCCTATCACCTAATTCTGTCTAGGCAACATCTAGTTCAAGGCGGTCCACAAAAAATAGTTTCAAAAATCGCTTAAAATTGTTCATAAACCCCATAACACTGGCATAGTTGGACACGTGGATAAGCTAAGGTGATTAGGTGGACTTCAGACGACCATAGGCCCAATTTTTAGAATACTTCCAAAGCCTAAAACCTAGTCCGAGCCATAACCTGATCTGGGCTGGACCGGGCTGGATTCAGTTGCAGGCCATGTTCGATCTAGATTGGCATATTAAAAAATTTGGGTTTGGGGCTTTGGCTTTGGACCTTTGGCTATTTTAAAAAAATAGTAGAAAAAAAAGGTTGAATTGTAACTTGATATTCTAAACTATTCAAAATTTCAAGTTTATATCCTAAACTTTTATTTACTCGACAACTTGGGTGAGGGTAGTCACCCTTGTCGATTAGTTTACCTACGACTACGACAGATAAGTTTATTCTTTACCTACTTTGACATTTTATTATACATTTACATCCTTGTTGGTTGGATTTTTTCGTTCAATTTTTTTTTTTGTCGAATTGACTAAAAAAAAGACTCCAATGTCGATATCGATCACTATTGATTCGATCGGTCTAGAATCAGAACATGTCGTATCGAATTAGTATCGACCGTATCTAATCAGTATCCGTCGATACCTCAAACTATGAGTTGGACATGCAAAAAAAAAAGACTAGTAAAATTCTGTCATAGGAGGTCGATATTTTCAGCTACATATCAATTAGGTTCTCCAAAAGTGGGCAGAAGCACATAAATGGAAGGTATTTAGATACTCGCATTAAGTTGAAGAAGTGATGGGCAGATTGGTGGACGATCACTACTAAGTAGGGGTGAGCATCGGGTCGGTTTGGTTCAAACCGAACAGAAAATTGCAAAACTGAAAAAACCGACAACCATATCTTGTTGAACCATTAACCGAACCGAATGTAGAGGAACCGACCAAAACCGAACCGAAAAAATATTTCGGTTTACGGTTCGGTTCGATTTCATGGGCCCAAATGGACGACCCAAGAAGAAATAACATCCTGGATTAATTTAAGCCACCATCAAATACCAAATACAATATATAATTTTAAAAAACAGCATGATACAACCAATTAATGCTTAGTTGAACACTTGAACAAATACAAATACAATAGTTCACATATTACAATATGGGAACACTTGAACAAGAGAAGGAACAACATCATGCTTCCATCATCATCATCAAACAACATGCTTCCGTAAACAACAAATACAATAGTTCACATATTACAATAGGGGAACACTTGAACAAGTGTGCCAAACAAAAACAGCCCGAGTAAGTGTGCCAAACAGCCAGTCTAACCCTTCACTTACGGTGCAACTCAAGTCTCCAACATTTTAAACCAAAGTCCCAGACTCCCAGATTCGAAATATCAGCATAAACCAAAATTTTAAACCAAAGTCCCAGATTTGAAATGTCAGATTATCAGAGTAAATACGCATGCATGATGCAACTCTAACATAAACCAAAATTTAAACCACCAACAAATATTCATGAAATTATAAAAGAAATGGGTCAAGGAAGAACAAACCATTACTTACAATGAGTGACTCTGGAGTCTGGTAGTCTGTGAGTAACAATAATCAACAATGTCAACAAGATTCGAAATATCGAGATAGCAGCACAACAAGTGAGCAAGGGGCCAAATTACAGATGGCCCAGATCTAGGTTAGATTTCTAGGCAGTGATTCTCTGAGCTCTCTCCATAGTTCAATGAATCGTGCAAGAAAAATAACAAATTAATTAGAAAGAAGGAAATAAAATTAACAAAGATCTGTAAAAAATTAACAATTTCAGAGAATATAATTATTTTTACCAGATCCGACTAGTCTAGGGGTGAGCATTCGGTTTATTCGGTTCCAACCGAACCGAATAACCGAAAATCGAATTGGACCGAAACCGAATAAGCAAAACCGAAATCGAACCGAATTAAATCGGTTCGGTTTTCGGTTTATTCTATTTTTGGGTTTATTTGTGCTTTTTTTGTTTATATATATATATATATATATATATATATATATATATATATATATAAACTAAATTTTCTTATTCGGTTTTCGATTTTGGATCGAAATTGAAATCCAAAACCGAAACCGAAACCGAATAAAAAAATTTAGTATTTTCAAAACCGAAACCGAAACCGAACCGAATTTTTTTAAAACCGAACCGAATCTTTTATTCAGTTCGGTTTTCGGTCCAAAACCGAATAATGCTCACCCCTATGCTAGTCGGCTAGATCTTTGACTGGTGTAGGTTAGATATCGATAAATCTAGCTTAGCTCGAGAGATCGAGAGAGCCAGATCTAGGGTTAGCACGAGATGCAGAGGAAGGGTAGAAGACCCTTAGGGTTTCTCGATCTATGGTTAGCACAAAAGAGAGAGAGAGAGAGAGATAGCACGAGAGAGAGAGGGAGAGAGAGAGAAAGAGAGAGAGAGAGATTGGCCCTTAGGTTAGGGTTTCTCGAGTCCTCTTCTCTCTAGGAGAGCAGCAGCAGCGGGAAGACTTGAGAGAGTGAGATGAGAGAGAGAGAGAGAGAAATTTTAGGGCACCACAAAAAAAGCCCCTTATATAAATCAAGGGGCATATTAGTAATTTCACATTAAATAAAAAAATTAATTTGGTTTTCGGTTCGGTTGGTTAACCGAATCCAAAATCCGTTACCCGACCCAAAACCCGGACATTTGAATTCTTGGACCCGAAACCCGTTACTGCCTATTCAATTATAGGGAACACGTTGAATACTTTTGTTGGTCGTCGGGCTATCTCCTGGCGACGGATTTTCGGCTCTTCCTTTTTCAATAAAATCGTCTCTTTTCTCTCTCTCTCTCTCTCTCTCTATATATATATATATATATATAATTTTTTTTAAAGGAACTTTTATTGAATGAAACATCACAAGGTTCGGATCCCACAGGCGGGAACCCCGAATTCAAAAATCAAAACATAGAAAAAATGAAAAGAACAGGCCAACACGCGGCCCAAGGGAGGGACGCGCGCGTGGCCCGAGGGAGGGGCACTGCCCGAGGGCGCTGAGCCCGAGGCCCCAGCACATCGAGCGGGGGGCCCGAGGGAGGAGCACTGCCCGAGGGCGGGGCTCAGCCAAGAGGGGGAGCGGGCGGTCCGGCGAGGGGTTCTGGAGGAGCGGCGGAGGGGGAGCCACGGCGGCCGGAGGGCGGGCCACAGCGGTTGGGCCACGGCGAAGAGGGCCACTGCGAGGAGGGCCACAGTGGCAAGGCCGCGGCGGGGGGACTGCTGCCGGGAGGGGTGGCCGACGCAGGGGAGAGGGGGTGGGGAGATGCCAGTGGGGGCCGTTGCCGGCCAGGGGGCCACCGCCGGAAGGGCCGAGCGCGGGGAAGGCGGAGGGGTGATCACACTACAAGAAAATGCATCTTCTGCGACATACATAATATGTAGCGGAAAGATGGATTTGTGTCGCCAAAGCCTTTCTGCGACATATCGCGCTATGTCGCACGTGTGTTGCTGTATCCTTGTCTAGGAAAGTATTTGGCGACACAAATCCATCATGTCGCCGAAAATGCCCACTTTTGGCGACATGTTCTAATTTTTTTATAAAATAACATTTGGCGACATGTGTCTTGCGTGTCGCAGAAAGGTGATACTTTGGCAACATAACACATGTCGAGAAAAAGTCACATTTTGCTGCACAAGTTAATGTCGCAAAAGCTAATGTAGACAAATATAAAAATACTTTCTGCTACACAATTTGATGTCGCAAAAGCGAATGTAGACAAATATAAAAACACCTTCTACTACACAATTTGATGTCGCAAAAACTAATGTAGGCAAATTTTTATATTGATTTGTCATAATAAAAAATCGCATTTGAAACATAGATATAAAATCCTACTTCAAAAGAAACTTATAAACATTGAAATTTGTATTCAAAGAACTTGAGAATAAATAGCAACAAGTTATCGCACATAAATAATATCCAATATAATGTCTTCATAAAATAGTCCAATAATGCAAAAGATTTAACTTCAAGTAACCCATTCAAGGAGAAACGTATTGTATTTCACAATCATTGTATTCCAACTAGACAAATATAATGTAAGCAAAAATACATGGATTCAGTGTATTCCCAAAAAATTAGCCAACAAAAAATTATCTTTTCATTGCAAACATTACTTTCTCCAAAATAATGATAGATCTAATGATAAGAACATATTCCCAAAAATTGGCTTTGTTGTCCATGTGATCCTGCAAACAAAAATTAAAAAAATGCTTGTAAGTAAAAAAAAAAAGTATATGCTAAAAGAATGACAAATATCTATGAAGGCTATAAAATATATGAACACTTGTACAGTATTTTGTTTCACACAAAATAAACTTAGTAAAGAAAATGTGTCGACACAAACATTTGCTAGTGTTAACTCTAGAAATCTTGTTATGAATCTGATACTCATATTGCAACCTCTATAATCTCTCCTAGAAGGATGTTATATATCTAGAAATCTTGTCATGTATGAGTGTGTGCTTAGTTTCAACACCATTAGGATCACAAATTTTTATACGGAAAAGTTGGTGTTATTTTCTTAAATGTTTTAATTTATTTGCTTTCATCTCATGCTTTAACACTATTAGCATGGTCTGTCATGAAACTAAATATTTCCAAAGAAGTGCATCACACATAGAGAGAAAGAGAGCAGTACCGAAAAGAAGTTGTTGCCTAATCGCCCTCAGTTGATTCCTCCCCACATTCATCCAACGAAAGTAATCCACATCTCAACAACACCTCTTGGAACTTTTCAAGTTTCTGGTTTTGCGCCTTAATTTGTTGTTGTTGAATCGCAAGTTGTTCATTTTGGGCCTCAAGTTGTTGTTGAGTATCATTAAGTTCCTTTAGTGATGATAACTCCTCTCTTAGGATAATCACTTCCTCGCCATTATCCCTGGATGTGGTATTAGTATTACAGGGCTTACGGCCCACTCCATATCCTCTCAAGTAGTCCGATTTCTTTCCAAGCACTGCTACCGATATTTCTTCTTGTGACATTGGGATTGCATCCGGCTGAGAACACATAGTTCGCAAATTTTCAAGCTCACCCTGACATTTTTAAGGACATAAGTAATTAGTTAGATTGTAAAGCAAAACTTAAAAACCTAGTGTTAACCCCTTTTTTAGTTTTAAGTAACAACCATACAACAAAACATTTGTTAGACTTACGTGTTTCTCCATACACTTATGATCCAACCAATCATCTTTCTTCTTACTCCAATGCGATTCCTTAAAAAAATCTACAAAGTGAGGTATCTCCGCCTAATTTCATGAAAATAACAGTTAAATATTGTATATGGAGATGTAAATAAAATATATATTAAAATTTAAGATAGAAATTGCAAAAAATGCATCACCTTCGTGGACATTGTCGCTGCAAATAACTTTGACCCGCAAGAATGATTCCATGGCAAAGAGGAACGTGCTACCACATTTTGCTCTGATCGTTTCTACAACATGAAACCAAAACAAAGGGTGAACATAAAGTAAAGTAGGGAAACAAAAAGGAAAAACCAGTCAAGTGCAGAACACTAAATTGGTTGGGAAAAAATTGCATACTTCCAAATGATTAGATCACTGAAACATAGAAAAAGCTTAATAAACATCATGTCAGTAAAAGCAATATATTCTGCTGACTGTCATTTCCTAGCATATAGCTGCACATCATGCATATTGATCTTGGTAGAGTGGTGAAGGTCAAACCCACAATCAACAAGTCAAGTGCAACAAACACGAGCAACAACAACTACAGTAACAACAATGAAGTTTCCTGATTGAACTTCGGGAGTTCACTATTTTTCTGCCTAACATAGGACATCTCACTTAACAACCAAGTGTGTCAAGCACAAACCTCCAGGGAATCAATTGCCTGTAACTAAATAACATAATCCTTAGAGTGTGTAGGTGAAACAGAGATGCACATTTCTAGGACTAAACAATGGTTATTCTTGTGTATACTGTTTAATGAGTCTGTTTAATGAGTCTGCATTTAATGAGTCTGCATTTAAGTTTAAAAAAATGATAATTCCCAATTCATATTACATTATTTTTCATTGTATCTGTTTAATGAGTCTGCATTTAAGTTTTAAAAAATGATAATTCCCAATTCATATTATTAATTTCTAATAATGTGTATACTGTTTTCTATCAATAAACATTTTTTTTTTTGCAGAGAAATTGTTCAGCTATGGTCTCCTACAGAAAGAAACTACTTTACCAGTATACCGGAGTACTTCAAAAGTGATTTTTTGCACCTCTCACAGATAACTTCTCTAAAATCGACGGGACACATGTAAAATCCATGCTGTCTTTCAGGAATTAATTTTTGATATTTGTTTATCTATTCCAATCAATGATGTACATAACCTTTTAGCTAGCAATTCATCTCAGGCATTTTAATCTTCATCAAGAGCAATTGGTCATCTCTCGAATATAGAGGTGCCATATAGCAATTCTCAGTTGTCGCTCATGAAATGTTTATGATAGACTAGACCATGGCTATAATATGACAAGCAATTACAAGTTAAACAATGCCAGTGGATTCTTGCTTTGACGGAAAATGTAAACCAAATAACAGTAGTAACAAATTTATACAAAAACACAAGACAGTATTTCTTCTATTCCTTGAGGGGTACACTCCTATATAGATTAAACTTTCTTAACAAATAATTAGGTATTTATCAAATTAGTTATAAAGGGCAAGCCAGGAATTCAGACAATAAAGGATCCAGCCTTTAGGTATGATGATTATTGTTGCTTGTTAAAAAACCTCCTTTCACCAGTACAACACTTAAATTGATCTATCTAAAAAAACACTTAGATTGATAAAGATTAGACATGTAGTATCAAATATCAGCGCCAAGCGTGAAACTATATTCAGCAGTTCATCCAATCACTAAGTGTCACCGTAAGTATAAAACTGAAAAAGGTATTGCCTCAAATATTTTTCTTCTTTGGTTTGAAGTGTTAAAAAAGGATATGGTTCTTGTTAGCGTTACAACGGACTAACCCTTACAGAGCCGAACGAAAAATGAGGATTCAAAAAGCCGACCCCAGAAATTTGGGATAAAGACTTTGTTGTTGTTTTGGTTCATGACCAATAGTGCAAGAATCAAGCAAGAATAGTTCCAACTTGAGGCATAAGATTGCAATCTTAATTCACAACCACCTTAACAGAACAAGTTTGGGAGTCACAGTTTCAGCCTGCTTTCTAAACCTTTCTTGGACTGACCAAGTATATCAACCTCTCTCTCTCTCTCTCTCTCTCTCTCTCTCTCTCTCTCTCTCTCTCTCTCTCTCTCTCTCCGCGCACGTCGGTCAAATATATATGCAGACCAAGTTCCTCAAAGTTTACTTGTCCTGATAGAGAAATTGTTTGCTAACTTTTTTGGACGGATGGGAAACATACCATAAGCTGGGACACAATCTCCATAAGAAAGGAATATGTGTTGGGGCTACAAATAGTTGATACAAATGAAGGGTGTTCAATAAAGCTACTATATAAATTCTTAAGTAATACATCAACATGCACAATCTTAGTGTGGAAAAGATATCTCAAGGGTAGAAGTTTTGGGATATAACTGAGGATAACAATGTCTCGGTTAATTTCAAGACTATACTGAAGAAAAGAAAACTGGTAAAATGGCATATTAGAAACACAACAAATAGGGAACACACTGGTATATTGTTTGACCTTGGGCTACCTAATGGAAGGCTAATAGCTAGACGTTGGTGGAATGAACTCAATAACTACAGGAGTAACACACAAGTCAGCGCCATTATTGAACATGAGATTTGGAGAGCAATAAAAGAGGACGGTCAGTCACAGGAGGACAGTCAGTCACAGGAGTCATGTAACAGATGAAATGCATGGATACGTCAAACTAGGAGGAAGTCAAATTAATTTCTCATTAACAATGAGTTTTAATTTAAATGTATTTTCCATATATAATTTCTTTATTTCTAAAAGAGGTCAAATTATCATAGATGGATGTGTCCGTGCAGAGTACAATAGTTGCAAAGCATGTATTAAGTCTTCCGGGAAAGATGAGATATTTCTGATGTCCAACAAAGGGGCACTCTATCTAAATCAGAAGAATAAATTCAAGTGTGGCAGCATGGCTAAAAGGGAAGGCTCCTGATATAACATGAAGTATATCGAGGACGTCAAACTAGAACACCAATCAGCATTTAGAAGTATATCACTAAGCACCAAGGCACTGTAATATCCACACTAAAGGACCGTGACATGAACTGAGAACAAACATGATGATCTTAATACATTTTTGGGCTAAATGAGCAAGATTAAAAGAGCCTCGTCAGTGTAATATCCACACTAATCCCATCAGTTTCCCTCAAAGCAAGAAGTTAAATGGCATGTCCTATATAAAAAAATCACAAAAGTAGGAATAAAGTAATCGGGCATTATATACCTTAAATTTGGCATTTGTTGTCCAAACTCGATCAATCATGTACTCCCAATCCTCTTGTGAAACACCTTTATATGAGTTGTTTCTGGGGTTTATGTCATCCTTCAACAACTTCTTATAATGTGCATGCATGCGACTCCTCTAATCTTTGTATCTCAGCTGGCATATTTTCGTAATAGTCTGCCTTACGACTTCATCCTCATCATAATTTTTGATCTCAAATTTATCCTGCAAACATGTACTCAATAATATAGATTATTAATAAACAATATATGGAAATAAACCTAATTATATGAAGTAGTAAATAGATCCACCAATACCCGAACTCTTTGAATAATTGACTTCTTTAGGGTGTCATCAATGTCATCCCAATACATAACGTCCTGAAGTGGTGCAGCAGCCCGAACTTCAACGCCAATCTGGTTTGCAAGAGCAGTAGCATTATCCCCAACTGGAGCCCTTTCCCTAGCGGGGATTGACACTTGAAGCTTGCCGGTTTTTTGTACCATTTTCTCTACAGCTTTACCACGCGTCTTACCCCGTATATTTTTCTTCGGTGAACCTGTACATCAAAAAGAAAAAGGAAATAGCCTTAAGCTAGATAATAGATAGACCAGATTTCTATTTCAGACTTCATTAAAATCAAATAAGATTATATCCATTAGATTACCTGAACCACTAGCTAGTGACTCCATAGGACTAGGCACATGCATTTGAAGGTTATTGGACCCCTCAGCAGTGGTATCTTCAGGTGTCGAAACAAGACGTGATGATTTACGAATGGGACCATTGTATACGACCTACACATACAAAATACATAGATATTAAGGCATTATTAGTAACATAATTTAAACACAACATATCACTCAAGGTTCATATCTTATATATTACCTTTTCCTTTGGTTGATTAGAAGGTACATTATTATCATCATCACTGCTGGATGAACTAAGCAAATCATCACACTGGCCCGGTCGATACTCATTACCATCTCTCTCACTCACATTTCTTTTGCTATTCTTACCAAAACTTGTTTGGGTTACCTTCTCAAATGGAGTTAATAAATTTGAGGCGCGAAGCAAACCCAAAGCATCTAATTTCCTTTGGTTACTAACAATTTTTTCATTTCTTTGCTTCTCATATGCTGACGTCATCCGGGTTGCTTGTCCGGGTCTTAAATATACTCTGCTCTTTGATTTTTCCATCTATGACAATGAAGAAACAAATGAGTTCCACAATGTAATTCCAATTTTCATCGTATGCATTCCAAATGTGTGAAGTTGGAGGTATTTGACACATAACAAATGTTATTTTAGACATTCCAATGCAATAAGTAAGAAGCCTAAAGAAACTGAACAATAGTGTGCAAGCTGTAATATCAAGATATAGATCACATATTATCGTATAAGATACATTGTTCATAAGATATTTGATTGGAAGCTAATATACTCCTGCATACCATTACTACAGATTTCCAAAAATAATACAACAATAATACAACTCCCTGCACTGTTCAGATAAGCTCAGTCCACTGTTCACTGAGCAATCCACCCATTGAATGTTCTGTCCTGGTCATCATGAGCAGTCCCTTTAATTTTGCAGTCCTTAGTTTACCTTGATTGCATCAATAAGCCACTGCCTTCATGAGTTTCAGTCGAATCCCTTTCATTTATTGTCCAGATAACTCATGTTCTGTCCAAAACATATCCTATAGCTTAGTCATAGCATGTCAGTCCTACATTCCTTGATTCAGTCCATGTTCATATTTCTTCATATTCATTAATGTTCAGTCCACTATCAGTGGTATCAGTCCCCAATATTCTCTCAGTATCTGTCATATAAGGGAGGGAATTAGTATGTATATTTTAGCTACTGCATTTATGTATTTCAGTCCACTGCATACTATAGGTGCAGTCCATATTCTAATGTATCATTTCAAATAGATGTAGCATTGTTCAGTCTTAGTGAACTCAAAGTTCTTTTCAAGTTGACAAAGTTCATGATATTGCACAGTTTGCGACTCTCCCACAAACTAAAAAGGTGTAGTATCTAATTGGAAGGAATTTAAGGACAAAACTGAAGAGCTCATTATTTTTGGCCAAGGTCACCATTCCGGGTTGTTGGAAAACAGTCATGCGAAAATAGATTTCCAATTTCATTGAAATTGGAAATAATATCACTGGGACTTTTAGCGTGTCAGTGTTGCGCATTGTAGTGTTTCTCTCAGCTCACCACATTATTTATTGGAATGCTTCTACAAGCAGCTTGGCTTTTTTTGTATGAGGCATTTTCAACTACCATAACTCAAATTAAGAAAAAGTATAAATCCATATATCCTAAATCTCTTATATTTGGGCTTAATGTCCAGCAATCCCTTTATAGTTTATACAAGTAACTTCTTTGTGCCGAGGAAATCATATCCAAGTTTCTACTTAGAAGTGAGATTTATTTTTATTTTATTTTTTATACAAAGAGTGAATACTTAACTGGTTAATCCAGATGAAGCAACCAACTAATTTACTAAACAATCCAACTATCTTACAATATTCAAATTAGCAGTTATTAACTTATGACCAGATAGATCCTTGAATTTGGAAAAGAGAGATTGTTCACTCTCATAATAGCATTTTACCCCCTTTCTTAATTGACGCTACACCTTATGCTAATGACCAGTATCATATATGCATCCATGTTGAATCTATCCAGAACTGTTATATAAGATATTGGTGGATTAATGGCTGAGACACAGTTTGGCATATCTGGACCAATAGTTGTTGACACAAAGTCACAGTCAACCGAATATTGATAACATTGACTAAATAATACTTGTGATAATTCAATAAGACACACGACGACTATATTCTGCTCAAGCCAGACGACAGCTCAGTTGTGAAAATACAAGTCATTTTCGCGTCTGTATTTTTATATTTATTGAGTCTAGAATGATTGTAAGATGAGTTATGCTGGGCTCTTGAGACTCAACCCACAACCTATCCAAAGCCCATAAAGCTCCACATCCAAACTTAGCCCATTCCACCCTTGGACCAGTTCTGTGCTCTGGAAACAGAGTTCGGGCCGAACTCTGTCCCCTAAAAATCAGCACCCTAATTTTTAGGGTTGGCTGGTTGCTAGTTGACCAACGGCCAAATTTTTGAAAATTCCTACCAGAATTCTGGCCGAATTCTGCCTGTTAAAAACCTATAAATAGGCCAAGAATTCTCTCATTTTCATTCATCCAATCTTCTCTTCTCTTCTCTCTTAAGCTCAATATAAGCCATACCCTTCTCATCTACTAGCCACAAGTTTCCTAAGTCTCGAGTGCTCAGCATCTCTCAGTTAGGAGTCTTGTGCAAGAGTTCAAGAAGTAGCTTGGAAAATTCCAAGCATCGCCACTGCGATCCTTTGTAAGAAGTTGACGTGCTCTTCTGAAGTAAAGGCACGGGGTGTAACTACTATTTCACAAATAGTGGATTTAATCCTGAGCTAGAGTTCTCAGGCCTGGACTAGTCTTCCACGAGGGAAACCAGGTTAAAATTGGCTGTGTTTGTGTATGCTCTCTTGCTCCTTATTTATTTTTCGCATTTATTCTGATTATTTTTAGATCGTAAAAGAGTTGAATTTTTAATTGGTTATTATTGCTATAACTCTATTCACTCCCCCTCTAGAGTTGCCATCTGTTCTTCAATTGGTATCAGAGCTCTGTTCTCTTTACAAGGACTTACATCCTAGAGCTGATCCATAGCAACCACACAATCCTTGATTTCCAATCACAGTGAAGGACAGTCCACTCATAGGCCTCCCCTATTCGATGGAACTAACTACACGTATTGGAAAACAAGGATGAGTTTTTATCTCAAGTCGCTAGACTTTGACCTGTGGACTATCGTCACTGACGGTTACAAAAAGCCCGCCAGAATAGTTGTCAATGGCGATCTCGTTGAGAAATCACATGACAAATATTCTGACGAGGAGAAGAAATAGGCAAGTCTAGACGCGAGAGCTATTAATGCTTTATTCTGTGCTATAGACAGGAATGAGTTCAACAGGGTTTCTACATGCACCACATCCCACGAAGTATGGAAGCTTCTAGAAGTGACGCATGAAGGAACCACCCAAGTCAAGGAATCAAAGATAAGCCGTCTCACTCAAGAATACGAGGCTTTCAAGATGAAGCCAAACGAGACGATCACGCAAATGTTCACAAGATTCCTCGACATCATCAACCCCTTGTCTTCGCTTGGGAAGCAATATTCAAATCATGAGAAGATTCGCAAGTTACTTAGGGGGCTACCAAAAGTTTGGAACCCCAAGGTGACAGCCATCATAGAAGGAAATGATCTCACAACCATGTCTATGGAGACCTTGATGGGAAAGCTAATGACTCATGAGCTTGACCTCAAGGACTTCGAAGAGCCTGCTCCTAAGGCTAAGGAGATCGCACTCAAAGCTCACCGACGAAGGGCTGAACCCGAAGAGACGGATGACGACAACTCAGAAGACGATGATCAAGCCCTCATGGTTCACAACTTCAAGAGATTTCTTCGCTTCAATCGAAGAAAGAAGGAACCACAAGAAGATGAAGAAGAAGAGCCTACTTGCTACGGTTGCAAGAAGACGGGATACGTCCGAAAAGACTGTCCTTTCTTAAAGAAGAGCAACCGCTATGAGAAGCCACATAAGAAGACCTCCTCAAAAAAATATGCCAACACAAGCATTTGGCATGAAAGCGAAGCTAGTGACTCCGAGGAAGAAAAGAACTCTCCTCAAGATACGGCTAATGTGTGCCTAATGGCGACGTCCGACAAGGTATCAAACGAAACTCTTGACGACTTCGCTTTTGATGAACTTGGCGATGCTTTCACCGATTTACTTAGTGACCATAAAAAGGTCATTGGTAAATACAAACAAGCCAAGGACAAAATCAAAAGTCATGAAGTCGAAATACAAAGACTTTCTCTATTACTTGATAATATTAGAGACACTACACCCATGGATATCACTGATGAGGTATCTAAGCTTAAAATAAGCTTACATGATGCCGAGGCACGTATTGAGCAACAAACACAAGAAATCACAACACTCAACACGGAGCTTACAGAAGAAAAGAGCAGACACAAGATTACTATTACTAAGATGCATGGCTTGAATGCTAAGATTACTGAATTGCAAGCGGTCTCTAAGAAACTAGAGACTAAATTGGGAAAATAGGTTGCTCAACCTCAAACCCAATCACATGAGACACACACAAAGCATGACACAACTCATACTAGCCAACCACGTCATCCTCATGCTGCTCACAATCATGCTTACATGTACACACACTTTCACAAAGGACACAAACCACATGCACGTAGAAATAATCATCATATGTCACATAAATATCATGCTACACATAGATACAGTCATTACCATGTTGCACAAAGACACAATCAACATCACTCCACATATAGACAATCTCATCATGCCACGCCATATAGATAATCTTATCATGCCATGCCATATAGACAATATCATCATGCCATATCAACAATATCACCATGCCACTCCACATAGTCATCATCACCATGCTGAATCTACATATCATCACACTTCTCCTCATTTTTCTGCTTATAGACATCATCAGCATGCTCCAAATGTAAATAGAAAAGCTACATGTACTTATTGTGGTTTATATGGACACATTTCACCATAATGTAGAATTAGAAGATTAGTAGATAGAAAGATATGTGCATGGTTTCCAAAAACTAACTCTTCAGGACCCTCAAGAACTTGGGTACCAAAGGTCACATCTAATCTTGATGTAGGTGGACCTTCCCTCCTCAACTAAGAGTAAGTGGATTCTCGATAGTGGATGCTCGCGGCATATGACGGGAGACGCACATCTTTTCGCATCACTATCGATGAAGAGAGAAGGATATATATCCTTCGGTAATAACCTAAAAGGTTATATTATAGGTAATGGTATTATTGGTTATCCTCCCTCTCCCGTAATAAAGGATGTCTGCCTAGTGACCGAGTTAAAGCATAACTTGCTCAGCATCAGTCATCTTGCTGACCATGGTTATGACATTAACTTTGGACAAAACAAATGCCTTATTTATGATAGGTCAACAGGAGACATTGCTTTTGAAGGGATAAGAGAGGATAATATTTATATTTTTTATTTGTCTGGAAATACTAACTATGCAGGTAGATGCCTATATGCTCATAAAGATGAACGACTTCTATGGCACCAGCGTCTTGGTCATGCCAATATGGATACTATATCCAGGCTATCGACCAAGAAGCTAGTTAGAGGCTTGCCCGACATCACATTCAAAAAGGACACCATATGTGCCGAATGTGAGTTGAACAAGACAACCAAGTTATCTTTTCATTCCATAAACTCTGTAAGCACTACTAGACCCCTGCAACTACTCCATATGGATTTATTTGGCCCTAGTAGAGTAGCCAGTCTTGGTGGAAAACTCTATGCCTTTGTTATTGTTGATAACTTTTCAAGATTTACTTGGGTTTTCTTTCTTACTTATAAAAGTGATGCTATTTCAGTTTTTAAGATTTTTGTCAAGAAAGTTCAAAACAAAAAAGGCTATATGATTACTCGTATCCGAAGTGATCATGGAGGCGAGTTCGAAAATTCTGATTTTGAAAAGTTTTGTGATTCCAATGGATTTGATCATGAGTTTTCTTGTCCAAGAACTCCCCAACAAAATGGTGTTGTGGAGCGGAAGAATAGGACACTTGGCGATATGGCTAGAGTCATGTTGAACAAATTTTTACTTCTGAAATACTTTTGGGCTGAAGCTGTCAGTACAGCATGCCACATTTTAAATAGGGTACTTATTCGTCCTATTACGAAGAAAACACCCTATGAGCTTTGGTTCGGGAGAACCCCAAATGTTTCTTATTTTAGAGTTTTTGGCTGTAGATATTTTATCCTTAACACCAAAGACAACTTAAGCAAATTCGATGCCAAAGCTGATGATGGTATTTTTCTTGGCTATGCTGCCAAGAGTAAGGGATATAGAGTTTTTAACAAACGTTCATTAATTGTGGAAGAGTCTACCAATGTGACTTTTGATGAAGGTAACAGTGCAGCAGCTACTCTTGATGATGATGTTGAGCCATCAACGTCTACTCCAATGAACACCACAACCGAAACAAATTCTCTGGAAAGCTTGCCTAAGAAATTCTCTTTCAAGCCATCACATCCAGAAAATTTGGTAATCGGTGAGGTTTCACGAGGAGTAACTACTAGATCATCATTAAGAGACTCTATTGCTAGCACTGCCTTTATTTCACAAATTGAGCCTAAAAATATTTTAGAAGCTTTCAATGATGAATTTTGGATTTCTGCTATGCAAGAGGAACTCAACCAATTCGAGAGGAGCCAAGTATGGGAACTTGTTCCTAGACCGGCTAATCACTCGATTATTGGTACTAAATGGGTTTTTAGAAACAAAGTAAATGAAGATGGTACAGTCACACGCAACAAAGCTCGTCTAGTAGCCCAAGGATACAACCAAGAGAAAGGTATCGACTACGATGAGACGTATGCTCCTGTTGCTAGATTAGAATCCATTCGGATGCTTTGTGCATTTACAAATTTTCAAAATTTCAAATTATTTCAAATGGATGTTAAAAGTGCTTTCTTGAATGGTTTTATTAAGGAGGAAGTTTATGTAAAACAACCCCCTGGCTTTGAAAATCACAAATTTTTCGACCACGTGTTCAAGCTAAAGAAAGCGCTATATGGCCTCAAACAAGCCCCTAGAGCTTGGTATGAACGGCTAAGCAACTTCTTGCTTGAGAAAGGTTTTTCAAAAGGGAAAATTGACACTACACTTTTCATAAAGTCTTTCAAAGACACTATTCTTTTAGTACAAATATATGTAGATGATATTATTTTTGGGTCTACTGATGAAACTCTTTGTCAAGATTTTGCCAAGTGTATGCAGACCGAGTTTGAGATGAGCATGATGGGAGAACTCAACTACTTTCTCGGGCTGCAAGTCAAACAAATGTCAAATGGAACCTTCATCTGTCAGTCGAAGTACACAAAGGACATGCTGAAGAAATTCGACCTTGATAACGTCAAACCAATCAGCACTCCTATGGCTACTTCAACCAAACTTGAACCAGATGATAGCGACAAACTCGTAGATCAACGTAAGTATCGAGGTATGATAGGCAGTTTACTCTATCTTACTGCTAGTCACCCTGATATAATGTTTAGCTTTTGCCTGTGTGCTAGATATCAAGCGAATCCTAAGGAATCACACATGACCGCAGTTAAGCGTATCTTTCGATACCTTAAGGGTACAGTTACAGTGGGCCTATGGTATCCCAAGTCAACATCATTTGACCTCATTGGTTACTCTGATGCTGACTTCGCCGGATGCAAGGTCGACCGTAAAAGTACGAGCGGCACGTGTCATTTATTAGGAAAGGCTTTAGTCTCTTGGTTTAGCAAGAAGCAGAATTCTGTCGTACTATCCACAATAGAAGCTGAATACATAGCAGCTGGGCGTTGTTGTGCACAAATTCTGTGGATGAAGCAAACCTTTGAAGACTATAATTTATCTTTCATGCATATTCCAATCTTTTGTGACAACACTAGTGCAATAAATCTTACTAAGAACCCCATTTGTCACTCACGCACGAAGCACATTGAGATACGACACCACTTTTTGCGTGATCATCAGCAAAATGGCACAATTAACTTAGAATTTATTGACACTGATCATCAGTTAGCAGACTTCTTCACCAAACCATTATCCGAAGAGCGCTTCAATTTTCTTTGTCGTGAACTTGGAATTTTAGATGAAGCTGTTATAAATTAAAAATAAACCTGCGTAAATATCGAATATATTGTGATTCTCTTATGATGAACTTGCTATGGGTACAAGCCAAAAGGGTCCTTCTGACAACAAGACGTAAAAGCCTAAGCGACACGGTGCACTAGTCCTCAGGACTACCGCTAACTGGGATCCGGCCCCTGCAGCTAACCCATGGCAGCTTCAAAATATTGAATTATGATATAATTCCTTGTTTATTACACGGTTTATTTTTTATTTATTACCTGCTGAAATACTAATGTTTCAAACTTCATATTACTGCTTTGAACTCACTATCTGCTACCCATCTATTTACTTATTGGATCTTTTTCTGTACTTATACTCATGTAAAATATTGGTTTTATCTTTACTTAACCATTTTTTGACTCAACTCAGCCTGATTCCTGTTCTGTCTCCAGGATCAGGAATTTGGGCCGAACTCTGCCCCTACCAGAGTTCGGGCCGAATTCGGCCTGCCTGTTCCAGAACCGGAAACAGGCTCAGCCGTTGATCAAATTGTTGATCCAATGGTCATTAATTGACCCGACCAAGAGAAACCCTCCTCTTAATTTCGGTTTCTCTTCCCTCTCCTTCCTTCTTACCACCTTTTCAACTTCTCCTACTCAAAACTCTCAAAACCCTAACCCTAGTTTCTCCTCTCTTGTGCTCCATTCTTTCCCAAACTCAAGGAGGAAGCTCTATTTTTAATTCTCTTTCATAATCCTTCAATATCTTGAGGTATAACTCCTTTCTTTTCTATATCTCAAATTTCTTTATTATCTATCTATTGTGTTATGGCTCCACGATTGCTTAACCGTGGAAAGAGACTTCGGATCGAGGGCGCGTCCTCGTCGAATGCTCCTCCTCCCGTTGCACCGGCAATTGAACAACAAACCCATCCGTTGTTCAATCCTCCACGTCCACGTGATCCAAACACTTTCGACGACCGAATTTTTATATCACTAGACGCATCCAATGAATGGTTTAGTGATTTTCGGACACGTCCGGTGTTTGCGGGATACCCCATAAACTTCACAATTTTCTCTTAATATGATGCACTCTTTAATGACCTTTGCCTTGACGAACTTGTTACCTCAAATTCGGTCATATATCGTAGTGCCATACAAATGTTTTATTGCAATTTGACTCATGATGATACTCGTATCTATTCACGTGTTGCGGGTATTGATATCTCATTTGATGATTTTGAATTAGTCGAATATCTTGACCTTATAGAGCCTAATTCTTGGGGGAAGCTTGTTGAAGCTAGATCCTTTATCTTTCTCGAAGGGATTTCTCTAGAGAGCTTCAAGGACGACCTGTGTAGCCCTAACACATGTCCTCGTAAGCTCTTGGCAAAGTACCTCAATCCTTATTTCTATGAGCTTCATCGGATCATTTTCAACACCATTCTACCCAAAGCGGGTTCTACCGATGAAGTCACCTATTTTGAGATTTCAGCTTTGTACCATTTCCACTTCCATGTACCCTTTAACCTTCCACGCACAATGATGGATTGGATGATCAACTGTAGGAAGAAACCAAGATCTTTGGTTTATGCCTTATACCTTCCTATGATCTTTCGTGCGTTCCATGTACCCCTTGATGAGTGTCCATTCTTACCTGCCCCTGTCTTTCTCTCCAAGGCAAGGAGGCTTCATGCGGCCGTTGGCTCACCGGTCGTGTCTGAGCATTCTGAGGATGAGCCGGATGCCCCTCCTCTCGGACAGGATCCTCCTCCTCCTCCTGCCACTCTCGAGTCTATTCAGACCATGCTCCGAGTTCGTTTTGCTTTGGAGGACGATTGTTGGACTCAGCTGGATTATCGGACCACATTGCAGATGAGTGCTATTAGCAACTCGCTGCATGACATCCGGTATTCAATGTCTCGCCATCCTATCATGCCCACTCCTATGGAGCGAGATCCCGATCGTGAGGGCTTTCGTATTGATGACCCTTGGGTTCGTCGCTACATGGATCTGGATGCAGCTTTTGTGGACCTACGTCGCTCCTTTACTGATCCTTCGGACGACGTCGGGCCCTCTCGTGCTCGTTGATGGTTTTGGACTACTACTTGAGGCTGCTACTGGAGATCTTAGATTATATTTTCTGCATTCTGCTTTAGTTACTTTTATGTATTTGATTTGTAGTAGACTTATTATGCATTATGCTTTTGAGACTTTGGTAGTTCTATTATCAGTTTCTATGTCATTATGACTTTGGTCCTTATTTTATATGCAGTTTCTTCTCCTTTACGTGTGTTTTGCCAGTTCTCATTTATCTATCTCATATTGCTAAATGCCAAAAGGGGGAGTTATGTGTATATTCTGTTCTGTTTGGTTTATATGTGCTTTCGGAAGAATATTATTAACAGGCCAACAAAGATTCACAGCATTATTCATGGGGGGGAGCTACTCTTAAGCTCGGCACTTATTATGGGGGAGCTATGTCGTTACATGTGTCCAGGTATGGATATTGAATATATAACTATTATTTTGTCAATTATCAATATGGGGAAGATTGTTGACACAAAGTCACAGTCAACCGAATATTGATAACATTGACTAAATAATACTTGTGATAATTCAATAAGACACACGACGACTATATTCTGCTCAAGCCAGACGACAGCTCAGTTGTGGAAATACAAGTCATTTTTGCGTCTGTATTTTTATATTTATTGAGTCTAGAATAATTGTAAGCTGAGTTATGCTGGGCTCTTGAGACTCAACCCACAACCTATCCAAAGCCCATAAAGCTCCACATCCAAACTTAGCCCATTCCACCCTTGGACCAGTTCTGTGCTCTGGAAACAGAGTTCGGGCCGAACTCTGCCTCCACACAGAGTTTGGGCCGAACTCTGTCCCCTAAAAATCAGCACCCTAATTTTTATGGTTGGCTGGTTGCTAGTTGTCCAACGGCCAAATTTTTGAAAATTCCTACCAGAATTCTGGCCGAATTCTGCCTGTTAAAAACCTATAAATAGGCCAAGAATTCTCTCATTTTCATTCATCCAATCTTCTCTTCTCTTCTCTCTTAAGCTCAATATAAGCCATACCCTTCTCATCTACTAGCCGCAAGTTTCCTAAGTCTCGAGTGCTCAGCATCTCTCAGTTAGGAGTCTTGTGCAAGAGTTCAAGAAGTAGCTTGGAAAATTCCAAGTATCGCCACTGCGATCCTTTGTAAGAAGTTGACGTGCTCTTCTGAAGTAAAGACACGGGGTGTAACTACTATTTCACAAATAGTGGATTTAATCCTGAGCTAGAGTTCTCAGGCCTGGACTAGTCCTCCACGAGGAAAACCAGATTAAAATCGGCTGTATTTGCATATGCTCTCTTGCTCCTTATTTATTTTCCACATTTACTCTGATTATTTTTAGATCGTGAAAGAGTTGAATTTTTAATTGGTTATTATTGCTATAACTCTATTCACCCCCCTCTAGAGTTGCCATCTGTTCTTCAATAGTGTCTAAGACCTTCAAAATTCAAAATGTATATTGAAGTTATATCAGTTTCTTCATCTTGAGTCTGATAATGGGTGGCATCAAGTTGTGCAATATTCACTTATACCTTACAGGAACACCTGTGAAGTTCTAATTCGATCAAGATTTTGACATACCTCTACCTTTCAGATGTCAAACTTCATAGTATCAAGTTTTCTACAAGCCAATGTCAAGTTTGTCGAGAAAAGATAAGAAGATTTCATAATGTCTGGTAGTTGTAACCGTTGCCTGTCTATTATGTTGGGTATCTATCTATTCAATATCCTCTTCTTCTTTTTTGTTTATTGCAATCTTCACCGCTCTAGTATTGTTGTCTCATTTCAGTTCCTAGTCATCATAAGTGAGGATTGGGGCTTGGTTCTCTGCATTCTCTACATGCTTTATGATCACTTACATATAGTTATGATAACTTTGAGGACATCCCCAGTTCATTAGATGTGCAAAACCATTACACATTGTCGGTTTACCTATAACCCCTACCTCTTGCAAGTCACTCAGGAACCAGGGGGTTTTCCCGAATCACTCATCTGTTTTGTCGTGGATGCAACGGGTGAAAATTGCGGTAGGAGTAGCAAAAAGGACTTGAAAAGCTTCATGAGTAATAGTTCACCATGATATAAATTCCAACAATATTCTAATCTTTGATAATGATATTGCAAAGATAACTATTTTCACCCGTTGAATGAATCTCCTAACATGGCAGCACATGCTTGACTACTCCTATGTTTAGTTGTCAGTTGCAAGGCCATTAGGTTGTCAACTATGCCCCTTGTCAAGGTGACAAGCCAAGGCTATTGAAAGTCTAGGTTTCCTTTGTCAAGAAGATGGTTGGTCCCGTGGTTGCCTTTGTCACGTCCCGACCCGGGAAATCGCTCGTCCTCGCTAGATTTAACCCGAATCATCGTCCTCGCTGGGGCGTGATGCCGCACGAGCCTGGAGTTGTGCTCGTGCAAGGCAAGATAACAGGTTCACATAGAACTATCTCAAATCGATAACATAAGCAGCGGAAGGAAACAAAGTAAAACATAAGAATCTCTTTTATTCATATTGAACTGAAGGTTACAAAGGCTCTGAATAGCCCAACATAAAATGCCAATTGGCTACAACGCTCATGATCTCTCTAGCTCACAAAGGATTACATTGTTCCATACATTATGCCTCTTTATAGCCACCAAGTAGTCTTCGGCCGAACATCTCCATGTCGCAAGTTCGAACGCATATGCGGTGCTCCTCTTGAACGCCAAGGACTCCATGCCTCGGCACGTCCAAGCCAAGCCCCGCCCCGAGCCGATCATAACCTGAACCTGCACATAACTAGTGGGGGTTTAGTGCTTTCGTCCTCGCTTCGCACTGATCAAGACCCGCTCGCACCCAAACCAAACACTTATTCATTTAGTGAAACATGCATCTTACTTTGTGGTCTTTCTATTTAGCCTTAGGATCAATTTCATGGCAAAACTTATACATAGCATATATTCATAAATGTGTCCCACGCCGTGTTCCTGCAGCAGATACAGTTAGCCATAACATAAATGTAAACATAGTATTCGTGCTCATGCCGTCCCATTTTCCTTAGCCTGCAGTGGTTAGAACTTAACATAAGCAAACATATGATTCACGCAACCGACCATTCATAAACATAAACATATGCATAGTGGGTGGCAGGCCCTGCGCCTGCACCCAGCTCTCATCTCAGTCCACCGGCCCTATCTATATGAAGGTCACGGTGTTTCGCACCGTAATGGACTTGGCATCTCATATGTGTAAGCCTACAATCGCTTCGATACGGGTTGCTAGCCCAGTATCCGAAGGATCCCAAACTTACGGATATCATAGCTTATCACAGCACTGGACGGTCGCAATCCGTCCGAATGTTGTGCACCATAAATACCACACATAATTCCCTCCTAGGCCGAACGGTCCCGGCGCCCCGACGTAACCGTTCGAGGGAAGCCGCACCCGTGCACGGGCAATCCAAGTCCATTGACCATGCAATACGTTCCATAGCATACAATCCATAGCATACCAACCGATCTCGTAATCCATAAACATAGTGTCGCACATAAACGGTTTCCCGTGCCATAAACATAATCCACCATTCATATGGGGAGCTCCGTCGACGTTATGCCCCAACACATCCATATTGATGCACGACGCCCAACGGCTTAGTCATCTCATACTATTATTCACGCGTCCCGTTCATAATGTTATTCGTATAGCCTACCTCCGTATTTACTTAGTCTTTTCGTAGCTTAAGTGCACAAAGGCATGCTCAGCACCATAATCAATGTTCTACGCCTAGAGTTCAATGTTCTCGGAGCCGTGCACATGATGCACATCTCAATATCGTCCTTCAATGTTCTACCATCATTGCCCTACCGCGACTCGTACACTTGATGCACGTCGCTTCAATTGTTTGATTGTTTCAATGTTCTATTTTAGTGTTCAACGCATATTTAGACATATACTCGCCGAGCCACGCTCGCTAACTTGATAACATATTACGCATACCATAACATAGTTTATTAGACGTGAAGGAATAGGGAGAGAGAGTCAAGAACCCGCCCACCTTAAGCCGATACGCCTTGCCGTTTCGCCGATTGAAGCGTCTCGCTTCCATAACTCGATCGCATAGCTAACTCTTGGACTTAGCCATTCCTTTGCTCTACTCGATCGATTTGGCCTATCGCGCCCATGCCACAATCCGTTGCAGGGCCTCGATTTGGTTTCGCGGACACTTCATTGCATAAGGCAAAATGCCGACCTCTTATCGTCCAGCGTAAAAGCATAGCCTACACACCAGATCAACCAAAGTTAGCACTTGCTCAAACGGGACTTATCCTTTGCATCGATTCGATTCATAGATTCCAACCGACTCAAAGCTTACCTTTGGCCAACGCAACACTTGCATCGATTCGCATCGATACCTCGTCGGGTCAACGTAACTCTTCGAGTCAACGACTCATCGTAATGCACCGATGCGGAGCGGGGCATTACAGCCTTTACAAAAGAAAGGAGATGATGACTCGATCTATACTAGTTAGATTGATACTCTGAGCTATACTAGTTGTACTTGTCTGATTCTTTCTCTGTGCTGAACCTTCACTGATACTAGTTATATTGATATTATGAGCTAATATTAATACTCTTGATACTACAATGATACACTAATACTCTTGATACTACACTGATACTATGATATTATGAGCTAATACTAAGACCTGAGAGTTATTTCTTTTATTAACCCCAGTCACAAAATGGTTCTTTTTCTAGTTTTGCTAGGAGCTTATAGAATATTCTCTTACTAAAATTACTGACTAATTAGAATTTTCAAACTAATAATGCTAAAAATAGGAAAGGTTAACATATTTTTTCTAGATTAAAATATTATCAAGGACATTTATAAGTCTATTCTCCTGTGTTATTTCCTCACAAGACACATTATATCAAAGTAATGAACCTGAATAGATAATTCTGATACGGCTTATGACAAATATTTTCGATAGCATACACAGGGCACTGATTTTGGCATGTACTCATGTATTCCTTATTACCTTATCTGACATGATACGTGCAGGGTGACATAAACAGGGCGCTGATTGTGGCATGTGCTCGTGTATTCCACTTTTTGGAGTCTCCATGTCATGTCTAATACATATCTGACATGGACATGATACAATATGGGCATCAATTTTGGAGTATCGAGCTTCCTAATATATCACACACCCTTTGGAGAAATTGGTAAGTCTTTTTGCTCATGCATTACTATAAGTCTATAATCTTCAGATTAGGATGGTATATATGTGCTCATTATGAACCTAACAATATATACTGAAATGCATTTGATATTCATGTTTCTGCTTTATATAAATGTTTACTTACATTTTCTTTATAACAAATATATCCAATAAAAGAAATATGACTTGTTTTGTTGCATTTGAAGTTTTTCAATGGAAGATATAACTGTGGGGAAGCTAATGCAAGTCGCACTTGGATGAGTACAGTTTTAAGGTACTTCTATTCTTGTATGCTTTCCCTGATCAAGGGTCTGTTTTGATTTTTGTTTTATTGTCGTTCGAGGATTATGGCCATGACTTGCCATTCAATGGAGCATGAGTTTGCATAAAATTTCCATTCTAAAGGTACTTACGTTTTACATTGATTACTGAAGAATATGAGGTAACTTGGTCTTTCGTTCTGATACTTGTTATGTTGGTTTTGGGTGATATTTAACATTTTATACTAATTGTACTAATATATGTATTATTTAGAGCCATTTCTTTTTCTTCCATGTCTCTGAGAGCACTTCGGTCCTGATTTGGAGATGATAATTATAGTTGCATTTCCTTGCATTATTTGTGCTCCTTACTGCTATAGTCCTGACAAATGGACTACTTGATTGATGCACTATATTGGTAGCTATTGCAACATGCTGAAGTTCTCTACTTGATTAGTTATGTAGCCTTAATCTTGATGATATCTCTTTCGATATATTATTACTGTGTCTTATATAATTTGGGCTGAATTTTACTTGTAATTATGGAAATGCAGGCACAAATTGAAACGGTGGAAGAGAGACAAAAAATACAAGCAAGTCTTAATGGTAGTGATGGTATCGCAAGCTTAGAAGACTTTGAAATGATCCTATTGCTGAATGATCCTATTGCTGAAGTTTACGGGCATCATTTTGAGAACTCTCTATTAAACTTTATGTTGTAGTAGAAGTAGCTATCAATTTTGTGGCCAACACATCAGTTGTGTGTTCAAGCAAGTAGTAATTCTGCAGATTTAAGGACATCAAAAGAATACATTTTAGTACTTGTGAAACATTGATTTTAGCAACATATTGATGCTTGATGCATTTTCTTATTCTTCTTTACACAAAGTTGTTTACACTGGCTTCAAGTATGAGAAGAACAAAAGCTATCTCAATTGTTTGCGTATTAGACTTTGTTGTGGGTATTTTGTTGTGGGTACTTATGAATTTGTATACGGACCTAAATTTTTTCATGTAAATAGTGCTCAGCAGTGGAAAAGATGGCTCATTCCCTAGGAAAATAATTAATTTACCAACATTTTTTATTGTTGGAAAATATATTTTGCTAACACTTTTTTACCGTTAGGGAATGTAATTTGCCAATGCTTTTTACTGTTAGAAAATATATTTTTCCAACACTGTTTTACCGTTAAGAAATTTATTTTTCTAACGGTGTTTTACTGTTATAACATTCTCATTCTTAACGGTTTTCTACCGTTACGAATTTTTTTTCCTAACGGTAAAAAACCCTTACGAAGACCGTTAGGACAATTTCCCACGCCACACATACAACGGTGAAAAAGTGTTAGGAATATTTTTTCTAACGCTTATAGTCGTTAGGAAACGGCTGTTTTGGTGTTGTGTAGAGAGTAATTATCCTAGTGGAGGGTTCATGGTGCCTAGATGGATTTCGGCCTTGGACAAACATTTGTGGGGTCCTTCGACTCAGTCTTACAAACAGGATGAAATTAGCGTAGAATTGTTGGTCATGCTGGCACATTCTGTAGTGCCCCGCTCCGCGAAGGCACTAGATAAACAGAAAGATCGGATTGCTGGCTCTGCAACAGAAGACGATTAATCTGGGTGAGTGGACAAAGACTCATTTTATGATTCGCTTATGCCTTAAGAATCTGAGTTTTTGATTGAATGCTTTTGTTAATAACAAGACTGTAATCTTGAGTATGCTTAAAAAGAGAACCTGCCCCTTGTCTGCTAAGAAAAGAGATCTGTATCCTGCCTGAAAAGAAGATGGAATTGTTTATGACTTGCTCGATTTATGCATGATTCATTTGATATCGCATGCGCATTGGGGAATCCACTTAGTGACGAGCTGAACCCTAGAGAGTCACAGCGGCTAGCGACAAGCTGAACCCATGAGAGTCACAGCGGTTAGCGACGAGCTGAACCCAAGAGCGTCACAGCGGCTAGCGACGAGCTGAACCCATGCGAGTCACAGCGGTTAGCGACGAGCTGAACCCGTGGGAGGCACAGCGGCTAAGATGGAAATGATTGTGGCTTTTCAAAGATGTGTTTTCAAAAGAATGTAAACTGACTAATGCATTCATGAAATGAATCTAGGTAAAGAGTAGCAAGATCACATCACAAGAAAATGTTTTCTCACTAAATGAACAGTGATCGTTTCAGAAAAATGTAGCTCCTTTGTTCACAATTCACCAGTATGCTGATATACTGACCCATCATCAGTCTGCATGCAGGTGCACCATGCATCGAGAAGGATAACCCGAAGCGATAGCCCGTGCCTCATCCTCAGGAGCCAGAAATCAGAAGAGATGCCAAGAGATGACATCTGTGCAAGAGTTTGGTTTTGTATATAAAAGGATGTAATGTATGGGAACGGGATCATTGTAATCTGTAAAGTTCTGAGAGAATGTAATATTGTATCAGAGAGAATCGAGAGCTTGTAATCTGTTCAAATGAAATCAATAAAGAGAAATATTCTTGTTACCATTGTGTTCAATACTTGTATTCTGAAATATGTCCGCTGCTGCTTCAATTATCTGCGATACGTTCCGCTGCGTATTGTCAAACTTGTCTATCTTGTCTTGTTTCAGGTCTTGGCCTTGTGCAAGCGCAACTTAGGCTTGTACGGCATCACGCCTTAGCGAGGACGAACGGTCCTAAAGAGCCCGAAGCGAGGACGAAAGGGACTCTGCGGGATCGGGGCGTGATAGAATGGTATCAGAGCAACACGATCCTCTGGCCAATTTTGATTCAATTGAATTATACATGTCTTCTGATTGAAATTCTGTTGCCTACTCGATATCAATAATGAGATGAACGTTCCATACAAAAAGTCCGTAAATATTTTATGATGGTGAAGGATGAGGACTATCGCTGCTAAGGATATCGTAAGTTTCTCCTTAAGTTTCGAGGACGAAACTTCTTTTCGGTGGGTAATTATGTAGTGCCCCGCTCCGCGAAGGCACTAGATAAACAGAAAGATCGGATTGCTGGCTCTGCAACAGAAGACGATTAATCTGGGTGAGTGGACAAAGACTCATTTTATGATTCGCTTACGCCTTAAGAATCTGAGTTTTTGATTGAATGCTTTTGTTAATAACAAGACTGTAATCTTGAGTATGCTTAAAAAGAGAACCTGCCCCTTGTCTGCTAAGAAAAGAGATCTGTATCCTGCCTGAAAAGAAGATGGAATTGTTTATGACTTGCTCGATTTATGCATGATTCATTTGATATCGCATGCGCATTGGGGAATCCACTTAGTGACGAGCTGAACCCTAGAGAGTCACAGCGGCTAGCGACAAGCTGAACCCATGAGAGTCACAGCGGTTAGCGACGAGCTGAACCCAAGAGCGTCACAGCGGCTAGCGACGAGCTGAACCCATGCGAGTCACAGCGGTTAGCGACGAGCTGAACCCGTGGGAGGCACAGCGGCTAAGATGGAAATGATTGTGGCTTTTCAAAGATGTGTTTTCAAAAGAATGTAAACTGACTAATGCATTCATGAAATGAATCTAGGTAAAGAGTAGCAAGATCACATCACAAGAAAATGTTTTCTCACTAAATGAACAGTGATCGTTTCAGAAAAATGTAGCTCCTTTGTTCACAATTCACCAGTATGCTGATATACTGACCCATCATCAGTCTGCATGCAGGTGCACCATGCATCGAGAAGGATAACCCGAAGCGATAGCCCGTGCCTCATCCTCAGGAGCCAGAAATCAGAAGAGATGCCAAGAGATGACATCTGTGCAAGAGTTTGGTTTTGTATATAAAAGGATGTAATGTATGGGAACGGGATCATTGTAATCTGTAAAGTTCTGAGAGAATGTAATATTGTATCAGAGAGAATCGAGAGCTTGTAATCTGTTCAAATGAAATCAATAAAGAGAAATATTCTTGTTACCATTGTGTTCAATACTTGTATTCTGAAATATGTCCGCTGCTGCTTCAATTATCTGCGATACGTTCCGCTGCGTATTGTCAAACTTGTCTATCTTGTCTTGTTTCAGGTCTTGGCCTTGTGCAAGCGCAACTTAGGCTTGCACGGCATCACGCCTTAGCGAGGACGAACGGTCCCAAAGAGCCCGAAGCGAGGACGAAAGGGACTCTGCGGGATCGGGGCGTGATACATTCCTTACAAGAATATAATTTTTTTTTTACTGAACTCAGCTGAGTAACCATGTGGGTTTCTCTCTTTGTATCGACACGGACACGGATACTTCATAAAGATAAAAATAACTTTACAGAAAATAAAAAGGAAAATAAAACCAAAAATCATACCATTCAGATATACATAAATCTAAAAATGAAACCTAATCTATCAACTAACATTATATCCAAATCAAACCCTAACAAAATTGATTGAGAGAGAAAAACCCTAACAAAATCAAACCTAACAAAATTGAAGTAGAGACAATCATTTCACTATGGTATATGTATAAAATAAATGCCAATCATATTCTCAACTCTAAGAAAATTAACCTAGAAAAAATATTAGGGAAGAAGCTCACCACCGGAAGGATCTCAAATCTCGATGGAGGAGGGAGTGCGCGCAAGAGGGAAACCCTAGGAACGATTTTGGAGAGAGAAGGAACGATTTTGGAGAGGAGGGAGCGCCCGCGGAGAGAGAACCAGGGAGCGCCCGCGGGAGATTTTATTTCTTTGATAGTGTTTTTAGGTTATGGTTATAAGTAAAAAATTATATAAGTATATTTCCCTACATAGTTAGATGTCGCTGTAGAGAACTTACCTTTTCGCGACAAGTTGATGTGTGTCGCTGAACATTTGTTACCTTTTCGCGACAGGTAGATGTTGTCGCTGAACATATGTTACCTTTCTGCGACATGTGCATGTCGCAATATGTAGAGAATTTTTGGCGGGTCTAACTTTTGGTTTCCCTCCAGTCAATTTTGGGTGGATTTCGCAACATACTAAAATGGATGTCGCCAAAACATGTAAAAAAAATAGCTTTTGGGGACATTATAGGTCCTATGTCGCTAAAACATGTCGCTAAAAATGCAATTTCTTGTAGTGTATATCAGGGAGAGGAGAACAGGGGGGGCGGCGGAGGCGGGGATCGCCGGCCGAGGGCCTCAGGCGGCGCCTGAGGCTAGAGGAAATAGTTCGACACCCACGACGACGCGGGAGGGTGACCAGAGCCGCCGAGGCCAGACGCGTGCCAGTGGGTCGCGACCGCTTGAGTAGGGGGAGTGTACCAGTACCACCGAAGGGTGGCGGGGTCTTGGTAGTAGGCCGCCGCCGAGGAGGGATGCGCGGTGGCGAGATGAGCGACAGGATGGGAGAGGGGGTCCGTCGAGGAGGGATACGCGGCGGGATGGACGACTGGGTGGGGTAGGGGGTCCGCTATCGAGGCGGGAGGAGGCGCGGCGGGAGGGAGCTCCGGGAGGAAGGCCACTCCCGGAGTGAGGGGAGGCGCCGGCGGGGGGGCAAAGGCAGGGGGTGCGGCGAGGGGATGGGCAACCGCAAGGGCGGAGGGAGCCCGGGCCGAGGGAGACGGAGGGGGTGATCCTGACAGAGCGGAGGAGGGCTCCGGGATGCCGAGCGCCAGGGGAGGAGGAGGGGGATCAGGGGCGGGGGAAGCGGAGGGTGGGGCTGCGGCCGCTGGGGGGGGGGGGGGCAACGCGGCTGTGGAGACGGCGGCAACTCCGGCAGAGGGCGACGGACCTGGGCCGAGGAGGGAGGGGGCCGATGTTGACCGATGGCGCCGAGCTCGGCGACGCCTACGGCGCCGAGGTCGGCGACGCCTACGACGCCGAGGGCGCCGGCAGCTCCGCGGAGGGGAGAAGAGGGAGGGGGGGCCGCCGCACCACTGGCAGACGCCGGGAGGAAGGCTCCCCACGGAAAGAGTGGCCGGGGGAAGCCCGGCCAGCCGCCGAGACCGGGTTGGCCGGGGAGGATGGGGGACCCACGACGAGGAGGGGGACGCCGGGGGGCGTCCGGCCACCGCCTGGACGCGGGAGGAGGGTTCTCGAGGAGCGGGCGAGCTCCGGCCAGAGGGAGCCATGCCCAAAACCCTCTCTCCATTATATATATATATATATATATATATATATATATATATATATATATATATATATATATATAAAAAAAATATATATATATATATATATATATATATATATATATATATATATATATATATATATATATATATATATATATATATATATATATATGGAACACAATGAAAGAATATGATACTTGTGCATAAAATGAAAAGTTGATAAATATCTGGTAGTAGATTCGAATTTGGGAACCATTAGCTAAAAGAAAAGTATATTAAAAAACTTCAAAATTTTCAAAACAAATTAATTAGCGTGTTTAAGCAGACTCGCACCTAGCTACAACTTTGTAGCAATCTCAGCCGTAAAAAAGAGAGTAAAATTTAGGGGAAAAAAAGCTTAAGCATACTCTATATAGATTTGACGATAATGGGTTTGGCCCAAAATCGAACCAAAATATATTTTTGTTAATATATATAATAACTAAATATATCTATACACACACACACACACACACACACACACACACACATATATATATATATATATATATATATATATATATATATATAAACTAAATTTTCTTATGAGAAATTTTGAGTCGCATCCCACTTGTTTTATCCAAATTCAATGTCCACCCCACTGTTTTACCATAATGCAAGACACCCCCCACTTTTGACGGAAAACGTCCAAAACTGACGGTCAAAGGGTTTGACCAATATTTTTTGACGAAAATGCCCTCGTCTCTCTCAAACCCAAACTCATTGTTGTTGCTGCTGCTGCTGTGGGGGGGCGGCTGCGGTCGGGGAGGGGGGGCGGCGAGGTCGAGAAGGGGGGGGGGGGGGGGGGCGAGGTCGGGGAGGGGATGGCGGCGGCGACGGTGGGGGGTAGGGTGGGGGCGGCGAGGTCGGGGGGAGGGGGGGACGAGGTCGAGGAGGGGGGGGCGAGGTCGGGGAGGGGAGGGCGGCTGCGGTCGGGGAGGGGGGGGCGAGGTCGAGGAGGGAGGGCGAGGTCGGGGGAGGGGAGGGTGACTGCCGTCGGGGAGGGGGGGCGAGGTCGGGGAGGGGAGGGCGGCTGCGGCGGTGGGGGGTAGGGGGGCGGTGGTGATGGTGATGGTGATGGTGGTGGTGGTGATAGTGAAGGTGGTGATGGTGGTGGTGGTGGTGATGAACGCGGCTGCGGCTGCCGCCCTCCCCTCCCCGACCTCGCCCCCCCCCCCCCCCCCCCTCCTCGACCTCGCCCCACCCCCCTCCCTCCCAGACCGCAGCCCCCCCTCCCCCCCCCCCCCCCCCACCCAGCAACAGCAGCAGTGAGTTTGGGAGAGATGAGGGCATTTTCGTCAAAAAATATTGGTCAAACCCTTTGACCGTCAGTTTTGGACGTTTTCCGTCAAAAGTGGGGGGTGTCTTGCATTATGGTAAAACAGTGGGGTGCACCTTGAATTTGGATAAAATAAGTGGGGTGCGACTCAAAATTTCTCTTTTCTTATTCGGTTTTCGGTTTTGGACCGAAACCGAAACCCAAAACCGAAACCGAAACTGAAACCGAATAAGAAAATTTAGTATTTTCAAAACCGAAACCGAACCGATTTTTTTAAAACCGAACCGAATATCTTATTCGGTTCGGTTCGGTTTTCGGTTCAATCGGTTCGGTTTTCGGTTCAAAACCGAATAATGCTCACCCCTAGTCGGTATGAACTTGTGTAGTGTGTGGATGACCAGCGCTATATATTTAGTTTAAAACATTTCGGTCATCTTTCTGAAATATTAAAAATTTAAAACCAAAATCGAACCAAAATAAGCCATAACGAAACATAACCGACAATCGATTCAGTTTATTCGATTGGACTATTTTAATTGTTTAATGGACTGAGTCCAAAAATAAAATTACGGCTAAATTATATTTTTTTTATACATAATTTTGTTGTATTTTAAAGTCGGATTCAAAATTGGATTATAAAATATGTATAAGATTGAGGATATATATATATATATATATATATATATATATATATATATATATATATATATATATATATATATATATATATATATATATATATAAATATTTTATATATACTTTTATATATATATATATATATATATATATATATATATATATATATATATATATAAAAGTCTTATTCTATTCTTAGTTTTGGACCAAAATTCAAAATCGAAACCTGCGTAATTTTTTTTTAGTATTTTCAAAACCAAATCCGAACTGAATTTTAGCTTTCTCAGTACAAATCGGAATAATGTTCACCCTAAGCATTCACACTGAATACACTCCAAACACATACTCCAAATTATTAAAAATTGTGTAAATGATTACTTTTGGAGTATCTCATTGATATTGGCATGCAATGATCCAATGATACACTCCAAACAGATACTCCAAATTAACATCCTTTCTCTTTTTTCTTTTTTTTTCTTTCATTGTTTGGTAAGATTTTTTTTTTCCTCTTTTTTCACTTTATTTTTCTTTCATGTTTGATCAGAACGATTAATTTGGTACACCCAGAAACTAATAAAGCTGAGCTATGACACTCAAAATCTGGAGTATCTTTTAGTTTTTTAGTAATTTTTAAGTATAGACAAGTGTCCACTGTAATCTTTGAGTGCTACAAAATTTAACTTAAGTCAAAATATAGTACATGAAATCTTCCACTGTGGATGCTCTTAGACCCTCAGTTAAGATCCTGACAATGTTGATAAACGCAAGTGCTTAGTTACAGACCAAGTAAAATCTGGAATGCAATCAGGTGATACTGGTCTTATAAATCATAATATATTCGTACGTGTCTATGATTGGGAAAATCGGGCCCGACTAACACTGTAGGTAGGAGTTTAGAAATTTTAAATTGCTTCGTCAAGTCAAGTGTAGTAGCTTTAGGCTTTTTTTATGGGCACCACAAGATTTACTGGGGGCGTCATTTTACTAGGGGGCGTCCCAGGTTTGAAAAACTTTTACTGGAGACGTCCCGAAAATTACTTGGGAGCAGCCCAATATTAGGGTTTTTTCTTCTCCTCTCTCCTCCTCCTCCTCCTCCTCCTCCTCCTCCTCCTTGCTCCAGCGGAGGGGTAGCGGTTAGCGGATCTGGATCGGAACCCGTCGGATCCGCGTCCGCTTCCGATGGTCGCGGCCGCCTCCCTCTGGTGGTGACGCTCAACTGCCTGGAAGACCCCTCCGCCGAGCAGGAGTTCCTCTCCGGCCTGGCCGCCGTCGAGCACGTGCCCATCTCCCGCGTCTCCTCCGGCCGCATCGAGTCCGCCGCCGCCGTCCTCCTCCCCTCTCTCGCCTTCCTTCCCCGCGCAGCCCAGCGCCGCCTCCGCCTCGGCAGCCTCCTCCTCTGCCTCGGCCCCCCTTCCCCCCTCCTTCTTCTTCTTCTTCTCCTCCTTGTTGGCAGTCCTAACATTATGTTAGGACTGCCAACATGCTGGCAGTCCTAGGACTGCCAACATGCTGGCAGTCCTAGGACTGCCACTAAGTTGGCAGTCCTAACATATGTTAGGACTGCCACTAAGTTGGCAGTCCTAACATATGTTAGGACTGTCAACCCGCTGGCAGTCCTAACATATGTTAGGACTGCAAACCTGCTGGCAGTCCTAGGACTGAGTGGTGTGGTGTCCCAAGTAAAAAAATTTGATGGCAAACTTGTAATTTTTTCAAAAAATTTTGGGATAGCCCCAAGTAAATGTTGTGGTGCCCTTAGAAAAAGCCTAGCTTTATATACCAGCTGGCCAAGTAGCCTGCCTAAATTCGAGAAGGAATAGAGTGTTGTGCGAAGAAAGCTTGCTTTGTTGCTAAATCCATATATTCTACTAAGCTAACAATGCTCTTCTGCTGATCTTACAAACTCAATGAAACTTGAAGAAATGTTGCACCTTCCTGACTGCAAACAAGTAGCTCCACAATCCTATATGGAGCAATTTATCATCTCAATTTTGTTTGCGCTACGTAAACAAAAATTTGTGACTGATATGCATGGTTTGATGTTTCTTTTGGTTATTTAGTTTTAGGGTAATATTAAAAATTTGTGTTTAGATCTTAATGCGGTTCAAAATAAGGTTTGGATATTGTCCTAATAGTTAATTTGGCTAATCGTGCAGAATGGAGACATATACATAAATTTTGGATATTATACAAGGTCCTAAAGGTAAACGAGAATATGTGAGAGTGGTGTGATTTGCGTTATTTAATTTTACATGGTGGAAGTTGTGCAATTTTGGTTATTTAGTTTTGTCACGACCAATCGATAATGAGACTTGTGACATTCTTATTTGCTTCTATTCTGATCTCAGTAGCCACAACTCTTCCGACGACAGTTTCGTTAGAAATGACTTAATGGACATCGTGTATCGTCATATGTCCCTACCGGTCGTATTGTTGAATGCTTGCAACTCAAGAGACACGAAGGATTTTGTGGCTGCTGAGATCATGATAAAAGAA
The DNA here is from genome assembly GCA_029216955.1 of Iris pallida. Taxonomy (NCBI): domain Eukaryota; kingdom Viridiplantae; phylum Streptophyta; class Magnoliopsida; order Asparagales; family Iridaceae; genus Iris; species Iris pallida. The sequence continues at coordinate 26,502,135 of JANAVB010002199.1, read as the reverse complement.
AACAATAATGTTACAAGCCTCATTCTCGATTAGTCATAAAAAAAAACTAAATAACCAAGTCACACAACTCTCACCATCCAAAGCTAAATAACCTAAGTCACACATTAACCCCTATATATTTTCGTTTGGTTTCAAGGTTTTATATAATATTTAAAATTTGTGTTTAGATCTCCATTTTCGATGGTCAGTCCAAGTAAATCGTTAGGACAAAACCCAAATCCTGTTTTGGACAATATGAAAACTTGAACGTAAATTTTTACTATTTTAGGACCAAAAACTAAAGGAAATGTCCTTAGGAATCGACGGGGACGACATCGCGGTCGAAACCTACGCCACATGTCGTCCACCTATTGGCCGGGACGCGGGACCCACAAAACCAGCCCTCCTGCGTTAATCGTCTAAAATTTTCGACCGGCGAGGGCCAACCCATGATGTCGGCTCATGCGTCGGCCCCCCTTTCGGCATTGAAAACTAAATAAATAAATTTTTATTGTTAATTCCAAGCATCCCTCGAGGATTTGCGTCACTATCATAAAATTCCATCCAAGACCTCCCTTCCCTATCATTCGCCGGTGAGGTAGACGGTCACCACTCCAACAAAGCCTCGCCAACCACCGTGGTCCGTGTACGTAGCTTAGTGGACTGGTTGATCACGATCCTCACAAGCCTAACCACCACAGGACCGTTGCTTTCATAATTCGAATCGAATCGAATCGAAGGACGTAGGGCGATCCAAGTGTGAACCGGTCATGCATGTCCTCATGAGCTAGCTAGCTATGTGGGGAGAGCGAGCGAGCAAGAGTAACATGGGCTTCATGTGCAGACGCAGCAGATGGAGGAGCTTGTCAGCGTCATTTCCCTCGCAAAAGGGGGGGCTTGCAGCTAGCTAGCTAGCTAGCTCATCATCATTGTTGGGCCTCTTCGCTGCAACTCCATCACTACGGAAATCTTGAGGGGACTGAACTGAAGTAAAGGCCATGCAGCACTTGTGGCCAGGGATTCTCTACTGCATATTCCCTCATCCATTTGCCCACAAATAGGTAGGTGTCGTTATATATGAGAACGTGCGATTGTCCGCTCGAGTCTATAGGCCTGCAGCAAATTAACAGTCAATGACCATCGTTAATTCTTGAAGCATGCATGCTAAAGTGCAAATGTTCATTTTTACCAGCCTAACAATAACAATTTCCGAATGCATGACCAATATATTAAAGCTCTGGTTAAAATGTGAACCTTTTCTTTAGTCACGACCAAGGGCGGAACCAGAAACTCAAGTTGGGATGGACTAGAGTGGGTTAGGATGAACTAAATATAGACAGGCTCACATAAAAATACCAATAAAAAAAATTATACATAAAAAAAAGAACAATATATATATATATATATATATATATATATATATATATATATATATATATATATATATATATATATATATATATATTGTTTGGGGGCTGGAGCCCACCCCAGCCCTCTTCTTATGTCTGCCATCGGTCACAACCTTGATGACATTTGGATGTAATCATGCAAGAGAGCGAAGAGACGAGTTGAAATAGCAACACGAATTTTTTCTTCCCCTCTTCTTCATCTTCTTCTTCTTCTTCTCGTTTTAGAATAATTTTCAGACTTCTATCCATCTAGAAATCTCTTCACGTCCTCCTCCTCTTTCATCTAGATATATGTATCATATTTTTAATTTTTGTTCTAAAACACTTCCATGTCATGTCAAACAATTGAAATGTTCTACACCAGAGGCGGATCCAAAGGCTGGCTGGAATGGGCTAGAGCCCACCCCCTAAAAAAAATTCATTCTTTTTTTTTTTTCTATATAATTTTTTGTTTTTTATTTTTTTTATATGGGCTAGTCCATATCTAGCCCACCATAATCCATTGTAGCCCATGTCCTAGCTTCAATTTTTGGATCCGCCCCTGTTCTAGATATATCTTTATTCTTTCATTTCTCCTCTATAAATAGGCGTGATCTCTCTCAGTAGAAAATGTCAAAAGCAATCAAAGTAAGGAGCTAGTGTAAGTGAGTGTTAGCATTGTGTGAGTTCCTATTGTGGGTGTTTGCTAGTAATCCTCTTTGTGAGTGTTATTTAGAGCGATTATCATCTTGTATACAAGTTTTGTATTAATAAACTTTCTATTGCTGAGTTTTCTAAGTGTGCTAGTTCTCCTTCGATATGAACTACGTATCTCATAGTATTTTGTCATAACTATGCACATGGTCTGATAGTCATAACTTTACTCTAGATGCCCTTAATTTGTCTCTCGTTATATTTCTTTACAACAACCTAATTATGTTGATTTATTATCGAAAAAATAGTAATGTCGATGCGTCTTCTTGTTTGTTCTTGTACTACTGCTATCGATCTGCCAAATGACAAACCATTTCATATAGATTGATATAGTAAGTTGGTATAATGATTTAATTAACTCATCGAGTTAAAGTTCAATGCAGTCGTGATGGAAAAAAAAAAGACAATTTTTGCTGTTCCAAATGTTTATAAGCTGGATCTAACTTTAATTATCAATGCTTACACAATGGATATCTTGAAGTACTTGACAATAGAACTTCTTCTTCAGTAGTTTGTGCCGAATTTTGTATTATCGAAGCAATTTAGCTGTGATATTGACCTATCAAGAATTCGCAGGATAGAAACGAAAATGTAGTAATTCTGCTTGTCCAACTTGTAAATGATTCAAGTATACATTAATTAACAACACGAGAGAAGCTCATGTGCAATGCTTGATTTAGTAAAGAGCTAGGCAGGACAGGAGGATTTAAGCACAAGAACCAGGTTATATATGATCAAACATGCTAGCTAGCTACAAGGATCAAGTCGATCAGGTCCATGTTGACCTATGGTGGAGCAACGTGTTTATAGGCTTAATTGTCGACAACTTTTTGGCAAATTTAGATCAGACAATTGCCGAACACAAATGTGATACTTCTCTTCGTGGTCCGAATTTGAGAGTTGCCTCCAAATTTGGCTGAGCAGGAGATATTTGACTTAACAGACAATTAAGAAAATGTAGTTTAGAAGATGATCTTGGTCAAGCACGTAGGCATCTAATTTTGTAGACAAATAATGTACCTTTTTTTTGGGATAAACAGCAAAAGGAAAAAATAGTAAATTTTCAGATTTGAGAAAATGTGTAGTGCTTGTCGGACAAAGCTTCTCCTAAGTAAATGCTGCTAAGTTATGTATAGAATAAATTATACACTCTCAACTCTAGCGTCTCGATGCACTACAACAAAAATGTATTTTAATGATTAATGACTTTTTGTGACATTTTTCAGGTGTTGCCTATACTGATGTCTAGAGTGACACTTTGCTAAATCAACTTCAACACTCAAAAATTTAGAGCATCTCCAACCCTATTGTGAGTTTGAAAAAAATGGTTGCCACATAGGAATGACAACCATTTTTTCCAAAAGTACTTCTCCAATGCAAATGTGAAATAAAGTGTGGAGTTGACATGGCAATGACATGGCAAAGACAATGTGAAGTTGGTTGTCTAGATCTAGATAATGCACTTCACAATGTCTTTATGTCCACATCATCATTTGTGAATAAAAATATTTATAAAAAAGAAGTAGAAGAGTAAAAGTTGTCTTGGAAGTTGTAAAAAATTATTTGTATTGTCTTCTCAATACTTTTGCATTGGAGATGACTTTTTAAACCCATTGTCATTTGTGAATATAACCTTGCCACCTATACAAGACATTGTCTTGTCCCACATGCCACATAGGATTCACAACACAAAACAAGACAATAGGGTTGGAGATGCTCTTACAAATTGATGAGAAATTTGCATATCCGTTGTCCTTTGTTTCAATGCAAAAAAAAGGGAGAGAGTACAAGATCTCAATCACTCGATACCAAGCGTCATGATCAACACACACACACACACACACACACACACACATATATATATATATATATATATATATATATATATATATATATATATATATATATATATATATATATATATATATATATATATATATATATATCCTCATTGTTTCAATGAAAAAAAAGCTCCCTTTTTTTTTCATTGAAACAATGAGGATATATATATATATATATATATATATATATATATATATATATATATATGCAGATGACCTCTAGCCTAGTGGTTAAGAGAGATGCATGTGGCCCGAGTGGTCAGGAGTTCGAATCCCAGTGGGAGCGATTCCAGAAAGAATTTACCTGGTTCCAAAAATATATATATATATATATATATATATATATATATATATATATATATATATATATATATATATCCTTAACCTCAACATATCAAAGAAAAACCAACTTAAATTAATTAAAATGACAATTTTTAGGATGACTTAAGACTATTTTATGAAGATTTGTTCACATGTTATGTGCTACATCCAACCAGCTGAGTTTAATACATGTTATCAAACTTTCCCTCCCATCTTTCCGAGTAATAATGAAGATGTCTTCGAAAACAGGGAAATAGGAACCGTAGTTTGCATATACGGACAAGTACATCAGAGGACTTTATTAATTTTCTCTGGACAAAATAAGAACACGGTTTCACCGAGACTAAAGTAGAATGGAAACTTAAGTAGGAACTGAAAATAAAACTTACAATCTAGTTATGACATGTACATGTTGACTTATTTTTCTATTTAGATGCTTTATTTTTTTCTGTTTAGATCCTTTAGAAAAATCAAGAAATAAAATGTATGTAGTTTAACGATTTTTTATTGATGAGTTTTAAAAATGAGCAACTCATGAGTTACTCTTAGGATTTCTGAAAGTAGAACAATAAATGCGAAGTCTACAACCAAATATATACTAAGTCTACAACCACATGTTTACAACCTTCTTATAATCTCTCTTTTCCATCCTTTACACATGGATCCTACCAGGTCACACCTCCCCTCTCACCCTCCTGCTACATGCGCTCCATCCGACCCCATCACTTACCTTCCTCTTCCAATCGAAGTCCGACACGTGGCCGTTGTAAGAAGATCGTAAGCATTTGCTTGTAGGCATAGCAAAGCTTTCTCTCCCACACATTAAATATGGGTCCCACCTCCCCACTCACCCCCTGTTACATGGGTTCCATCCGATCCCACCACTCCTCCCCTCTTCCCCCCTCCCCCCCCTCCCTCTTCCTCCCTTCCCGCCATCAGTCAAAGTCCGACACGTAATGAACACGCGACAGATGAAAGAGAATTGTAAGTATTTGGTTGTAGGCATAGCAAAGCTCGGTATATATTCAGGAAACAATAATGCTAAGTCTACTACCAAATACTTACAACCCACTTACAACCACTCACCCATTTGCTGACATGTGGACTATGGTCCACATGTCAGCAATGGGTGAGAGTTGTAAGTGGGTTGTAAGTATTTGGTTGTAACTGTAGCATTACTCTTCAGGAAAACCTGCAGGCACCAGTAGTAGAGAAAATTGTCAAGAGAGGAGTGTACCACACCACATGGCCTCCAATGAGTGTGTAGGACCTTTCAGTCACATGACCAACAATCAAAACCAGCAACCAACAATCAGAAACTATGAAACCAGCACCACAGTGGTACTGTTCAGTACGCCTCAGTCCTCACTCGACCTTGGTTTTTTTTTAAATATTAAAGTTTACTGTGTTTCTTTGCAGTTAAAAGAACCAATTGAAACTAACCTATCAGGCTACTACCACCTAAGTTAAAAGGTAGGTATGTTTTTGTTGCTCTGAAGTCTGAACTGTCATTCTCCAATGTTCGTATACATTTAAAAATAAGGTTAAATTAACTAAATTATACATCTATATGCTAACAAAATTGTTAACCACTAATAATTATACACTTCCAACTTTAATAAATATTCACTTTCACAAAAATAATTTTAGTTCAGATTGGTTTATAATATTTCAAAATAGATTTGTCATACAATTAGAGGTATCAAGTGGTTGGCCGGTCAGTTCGAAATTTGGATGGATTGGACCGATCATGATACCTCTCAGGCTCACGCACTATTGCGTACCAGGCCTAAACGTGAAAAAATAGTCTAGTCTGAGACGTAGCCCACAATAAGAGGGGCTTCCGATCGCCTGGACCAAATTAAATAAAATCAACCAATATTAAAAAAACTAGTTTTCGCTATAACTTGAAAAATCTATTTTCTACTTAATTATTTTATATCAAACAAATAACACTTTAATTTGAATTTTAAATTTTTACTACATCTAGGTGATTAATTGACGAACATAAAAAAATTATTGATCAACATAAGAGAGTTTTTTTTTACTGTATATCTAGGTGATTAATTAGTTGACCTTAAACTTCGGACCAAACTGGATCTCAGGTTTTGCTGGAACAGACCGGGCTTTGGGTCGAACCTCTCTTATGGACCAATATATTAGATCCAGCACGTACCGATACACTGGACCGGACTAGTATGTGCCCAAGATTAATCGGACTAGACCGACACATGGATCAATATTTCGAGTCGGTCTGGACCGGTCCGACCCAATTGATAGATCTACATACAAATATACAAAAAAGCAACACAAGAAAAAACAAATTACTCTTTCCAATTATAATCTAAACTTATGAATAATATATACTGTGATAGTAAGGTTATATATTTTGAAAAAATACAAAAAATATATTCAAATACTCTTTGATCCAGCTCATGTGGTTCAAAATCAGTTAGGACCACCAAACTGAACCCAAACATACACAATCCACTCCATGCAATAATAGCAGAGTCAGAAATGTACCTACATTTTAAGATCAAACTAAGCTGAGCGGATATATATGCATCATCGTCATCATAATATGTCATAAGGAATGAATTACGGGGGGAGGGCCATGGCTGTCCACTGTCCTTAGGAAGGACAACCACGGATTGAAGGGTCCTCCACCAGAGTGTCATCTCACACGAAAAAACACAGCCCAACACGCCCCCCGTGGTCCTGTCCTTCCCATCGGCACCCCCACCAATCACATGCCCATGTCCTCCTCTCCTCCCTATATATACTCACTCCCCCAAGCTAGCTAGCTCTCCATCGCCAACCAATTCAATCCAGCGTGCATTACACCATCTATCTATCTCCTCACTCGCTTGTTACTAGCAATGGCCATCAGCAGGAGGTCGGTGAAGATCACCCAGATACTCAAGAGGTGCTCGAGCCTCGGGAGGCACGGCGGCAGCGGGGCCGGCGCGGCCGGCGAGCTCCCCCTCGACGTGCCCAAGGGGCACTTCGCGGTGTACGTAGGCGACAAGAGGAGGAGGTTCATCGTGCCCATATCCTTCCTCGCCCACCCGGAGTTCCAGAGCCTGCTCCGGCAGGCCGAGGAGGAGTTCGGGTTCGAACACGACATGGGCCTCACCATCCCCTGCGAGGAAGTCGTCTTCCGCTCGCTCACCTCCATGCTCAGATAGATCAACAACTACGTACGTACTGTTGCTGATCAAACCGCTCGCGCGCGCTACTTCTTCTTTTTTTTGGAGGAGTTGATGCTGAAAGAACACTTACGAAGGATGTTCCGAAGACTGGTGAAGTGAACATTGGCGACCAGTCGTTTTTGTCCTTCGAGCTTCTCGTGTTTCTTCCCGATCAGCACAGCTCTTCCTCTCCTTTTGTTATGCTACGACGAGGATGACAATGTAGGGATTTTTTTTTTTTGGGGACCCAAAAGTGACCCACTGGAATTATTGTTATTCCGAAGGTTATTGCATGGATTTGTATTATATTTTAGAGCGGCGTGCGATTGACTGCGTCGCCCTTTCAGTGATCTAGCTGATTATTATTATTATTAATGAAAAATAATAATTAAGTCCTCGTTCATCTTTGAGTCCTGAAATTAAATTTCAATCTTTTTTTTTTTTCCCTTCTTCTCCTTCTTATTACTAGCATTTGTGCACGTGCCTTGCACGTATTTTAACATTTCGTAATTAGTTTAGGATCTTTAGGAAGACCAAAGGGTAGTCTTCCTAATTACTAAGTTGTCCTTATTAAAATTAATGAACTATTTTTAATTAGTATAAGTATGTAAGGGTATTTTCGGAATTTAAAAGTTTTACCATTTAAGTTTTTCTATTATATAGTAGAATAGATAACGATGAACAATAATTAAAGAAACGAACATATTTGACGAATTCACGGCTGCTATTTAAGTTGTAGGACAAAGTACAAACTGCCAATGGACAGTAGGACCAGGACCAGGACCGCTGGAGTTATGTGAAAATTATAAGTGACAGCCAACTATAACTGCGGCTTCTTTGAAGTTGTTGAGTTAGGTTCATGTTAGAAGTTCATTGGTGGGTAGACTAGAGTAATAAGTGACAGCCTGACGTCCGAGCTCTCTAGCCTAATGGTATTAGAACGAACATCCGGACTGACAAGATTCGAGTCCTCCAATTATGTGTGTGCATTGGATTTCAAAAAAAGTGACAGCCTGACAGGTTTTTTTTCTTCTTATATGTGCTAAGAAAATTATGAAAGGAAAATATGAAGTTTATTCCCCCCCCCCCCCCCCCCCCCTTCCCTTCTTTCAAATTGCTGGGTCACCGTAGATTTGAACCGTTTTTTCTCTTCTACAAACTAGAGTAGAGATATGAAAAGTTACACTTAAAATATGCATTAATAAATATAAAATAGGTATTGATAAATGTGCTGGAAAAAAATATTCATATAAAATACATGTTTATGAATATGTTAACATATGTTCTTAGGAAAATAACATTTCTCCACCTTCTTCTTTGAAAAACATTAGCAATGTTGTGTGATTGAAAGAACATAGAAGTTCCTTAAGGAAAAAAAAAAGGGTGGAAGACTAGTCTTCTCCCGCATTTCAGTAAAGAGAGAATTGACGAAACTACATCCACTCTACAATGAAGATAGCCATGGTACAACATAGAAGTTGAATTAATGCAAGTCCCAGTCGCTTAAGAATCCGCAATTCAAATTGCATCATTTGATAGAGAAGAGTCGAAAGGGTTTGGACAGCAGAATTCATCAACAATATGTTGCATCATAATCACATTTTCTGGTTAGTCCAAGTGTCATAGTCCCTGGATTTGGAAATGAATGATTGATATTCTAATCCATGGCACCTATTGTGTATCAATCTTGTCCCTGTAGGACAACTGCGTACAAAAATAAGTTTACTAATTTCTTGAAATGCTTCGTAGACTAAAAGAAAAAAAAAACAATTTGGTCAAAAGAGAAAACAGACAAAGAAACTACATTCTCAGAAAACAATACTATATGCACTCATAGATGCATAGACAATCTTCAAAATGTTTTTCTTTCTTTTTTCCATTTTCTTTTTCCTATTAATATTTAATACAAAAATTTTCACCCAAAGCATAAAAAGTATCTAAAATTATACGAAAATCATCAACTTTGCAAAAATTCGAGATGAAGCATAAGAACGCCACTGCTGCAATCAAAGGCAGCAAGGCTTAAAAGCTCTCCCTTCTCCAGCAGTCAAAGGCTCAACGTAGCAATTACGGGGGGAGACACGTCAGCCGAGAACGCCCTGGACCGAAGGACGTTTTCCTTTTATATATATATATATATATATATATATATATATATATATATTTTTGCTTGCTGCCGGCTTAACGGAGTTAACTGGGTAACGTACGTCTTACTTTTAGAAGTTTTAAAGGTTAGAACGCCCAAATTTTTCAAAAATTGTACTTTAGGTGAAAATTTTCATATTTAATATATATCTCCAGTGGACTTCTGTTGATCTCCACCACGAGCAGTGTTTAGATAAGAAAGGCTGGAAACTACCTGGGCAGCACAAGTACTAATTTTTATTCTAAAGTGATGCAAACATAAACATCAATTAGAATAAATATTAACTTAATTCTTAATAAAATCTTGGTCTAATATTAATCAAATGGTACGTGTTCCCAACACCTGCGCAAGCCATGTGTACTGCAATTTTGCGCGACCCCACTGCAGTGGATGACAGTCCTGAATGTCCGAGTAAATAGTTTTAAGGACTTTGCATTTTTCGTCACAAGAGCTGTCGATTCGAATGATCGATCGCGATCAAGAGGGCTTAATATAAAGGCGATTACGTAACATTTTACGAATTACGGGACGAGTAACAGTATTACCAGTCGTACATTGTACAGCCTGCACTAACAGCTATGGACTACCTATCATCGTCTGTTCACAACCGCAATGTGTCCCTCGCGATCTGACATAGATCCAATCTTCGTATAGAACTACTTCACAGCTGCAATGCCGAAGTCAAGTCCCTGCAGTAGAATAATTTCTTGGGATATTTAGTTTAATTAGGCTCTCACATGTACATGGATATTAGGATTTGGGTCTCGAAATTGACGGATGTTAAAGTTTTGGTCTCAAAATCACTGTTCACGTACGTTAATGAACAGTGATTTTGAGACGCAAATCCTAACATCGGTCAATTTCGAGACACAAACCCTAATATCCATATATACGTGAGACCCTAAAACTATTCTTCCTACAACATGGAGGAGATCAAGCTATTGATATTAGGGCATACAACTGTCATGTCTGGTACTTGGGGTCGGCCCTAGGGTTTTGTTTGTCCAAGTCAAAACTAATTTTGGTTGTCCCTTGATCCAAGGGCGAAACCAAGAATTTAAATTGGAGTGGGCTGGAGTGAACCAAGAATTTCTATTGATGAGTGTTCCAAGTGTGCTAGTTCTCTTTCGAACTGAACTACGTATCTCATAGTATTTTGTCATAACTATGCACATGGTCTGATGGTCATAACTTTACTCTAGATGCCCTTTGTCTCTCGTTATATTTCTTTACAAGAACCTAATTATGTTGATTTATTATCCGAAAAATAGTCTTCTTGTTTGTTCCTCTGATGCTATCAATCTGCATCACCCTGTTCCGTAACCTGGCTCTGATTTATTATCCGAAAAATAGTCTTCTTGTTTGTTCCTCTGATGCTATCAATCTGCATCACCCTGTTCCGTAACCTGGCTCTGATACCAATTGTTAGAAGCACGGTGTGACCCGAACCGAAGTTGGTCCATGAGATGCGATATTCAATTGGAGTCATATGTCTTAAAAGAGAATTCTCATATAAGGTCTGAACCAATCACAATTATCTGATGAGTTAGGGTATAAAATAAACTATATGCACCCAACTCTAGAATTTTGATGCATTACAACAAAAATGTATTTTAATGACACTCGTATAAGTGTTATGAATGACTTTCTATGCCATTTTTCAAGTGTTGTCTAGGCTAATGTCTAGAGTAACATTTTTCGAATGATGTCTAATTCAACTTCAAACACTAAAAAAATTACAAATTGATGAGAATTTACATATCCCTTGTCCTCATTGTTTCAATGCAAAAAAGAGAGAGTACAAGATCGAACTCAATCAATGTATACGAGTCTCATGATCACGACCACTGGCGGATCTACATGGGAGGGACTGGAGGCGGGGCCCCCAGTGAATTTTTAAAAATATATTATTATACTTTAAAAAAAATTTAAGATGTTGTATCCGAACTCCTTATAGTTGTGCCCCAGTGAATTATAATCATGGATCTGCTACTGACCACGACATATAGGGCTGCAAACGAGCCAAGCCGAGCCAAGCTTTTGTAAGCTTGAGCTTGGCTTGACTAGAATTAATCAAGCTCGAGCTCGAGCTCAAGCTTGATAAAAAATTTATTTTAGAGCTTAAGCTTGGCTCGAGCTTGTTTATATTAAGCTTGAGCTTGCAACGTAGACGAGAGGGGGAGGGGGAGAGAGATTTGGGGCTCGAGGCGCGCGGAAGATCGAAAATTTTGGGAAAAAGAAAATAAATTTGATCGGTTCCAACACCCTATATGAAAGATTTTAGCAACGACTTATAAAGACGTTGCTAAACGTCGCTGTTAACTAATAAACTTGCGACGTACTGGAGTAAGAGTCACAAAACGTCGCTGAATGAAATCAATCAGCGACGTTTTGCGACTAAACCGCGACTTGTTCTTTCCAAACTATAATGCTAGTCACTATCAGTCGCTAAATGTCGCTGGATACGACGTTCAGCGACGTCACTTACGTCGCTAAATACACAAAAAATAGCGACGTATTTAGCCGGAGTCGCTAATGTTGTCGCCAATATGACTTATTTTGGTAGTGTTGGCTTGGTTTGAGCTCGAACGTGACTTGATATAAGCAAGCTTGATAAGCTCAAAATCAAGCTCGTTAAGCTTGATTTCGAGCTTAATGAGCTCGATTTGAAGATAGTTAGGCTTAAATTCAAATATATGTAATATTAACAATTTATTTATAAAAATTAAATTTAAAAAGTTCCTTAATATCAATTATTAAGGACATAAATATACAACGCACACAACCATATTATTATACAAATATACATAAAATTAGAATTCAACAAACAAACCAGCTCCTAAACGAGATTCTAAATGAGCCAGCTCACAAGCTCATAACGAGTCCGCTAGCGAGCTCAAACGAGCCGAGTACTTCTAAGCTTGAGCTTGGCTCGTTTATTAAACGAGCTCGAAAATGAAGCTCGAGCTCAGCTTGTTTACTAAACGAACCGAGCTCAAACGAGCTTTTACCGAGCCGAGCTTCGAGCAGCTCGCGAACGGCTTGGCTCATTTGCAGACCTAACGACATATATCCTTAACCTCAAACATATATAAAAAAACCAACTTAAATTGAAATGACAATTTTTACGACGACTTAAGACTACCTATTTTATGAAGATTTTTCCACATGTTATGTTATGTGCTACATCCAACCAACTGAGTTTAATACATGTTAGCAAACTTTCCCTCCATCTTTTCAGTAATAATGAAGATGTCTTCGAAAACAGGGAAATAGAAACCGTAGTTTGCATATACGGACAAGTACATCAAAGGACTTTGTTAATTTTCTCTGGACAAAATAAGAACACGGTTTCACTGAGACTAAAGTAGAATGGAAATTCTCAAATAGGAAATGAAAATAAACTTACAACTCTAGTTGTGACATGTACATGTTGGTTTATTTTTGTATTTAGACGTTTTATTTTTTTTTTTCTGTTTAGATCCTTTAGAAAATTAAGAAATAAAATGTATGTAGTTTAACGAAATTTTATTAATGAGTTTTAAAAATGAGTAACTCATGAGTTACTCTTAGGATTTTTGAAAGTAGAACAACTGATTTAAATGTGTTGGGTGGGGGGAATTTTTCTGTTATACATGAAAAATGCTAAGTTTACAACCAAATGTTTATAACCTTCTTATAACCTCTGTCTTCCACCTTACACATAGGTCCCTTACACATAGGTCCTACCGAATTCCACATTTTCTCTGCTATATGGTTTCCATCAGACTCCACCACTTTCTCTCTCCTCTCATCCAATCGAAGTTCGACACGTAACGGACACGTGACGGTTATAAGAAAATTGTAAATACTATGTTATAGGCATAGCAAAGCTCGGTATATATTCAGGAAAACCAGGAGGCACCAGTAGTAGAGAAAATTGTCAAGAGAGTTCACCACATGGCCTCCATTGAGTGTGTAGGACCTTTCAGTCACATGACCAACAATCAAAACCAGCAACCAACAATCAGAAACTATGAAACCAGCACCACAGTGGTACTGTTCAGTACGCCTCAGTCCTCACTCACCCCTTTTTTATTTATTTTATTTATTTAAGTTTACTGTGTTTCTTTGCAGTTAAAAGAACCAATTGAAACTAACCTATCACTCTATCAGGCTACTACCACCTAAGTTTCATAGCGGAAACGGTAGGTATGTTTTTGTTGCTATGAAGTCTGAACTGTCATTCTCCAATGTTGTATACATTTAAAAATAGGCTTAAATTAACTAAATTATACATCTCTATGCTAACAAAATTGTTAACCACTAATAATTATACACTTCCAACTTTAATAGATATCACTTTCACAAAAATAATTTTACTTCAAATTGTTTTATAATATTTCAAAATGTATTTGTTATATAAGTAGAGTTGTCAAGTGGGTCGGGTCAGTACGAAATTTAGTGGGTACGACTGGATCTGGATCGGACCTCTCGGGCTCATGCTGTAGTGTACTGGGCCTAAGGGTGAAAATCCAGTCCAAGATGTAGCACACAACACGATGGGCTTCATATTGGATGTGGACCAAATTAAATAAAATCAACCGATATAAATTTTTTTTCCTAAAATTCTATTTTTTGCTATATCTAGGTGATTAGTTATTTTATATCAAACAAATAAAACTTTAATTTGAAATTTAAATTTCTACTATATCGAGGTGATTAATTGACAAAAAAAAAAATATTGGTCAATATAAAAAACTATTTTCCACCGTAAACTAGGTGATTAATTTGTCGACCTTAAACTTCGGACGGAACTGGACCTTTGGTTGGGCTGGAACTGATCTGGTGTTCGGGTCGGACCTCTCAGCTTATAACCGATAATGAGATCCAGCACGTACCGATATACTAGACCGGATCTTCCTGTGCCCAAGGTTAATCGGACCAAACCGACACATGGATCAATTTTTCGAGCGGGACATTGTCGGACTAGACCGGTCCGACCCAATTGACAGATCTACATACAAATATACAAAAAAAAATACACGAAAAAAAAAAAAACGAATTATTCCTTCCAATTATAATCTAAAACTTATGAATATATACTGTGATAGTATATCCTTTGACAAAAATACAAAAAATATATTCAAATACTCTTTGATCCAGCTCATGTGGTTCAAAATCAGTTAGGACCACCAAACTGAACCCAAACATACACAATCCACTCCATGCAACAATAGTAGAGCCAGAAATGTACCTACATTTTAAGATCAAACTAAGCTGAATGGATATATATGCATCATCGTCCTCATAACATGTCACTAAGGAAGGAATTACGGGGGGGAGGGCCATGGCTGCCCACTGTCCTTAGGAAGGACAACCACGGATTGAAGGGTCCTCCACCAGAGTGTCATCTCTCACGAAAAAACACAGCCCAACACGCCCCCCGTGGTCCTGTCCTTCCCATCCGCACCCCCACCAATCACATGCCCATGTCCTCCTCTCCTCCCTATATATACTCACTCTCTCAAGCTAGCTTAGCTCTCCATCACCAACCAGACCAATCCAGCGTGCATTACACCATCTATCTATCTCCTCACTCGCTTGTTACTAGCAATGGCCATCAGCAGGAGGTCGGTGAAGATCACCCAGATACTCAAGAGGTGCTCGAGCCTCGGGAGGCACGGCGGCAGCGGGGCCGGCGCGGCCGGCGAGCTCCCCCTCGACGTGCCCAAGGGGCACTTCGCGGTGTACGTAGGCGACAAGAGGAGGAGGTTCATCGTGCCCATATCCCTCCTCGCCCACCCGGAGTTCCAGATCCTGCTCCGGCAGGCCGAGGAGGAGTTCGGGTTCGACCATGACATGGGCCTCACCATCCCCTGCGAGGAAGTCGTCTTCCGCTCGCTCACCTCCATGCTCAGGTAGATCAAGAACTACGTACGTACTGTTGCTGATCAAACCGCTCGCGCGCGCTACTTCTTCTTTTTGGAGGAGGTTGATGCTGAAAGAACACGTACGAAGGATGTTCCGAAGACTGGTGAAGTGAACATTGGCGACCAGTCGTTTTTGTCCTTCGATATTCTCGTGTTTCTTCCCGATCAGCACAACTCTTCCTCTCCTTTTGTTATGCTACGACGAGGATGATAATGTAGGGATTTTTTTTTTTTTAACCCAAAAGTGACCCACTGGAATTATTGTTATTCCGAAGGTTATTGCATGGATTTGTATCATATTTTAGAGCGGCGTGCGATTGACTGCGTCGCCCTTTCAGTGATCTAGCTGATTATTATTATTATTATTAATGAAAAATAATAATTAAGTTCTTGTTCATCTTCCAGTCCTGAAATTAAATTTCGATCTCTTTTTTTTTCTTCTTCTTGTTCTTTTTGTAACGATGAACAGTAATTGAAGAAACGAACATATTGAAGAATTCACGGCTGCTATTTAAGTTGTAGGACAAACTGCCAATGGACAGTAGGACCAGGACCAGGACCGGTGGAGTTATGTGAAAATTATAAGTGAAAGCCAACTATAACTGCGGCTTCTTTGAAGTTGTTGAGTTAGGTTAATGTTAGAAGTTCATTGGTGGGTAGACTAGAGTAATAAGTGACAGCCTGACGTCCAAGCTCTCTAGCCTATGGTATTAGAACGAACATCCGGATTGACAAGATTCGAATCACCCAATTATGTGTGTGCATGAGATTTTAAAAAAAAAAAGTGACAGCCCCCCCCCCCCCCCCCCCCCCCCCCCCCCCCCCCCCCCCCCCCCCCTCACCCCCCCCAATCAAATTGCTGCCGTAGATTTGAACCATTTTTTCTCTTCTACAAACTAGAGTAGAGATATGAAGAGTTGCACTTAAAATATGCATTAATAAATATAAAATAGGTATTGATAAATATGCTGAAAAAAATATTCATATAAAATACATTTTTATCAATATGTTAATATATGTTCTTAAGAAAATAACATTTCTCCACCTTCTTCTTCGAAAAACATTAGCAATGTTGTGTGATTGAAAGAACATAGAAGTTCTTTAAGAAAAAAAAAAAAAGGGTGGAAGACTAGTCTTCTCCCGCATTTCAGTAAAGAGAGAATTGACTAAACTACATCCACTCTACAATGAAGATAGCCATTGTACAACATAGAAGTTGAATTAATGCAAGTCCCAATCGCTCAAGAATCCGCAATTCAAGTTGCATCATTTGATAGAGAAGAGTCGAAAGGGTTTGGATAGCAGAATTCGTCCACAAAACGTTGCATCATAATCACATTTTCTGGTTAGTCCAAATGTCATGGTCCCTAGAATTGGAAATGAATGATTGATATTCTAATCCATGGCACCTATTATGTATCAATCTTGTCCCTGTAGGACAACTGCGTACAAAAACAAGTTTACTAATTTCTTGAAATGCTTCATAGACTAAAAGAAAAGAGAAAAACAATTTGGACAGAAGAGAAAACATACAAAGAAACTACATTCTCAGAAAACAATACTATATGCACTCATAGATGCATAGATAATCTTCAAAACGTTTTTCTTTCTTTTTTCCATTTTCTTTTTCGTATTAATATTTAATACGGAAATTTTCACCCAAAGCATAAAAAAGTATCTAAAATTATACGAAAATCATCAACTTTGCAAAAATTCCAGACGAAGCATAATTAAGAATGTCACAGCTGCGGTTAAAGGCTGCAAAGCTTAAAAGCTCCCCCTTCTCCAATAGTCAAAGGTTCAACGTGGCAATTACGGTGGAGACACGTCAGCCGAGAACACCCTGGAGAAAACGTCCTTTCGAAAGACGTTTTTGTGCTTAATATGCAATTTTTTTGAAAGTTGTGCTTTCGGCTACAGTTTTATATACTTTGTATGCTTTAGGTAAAAAAAATTCGTATTTAATATTGAAAAAATAAGTCTAAAATTAGTCCATGATATTTTTTGACTTTGATCATATATTTGACTGATTTTTCATATTTATTTGATTTCCATATATTAGAAATCTATTTTTGGACATATTTCTTCAAATATATATCTCCAGTGGACTTCAACAGCTTCTGTTGGTCTCCACCACGAGCAGTATTTAGATAAGAAAGGTTGGAAACTACCTGGGCAGCACAAGTACTAATTTTTATTCTAAATTGATGCAAACATAAACATCAATTAGAATAAATATTAACTTAATTCTTAATAAAATCTTGGTCTAATATTAATGAAATGGTACGTGTTCCCAACACCTGCGCAAGCCATGTGTACTGCAGTTTTGCGCGACCCCACTGCAGTGGATGACAGTCCTGAATGTCCGAGTAAATAGTTTTAAGGACTTTGCATTTTTCGTCACAAGAGCTGTCGATTCGAATGATCGATCGCGATCAAGGGGGCTTAATATAAAGGCGATTACGTAACATTTTTACGGATAACGGGACGAGTAACAGTATTAGCAGTCGATGTACATTGTACAGCCTGCACTAACAGCTATGGACTACCTACCATCGTCTGTTCACAACCGCAATGTGTCCCTCGCGATCTGACATAGATCCAATCTTCGTACAGAAAGAACTTTTTTTTTTCTTTGAAAACAAAGATTCTATTCAGATGTTGAAACTATTACAACTAGACATGTCAAGCAAGACATGGTCATAGATACAATCAGGAGTGGAATCATGAACTATGAGGGTATTCATAGGGTTGAGAAATAGAGACCGTGAAGCTAGACGATGAACGCAATAATGATTGGCGCTTATGTGGACAAATGAGAAGGAGATATCCTCAGTAGATTCTAATAGTTTCCTTGCATTGATGATTGTGTGGCGAGCCAACCATATTGTAGGAGCCACGCGGGAAGTTATAGATTCAACCAAAGCTTTGCAGTCTCCCTCTACAATGGTATGAGTGAGATGCTTCCTTTCGATAAGTATCAGAGAGAGATGGATTCCCAAAGCTTCAGCTTCTACAGGTGACCCCCCTTCTTGAGTCTTCGATAGAGCACCCATGAAGTGTCCCACTTCGTTCCTCAAGATAGCTGCAGTAGCCATCTTCCCATCAATGTACGTCCCATCAAAGTTGATTTTTATTTTGTTATCTCTTGGTGGATGCCATGATGATGCTTAAGCTGTCCTGACTATAGGAGAATCACTAGATGTTTGATCCAGATTGTAATGTTCATATTTGTTCTGCAGAGCAGTAGCTTCTTGGATGATCCAATTAATGTTGATATTCAGATTCTCGAAGATGTATTTGTTCTTGGCCTTCCATATTGACCACATTAGATATAAGCAAGATGACAGAGCAACCTGACCACCTTCCTTGAGTAAATTGGATATGAGAGAGGAGACGGTGGATTGGGATTGGATATGTCTTGTGATTGATGGATTTCCTTGCCAAGAAGAACTTGTTATAGAACAATGAAGAATAAGATGGTCAGTGGTTTCTTTACATACCTTGCAGAGCGGACACATGGCATCAATGTGGTTGATCCTTCGATGTATGTTTGCTTTGGTGGTAGAGAATTCGTGAGAACTCTCCAAACGAACATAAGAACTCTTGGGCAGATGTGGTTGAGTGACCAAAGCTTCTTCAAATAAGTAAATGAAGAAATGTCAGAGAGGTGATGATCTCTGTTGAAAGTATCATGAATGACACGATATACCGACTTTGTAGTTAGGGCCCCATCCGTAGTATGCTTCCAGTAAAGATGGTCATAAGAACAATTAGCTGACAAGGGGATTTTCAATATGGCTTCTTCTTCATGAGGGGGAATAATATGAATATTAAGTTCACTTTCCAATTGATAGTATATCTGTTAAAGAGTTCACTAACAGAGACAACCCATCTTCTCGCAAATGGATAGCCTGATACTCTATGATCTGGCATACTAGGTACCCAAGGATCCATCCAGATATTGATGTGAGAACCATCTCCGACAGACCAAAAAATTTTACCATGAAGAAAAGCTCTGTTGTTCAGAATACTTGACCAAACACAGGATGCAAAATGTGTCGGATTAGCAGACCAGAAAGATGAAGAGTGAAGGTATTTGCTTCTGAGTAGATTAGCCCAGATAGAATTGGTATCCGTTAGAAACCGCCAAGACAACTTGAGCATGAGGGAAAAATTTGTAATGTATGTGGATCACGAATGCCAAGTCCTCCTTGAAACTTTGGTTTGGTAAAGTTGGATCAAGATGTGTAGTGAAGCTTCTTCTTGTTGTTATCTACCCCCCACCAAAATTCCATTTGATGTTTGGAGAGAGTGTTTGTATCTTTGGGATGAGATAGGAAGAGAGATAGTAAGTGGGAAGGGAGGAAAATGCTGATTTGATAAGAACAGTACAAGCAGCATGGGATAAACAGCTCCTTTTTCAACCTTTGAGCTTACAACTGCTAGTATTAAGCAGATCAGTATAGGTGTTAACTCACTTTTTAGATTGCAAAATCCTGTGGCCAAGGTATTTCTCAGAGGATACCATAGGTTTAACACCCAATAGATTTAGATAAAGCTGACACATATGGGGAACAATTTTCTTAAAAAAGAAAATAAATGATTTATCAAAATTGATACGTTGGCCAAACCATTGTTCAAATGTTTTGATTATGATTTTAGCTTGGAGAATGTTGTGGAGAGAGCATTTCCCAAAAAGTAGTATGTCGTCAGCAAATGCTAAATGGGAGAAGGAAATAGAGCATCTATTGAGTCTGACAGTATCATAAACCAAATTCCTCTCCATAATGAGAATGAAGGTCGATAAGATTTTCATACTCATGATGAATAGATATGGAGATAGTGGGCAACCTTGGCGAATACCACAACTGGATTTGTAGTTCTTAGTAGGAACGTCATTCACAGGAACAACAAATGAAGTGGTCGAAATGCAATTCATGATAAGTTCATGGGATTTACCTCTAATACCAAATCCATAAAGAGCTAGACTAATGATTCCCCAATTAAGCCTATCATAAGCCTTGGACATGTCGAGTTTAAGTGCAAAGTAGCTATTGGCAGGACTAAACTTCAAAATAGAGTGAAAGAGCTCTTGAGCAATGATCACATTATCCCCAATGTGTCTACCAGGAACAAAGACATTCTGTAAAGGATTGATGAGATGTTGAAGAAATGGACGAAGTCTATTTGTAGTAACTTTAGTGGTCACTTTGTATAGAACATTACAAAAAGCTATTGGTCTAAATTCATTTGGAGAAGGACATGAAATTTTGGGAAGAGTTTGATATAGGTATGATTCAACATATGTCACTCCTGTTTTCCGTTATACGTATTTTTGTATGCGTATACGAGATTTCTGACATTTATCAGGTGGACCGTAGTTAGACTTGTTTTGCTTAGCCTAGTCTTGGTTTAATCTTGACTTGGTTTATTTGATTGGTTTGGTTCAATTTGACTTGGTTTGGCTTGGCTTAGCTTGGTTTGGTTTGAGATGGAGAGGGTTGATATATAACTGTAATGCCCCAGAACCAGAATACTGGAGAGCGGGGGCCTACATAGCCAGCTACGTATAATAAAATAGAATCCATCTCACTACACGATCACGACTGTCTAGATATATAAGGGTTTAACTACAATCCATCAGTCTCCTATGGTCAATAACAAGCCTAATTGTCTCAATCTCAAGCAAGCAAGTAAAGTTACAAGATGTAAGATCACCAAATATAAAATAGTAAGGCATCCCAAATATTATATGTTCAGCTGATCATGAAGCTAGTCGTTACAAAATGTGAGGACTAGCAAGAGTTTAGTCATACACGATCAACCCTAGGATCTGTCAATTATGTTACAGCCCGTAGGCAGACAGTAATAAGGTATGCAATACGAGCTAACAGGTGCTCACCGGCTAAACGCCTCAAAATAAGAATTTTACAATAGAGTGGGAGAGCCAAAAATAAACCCATTCGTTGCCCTGGTTACGCCTGGTGGTCATCATCGGGCTGGAAAGTCGATAGATCCTCTGAAGCTGCTCCAAAATCTGGCCACACAAAACCAGCTGGGTCAGATCCCAGAAAGAGCAAGTGCCACAAAGGAGTTTAAAAAAAAGAATAATCAACAGTCTTAATAGAGTACGAGGGAACCATTCAAGTAGCCAGGTCACAACCCTTAAACCAAATAAGGACCGAGGTTGTAACCCTTCACCTGAATAGAACTCCGTCTCCAAATCCTGTTGGTAAGGTAAAATATTACAAGCATGACGTGGGGTACAATAAGACAATGTAATGCCTATAGTTTGTATTACGTATCTTGGTATACGTGTACGTATTTTTGACTCGTATTTGCGTATTTTCCTGTATGGTTATTTGCGTATTTTCCTGTATGGTTATTTTGGCATGTCATTGGTTATGGCTTAGCTTGGTCCGGCTTAGCTTGGTTTGGTTTGCTTTTGGGTTCACCATGAACCAAAAGAAAAACCCCACCTACCACCACCACCCTCATTTATATTTCTACCTAACTCTCTCTCTCTCTTCATTTATTCTTCTCCTTCATTTCTTCTTCTCCACCATTACTCTTCTACCTACCAGGGAAGAGAGCTAGGCAAGTGTAAACTTGCTTCATGTTGGATCTCAAGTTTTATTGTTCCATTCTCTTCCTTACTTGATTTTAAGACTCTTTAGAACTTGGCCTTTTTCATTTTGATGGATAATTTCTTGTAGATCTAAGTTTATAACTTTTCGGTTTTCTTGGTTTTGATCTCTAAAACTTGGTTATTTTCGAAAACTAATGGTTCTATGTTGTAGAGAATTCAATTTCATGCAGTTTTGACTTTTGTTTCGCTTGATTTCGACTTCGGATGAGGAAGTTATGGCCAAAACAATTTTGGTCAAACTTCTATGTTCATCTGCAGCATGAGACATATGTCGCTGTTGAGCCGCATGAGACATATGTCGCAGTTGGCCGCATATGATGTCGCTGTTGAGCCGCATGAGACTTATGTCGCAGTTGGCCGCATAGCATGTCGCAGTCGAGCCGCATGAGCCGCATGTCGCAGTTGGCCGCATAGCATGTCGCAGTCGAGCCGCATGAGCCGCATGTCGCAGTTGGCCGCATAGCATGTCGCAGTCGAGCCGCATGAGCCGCATGTCGCAGTTGGCCGCATATGATGTCGCAGTTGAGCCGCATGAGCCGCATGTCGTAGTTGGCCGTATAGCGTGCCGCAGTTGAGCTGCATGAGCCGCATGTCGCAGTAGACCGCATATGATGTCGCAGTTGAGCCGTATAAGCCGCATGTCGCAGTTGGCCGCATATGGTGTCACAGAATAGGTCGCATAATGCATATTTTGACTATTTCTAACTGTTATATGTCCTAATTGACTGAATTATGGCTCGAATTTCTCCCAACTTTCAACGTGGAAGTTGTAGATCATTTCCTTGGCATCAAGAATATGTCACTAGTTATTTTATGCAAGTTTCTCTCATTCATAATATTGTAAGAATAGAACACGATAGTGGTCCGCTATGGCGCACTCTTGACAAGTAAACTGACATGATATATCTCGGTATGCTGTTACGACAGCTAGCCTGACATGATAAGTATAAAATACCTGGACACCGTGGGCGATTGTGTTTGTAATAAACTGGTACTGTCTTGTATCATGTCTAGGATGGGGATCCCTGAGTACCACGGTCAGGGGTACCTACTGAAATTGACTAAGGCTAATTAACTAGAATGATTCAGTAGTCATGAAGAGATTCCCAGCTACAGGCAATCACGTTATCTGGGCGCATTCAGTGGACTTGTAGCCTACCGACGAGTAGGGCATATTTCCAGCACACAGTCATGTGTTGCATTCTTCCTAAATAGACATTCGACCTGGGTAACCAGATAGTCTGCAGGGCTTGTGGCTGTTGGGATAATCTCATTGCATCTTGCTAGTAACTAGGCCTGTGATAACCCTAGTTAGTTAAAAGTATCAAGCCGTACTCTTGATTGGCCGTGATTGATTGGATGAAGTTTATTCCAGCTTAGTCTTATCCTGATCCTGTACAAGATTGTATCAGGACATGATTTCTTGTATCGATAAATGATGGGATACCAAGTTCTGTTCAGATGAAGGGTTACAACCCCGGTCCTTGTTTGGTTTAAGGGTTGTAACTTGGCTATCTGAATAGTTCCATGGTTATCTTATCATATATCGTCCTGCTTATTGTGCCCGCCTTAACAATAAAGATCAGGGGTCCAGTTCTGTTCAGGCGAAGGGTTACAACCCCGGTCCTTGTTTGGTTTAAGGGTTGTAACCTGGCTCCCGGAGCAGTTCTGTGTCCTCTCTTCGTTTATTGTCTTGTTACCTTATCAATAGTAATTGAGACGGATTTCTATTCAGGCGAAGGATTGCAACCCCGGTCCTTGTTTGGTTTAAGGGTTGCAGTCTGGCTACTTGAATGGTTTCTCCGTGTTCAATATATTATTGTTATCTCAGCTATTATCACTATCTTTTAATTACCTTTACTATTTATTTGTGATATGCTGGTTTTAGTTCCTAAGTGAAGCCTCCTTTGTGGCACTTGCTCTTTCTGGGGTCTGACCCAGCTGGTTTTGTGTGGCCAGATATCGGAGCAGCAACAGAGGATCCACCTGTCTTCCAGCCCGATGGTGACCACCAGGCGTAACCAGGGCAACGAGTGGGTTTCTTTTGTCCTTCCACTCTATTTGTAAAATTATTCTTTTAAGGCGTTTAGCCGGCGAGCACGTGTTAGCTCGTATTGCACCTTTATTTACTGTCTGCCTACGGGCTGTAACATGATTGACAAATCCTAGGGTTGATCATGTATTGACTAAAACTCTTGCTAGTCCTGACATTTTGTACGACTAGCTTCATGATCATCCAATATGTAATGTATGGGACGCCTTACTATTGTATATTGATGCTCTAATATCTTGTGACTGCTACTACCTGCTTGTGATTAAGACAATAGGCTTGTTCTTGACCATAGGAGACTGATGGATTGTAGTTAAACCCTCATATATCTAGACAGCCGTGACCGTATAGTGACGTGGATTCCATTTCATTATACGTAGCTGGCTATGTCTGCCCCCGCTCTCCAGTATTCTGGTTCTGGGGCGTGACAGACAATAAACGAAAAGAGGACTTAGAACTACTATGGGAGCCAGGTTACAACCCTTAAACCAAACAAGGACCGGGATTGTAACCCTTCACCTGAACAGAACTTAGCCTTTGATCTTTATTGTTAAAAGTGACAATCATGCGATCAAGCCTGCAATAATTGAGCATTAAAACCATACAATCGCTCCCGGCCAATCAGTAACTACGGCTTTCTACAATAGCTAACTAGGGTTATCACAAGCCTTAGTTACTAGCAATATGCAGTGAGATGTTCCTCCAGCCACAAGTCCTGCAGCTAATCCAGGTTATCCAGGCGACTTGGGTTCATTAAACAGTGTCTCATTATTTTTTATATATCAGTGAATCTAGACTTGTGTCCTACTCGTCGGCAGGCTGCAAGTCCACAATGGTGGCCGGGATAACGGGATCGCCTGTAGCTGGAAAAATCTCTCATGACTACTGAATTATTCTAGTTATTAGCCTTAGCCATTTACAGTAGGTACCCCTGACCGTGGTACTCAGAGATTCCTGTCCTAGACATGATGCAAACATTACCGGTTCAATTGTACAAATCACAACCACCCACGGTGTCCAGGTCATTCAATCTTGTCATGACATGCTAGCCGTCACAACA
Organism: Iris pallida; assembly: GCA_029216955.1. Classification (NCBI taxonomy): domain Eukaryota; kingdom Viridiplantae; phylum Streptophyta; class Magnoliopsida; order Asparagales; family Iridaceae; genus Iris; species Iris pallida. Next base: position 26,476,881 of record JANAVB010002199.1, on the reverse strand, counting down.
GCCTTCGAGATATATATCATGTCATGTTCACTGTCAGGAGTGCGCCACGTCGGGCCACTATCATGTCATGTCAAAAAGTGCACCACAACGGGTCACCATCGTGCCAAAAAATATACATAAATTTAATATGGCAAAGCATATATTTAGTAATTAAATATTAGTTGTGCATGCGGCTACAATTAATGCTAAGGCCATGCGGCCACAAATATTAAATAGTGGCCATGCGGCCACAAATGAACAGTGGCCATGCGGCCAACTAAATATTTAATGCTAATGCAAATGCATGCAAATGTTTAATGCTAATTAATTAATAGTAGCCTACGTAGCCAAAACAGGTTGCATGCAAAATGCATGCAATTGCTAATGGCCATATGCGGCTGAGTAATTTCTAATGGCCCATGCGACCAGCTAATTGCTATGGCCTTATGCTGCCAGCAATGAATCTCATGCGGCCAAGCAATTGCTTATGCGACCAAAGCATGCATACATATGCGGCTGACAAATTGTGGCCATGAATATTAATAATGCAACAAAATAAAGTTGCATGGCCAACTTTAATGCATGCATGCAACTATTTAGCTAATGCAATTATTTAGCTAATGCAACTATTTAATCCATGCAGCCAACTTTAATGTATGCTTGCAAGCTACTGTTTGCATGAGGCCATGCGGCCATAACATATAAATGGCATGCAAGCTACTGCTTGCATTAGCCAAAGGCAAATTAAATATTGCCATAAAAGGCCATGCGGCCATAACATATAAATGGCATGCGGCTCACTTTGGTGTTGGCCTATGTGTCACGACCCGCACCTAGTGAAAGGGCACGAGAAGTAACGAACGTCCAGCCTACGCCGCAGTGTCGGCGGTAGAACGTTGTCCTGAGTCACAATATCTAACACAGTCTAAAATAATCTCCGAATGGAGAGTAGAATAATAAGTAACTCAATCACATTACTAAGATGGAATAGACGAATGAATCTCAAGAGAGTCACAGATAAAATGTCTAGGTGTAAACCACCAAAATAAATCTCAAGTACAAAGTACAACTCATAAAGTCTCAAATAGAAATACAAATAAAGTACTAAGTCTCAGCTAGACTAAAGGCAAGTCCTCAGCGACTGTGGGATCCTCCTGAGGGTCCACGTCACCAGTGTCATCTAAGCCAATGCCATAATAGGTAGGATAGTACTCCTCATCAATACCTGTAAAATTTTCAACATGCTCAACATGCCCAGTCAGGACGGAACGAGCACATATCTCTCACAACAGTTCATAGCAGGAATGGGCATATTAAGCAAGCTATAGAAAACTATACATGTATCGTTGTAAAGAAAATCAACAAGAGAGAGAGACTATAAAATGATATATAATATGACAATAGAGAAATATAACCTTCTACGTGAATCAGAGCATAAATTGGTTATATAAACGGTCTGGGTTGCACATGGATACAGCTATGGAGTGCACATGGATACCTACTGAGGATTATGATCACATAACCAACTACACTCTCTCTGCCCCCAATCAATACACAAGGATCAATGCATGTTATGTTATTGCACATGGATAACAACTACTGTATACATGGAGCTCATATGGTCATGAGTGTACATGAATAACATATGAGTGCACATGGATAAATATGAATACGTAGAGTACATGACGGCCATGATAAAGTACATGAACATGACATACTCGATGTATCCGAGAGGATAACATCGCATGGAAAGATCCAGAGGGTACTAATCAGTATGAACATCGTGTCAGCATCAAGTATACTAGTCTATAACAAGAGAACATATCCAAGGAAGTATGAAAAGATCAGAGAATGTACTCGCCTGGCAAATCGAACTGCTGATGATGAGGTGTAACTAAACTGGAGCAATGTAAACCTATTTAAAATACACACATGTCACAACCAAGTCTACAATATCAAGAGAAATAGCTACAATGCAAGACTACATACTTCTAGGTCCATTTTGGTCAAAGTCAACCCTCGGTCAACTCTGGTCAACCTGGTCAACGCTGGTCAAACCTGGGTCAACTGGTCCGCCTACTAATTTCTAGGTCATACACAAAATTCTAGGTCATTTGGAGTTCGTTTGAGTTGAATTGGATTAAGTTTGACCCAAAGTTGACTTTTGTCAATTTGGTCAACTTGTCGGCCAAATCGACTAAAATAAGCTCGAAATGATAAACCAAATCTGTCCTAGGGCTCCTATAGTCATATACACAACTACAATCTAATCTAAAAGAATTAACAAGCAATTATATATATATATATATATATATATATATATATATATATATACACACACACATGTGTATATACAAACAAACAAAACCCAAATCTAACAAAAGTGGTGTGTGCGTGTGTATGTACTGGTGCTTACTGAAAATAGGGTAAAATCTGAGATTAATAACATTCAAACATAATCATGGTATTACCCAAATTACTATACTATTATATACATCTATATAAAGTAAGAACTATATATATATATATATATATATATATATATATATATATATATATATATATATATATATATATATATATATATATATATATATAAAGCTCAAATGGAAAGATACACAATGATGCAAGATACTAAAAATCTAAAATCTGGAATAACTCCCCCTCGACCCATTCTCCACGTATATGTGTTAGGAATGGGTTTCAATGGGGTTATACATATATACATAGTTAAATATATGCATGAAGCTATATATAGAAAGCACATATACCCAAAAATGATGAAAAATTGTGAAACAAAGCCAAAAGTTGGTTCTCACATATTTGAAATATCATATACGTCATGTAAACTCAGAATTTAGAAGCTAAAATGTTGGAAATCAAAATATCACATATCAACTAAAAATCGAAATTAAAGAAAACGATCCACTTTCACCCAACGACCCAAAATCCAAAATACACCAAAAGAACCCGCGAAACTTGGCATACACGTTGGCCTCGACCCACGTGATGCGTTCGTATACTCTTGGGTTCGAAAACCTGTCCGTGTCGTGTCCACAGAATGCGTATCGGAATTTCCCGATACCGCGTGGTACGCGTGCGTTCTCGCTCGTTTGAGCGCCGCACACGCAACGAAATGCCACGTGCTTGTGCACATAGCTGGGGGGGTCCTGGGGTAGATCTAGGACACAAAGACACGGCGATAAGCTGCCCGAAATAGCGCACACAGACCCACGCACCCGTGCGGCCTGCTGCGCGTGCGCGCCCGCGCGCCCTCGTGCGCGTGGTGTCGGCCTCGCTGCTCCCTCGTCGGGCCACGCCGTGACTTGGGATTCGTCCTACGGGTCATCTAGGTCTAGGTCAACATGTTTTGGGTCCTGGAATGGGTCTTCGCTGCGTCGTGTGCGCGCACGAAGTCCGTTTCCGCGACAAAAATGAAGGTCTTAATGCACAGTGGCTGAGCGGTGCACGCGCGATATCTCCGCGCTCGCTTAACGAAAAGTCGTGAAATTTTACGAGCATGAGGGCAGAGGTCGCCCCCATGTGCTCACAAATTTTCACACAAAAATACGCTCTGTGCATCGCGCAATCACACGCAGACAACAGGGCACGCACGGCCTCGTGCACGGGATCCGTGCACGTGCGTCCGTTACCCGAAACGCCGCTGAAACGATATCAAACCCAAAGCCGTCTTCACGATAGTTTATCAAAATCATATTATCTAAACATCTAAGAAGACAGAAACGAAAAACAACAACTTTCTATCCTAAGCGGCATTTCGTCGAACACGTGTTGTGAGGGACCGACACGGGCTCGATACCTCCATCAAACGGAGTCGAAATCCCACCAAATTTCGTGGGAAAGGCTAGGGCACCTATTTGGATGCAAAAATAAAGAAAAAACTAGATTTTAGATTAGGGTTTTACCTATTGAGTGTCAAAACTTAATGATCGGGGCTCCTCGGTTGTCGTGTCGACCGATTTCCCTCCAGCAAAAGCCTCCGTCTCCACTCCAAAAATGCTCCAGTAGATTCTTCTCTCCTCGACGAGCGCAACAGAGTTTGTTTGGGAAGAAACGAACTCCGGATGAAGGAAAAAGGTGTTTTGGAGAGATGGATCTTAGGGTTTCTTCGTGGAGGCTCACAATTTTCACAAATGATGAAAAGAGGAGGGGGTGCTGCTGTGTTGGGCGGCCAAGGGGGTGTCTAGGGTTAGGGTTTCACTTGGGCCATCTCTTTCTCAATTAGAAATGGTCCCAAGTCAAAAAGCTCAAAGGCCTACATGCAAAAAGGCTAAATAAATAAATAAAAGCCTTAAAAAAATAATCTAATGCACAAAATAAATTCTAAAAATGAAAATAACAATTCTAATGCATGGTTAGGCCCCTATACAAGTCCACTAAGGTTAAACCAGTTGCTAGCACAAATAAGAGTCAACATATTCAGGAAATCACATAAAGGTCAAAATGGCTAAAAATCAATTAATCACTCTAAAAATTTACTAATAAAATCTAAATTAATTCTAATGATAATAAATCTAATTTCTAATATAGCATTAAGGCTTTAGGTCATGGTTGGCTAAGGTCAAACTACCAAGTCACCAGTCTACAATCAATCAAATCACACTGCAATCAATCTAATTAATAAATAGATAAAAATTCAAATAAAAATTATAAAAATTCAAATAATCACAATTACTAAAATACCCTTGAAATTGAAAAGTAAGTGTGACACTATGTGGCCATAACATATAAATGGCATGCAAGCTTCTGCTTGCATTAGCCAAAGGCAAATTAAATTTTGCCATAAAAGGCCATGCGGCCATAACATTAAAATAGCATGCGGCTCACTTTTAGCATTTGCATGCGGCCAAGTGCTTTACGTATGCATGCAAGCTGATGCTTGCTAATGCATGCAACTAAAGGAAAGGTCATGCATTAAAAATAAGCTTGCTAATACATGTATTAAAAATATGCAAAGGCCATGCGGCTCATTTAATAAATGGCCATGTGGCCTCAACTGAATGGCCTATACGGCTGACTTTAATGAATGGCCATGCGGCCAGCAAAATAGCAAATGCTTATGCGGCTAAGAAATGGCCAATGGCCAACATTTGATTGCTCATGGGGTACAGGAAATAAACACTTGCACGTGGCCATCTAATGCATGCATTAAATGCAGGCAGCATACAACTAATAAAAGCCAAAGGCGATTAAATAATGCAACTAAATAAAAGGGCATGCGGACCTAAATGGCCCTAGCCGCATAAGCCTGAAAGGCAATGCGGCTAACAAAATTTTAATGGCTATGCGACCAAGGCAATTAATGCTCATGCGGCTTAGAGTGCAAATAATGGCTCCCACAGAGAACATGTCCATAAAAAATATCATGGCCTCCATGCTCCTCCAAACAACAATAAGAACCCAAATTCAGACTTCAATAGGTCAAATTTGGATAAAATGGAATTCTCTATAACATGGAACCATCCAATAGCAAAAATATGCAGGTTTGATAGATCAAAACTCCTGGAAATCGAAAATACAACAAAGCTAGATTTATAAGAATTTAACCATGGAAATGAAAAATGCTAAGTACTAAAGTGGGTTAGAAACACATGAGGAAGACAATAGAACAATAAAAATGGCCTTCCTCTATGAAACAAGGTGTACTTGCCTAAATCTTTCTCTCTCAGGTTGGTAGAGAAGTAATGGTAGGGAAGAAGAAGAAGAGTTAATGAGGAGAGAGAAATGTGTGGTGAGATATAAATGAAGAGGGTGGTGATAGGTAGGGTGGGTTCACAACAAAACCGAACCAAGTCCAAACAATCCGAACCGAACCAAGATAAACCAATCAATGAAATGCCAAAATAAATCAAGCAGGGAGACATGCAATACGGGTCTAAATACGTACACACATACTAAAATATGTAATATGAACAATGGTCATTACAACTCTACCCACCTTAAAAGAATTTGTCAACCCCTTGACCAAATTTTTTCGAATTTGTGAAATTGAAATTCATTTTTATTTGTCTCGTATATTTGTTATTGTCTTACATATATAAATTGATATGATTTATAGATTTATTACATTCTATATGCAATGAGGGACCAATTGGTAATATAGGGTTTTAGCAGGGACTTGAATGAATAAAGTTGAGATTTAAATCTCAACAGACTTTCATATCAAGTCCCCGTGTTCAAATTCAAATTGAACTGAAGATCGATCATCGCCCAAACCCTCAGATAAGAACAAATCAAAATCATCTTTATCTCATCAAGATTTGATCAAGAATTAGAGCCTATATATATGAGGGGATTGTGGCCACCCTCGGCACAAACCCTAGAAGCTCTGACCGCCCTCCCTGTTCTTTAAGTCGAAAGAGAGCAGTCTCAGAGTATTGCAGAGAAGTGGTAATTGAATTCTTCAATAGGTAATATTCTACCCTAAACTTTATGATTTCCTAAGTGGTCGATAAGCGTTCGATTATATTACTATGAGAAATCTACCCGAGATAACCATGGTTTGGAGGGGATGTTCCCTGTACTCGTGTGTCAAACAAGACAAAGACACATGTAGATGCTCTTGTTCCACACGTAAACTGTTGGGTGAAGATTACACGAATGCTTCAGTAAACAATAGAACTGGTTTTTCAGAAACTCATAGAGGGGAAGGAATAAGAAATGATGACAATAGCTCTTATTATATGGCATGGTGAGAACGTTGTGATAGTGAGTTTCTCATCATCTGTTGGTAGCTGTAGTGCTAGCAATAATCGATACAGGACACCATATTGCCTAGATGGTTTAACTCGAAATCTAGGTCGTTGTTCTGATGAATGAGATATTTCTTGTAATTAAAAGTCATCGCAAATCCTTTAGGAGTCCTGTGTTAGATTATACCAGTTTGTTGTTCAGTGCAGAGGATATAAGGAGTTCCTCCGAGTTGTATCTGATGGAACTGGGGATTCACAGGACCCTTCCTTTCGTGTGCGTGTTGATCGATAGAAAGTTAAACAGATCAAATACGTGTTCTAACCCTTCATAGGCGGAAACTAGGGTTCACGAATTATACCTGCGGCGGAAAGGAGACAAGTAATTCCTGTCAATCTTGAGCGGACGACCCCAAGATCTTCTGCACGTATTCCTTCCTCGAGTTGGTCGTCGTGTGGGCGACGGTCTTCCAACCTTTTCTTCTCCTTGGCAGCACTCTCTTTCTCTCCTTACGTGAATCACGAATTTAGAGAAAATTTCAAATTTCTAATCGGTAATCTGGCGGCCAGAGAATAGAGGATATATATAGGCTACAGCAGGGACCATGAGGAGAAATTAGGGTTCGGCCTCCTAACGGATCTGGATATCCCGTGTTCAGCCCGAACACACAATCCAGGCCCATTAACAATAGCTCGGTCCACTAATGATCCCAAATTATGTTTTGTGGGCTTCTTTTATTATATGCTCGTTTGGCTCCCCATGTTTGTATGTCCGTCGATCAAATTAAGTTACTGACAACTATATTGATTCGACATCTTTTATCCTTAAGTAGTACCACTCAACTTTATTTGTCATGTCGGATATAATCCACCTGCAGGGTTTACATGACAATGCTTATGAGCTCCTTAAGAGGACATCATCAACCCGATGTATCGGGACATGGATTCTATTTATAATCAATAGCCCATCATACATACAATGTTATTACCCAATTCATAGAGGTTGTTGATCCATAATGAATCTCACTCTTTTATGAGTCAAAGTAATGCACATTGTATATACATGTCCGTTATTATATCCAGATTAAGAGTACAAGCATCCATAATAACAGAGGTGTTTGTTCTCTTATGTAGTCAGTACAAAGAGAACAACCTCAAGTGGTCCTGTTCAATATACACAAAGTGTACTAGTGTAAACCTATAGTCAAGATAGACTAATACCAGATTACACTACAACCTTTCCAATAGATTGTCCAAGTCCATCTAGGTTGTGAACTATTATATACTCCATAGAAAACTGATAATATGATCTTCTGTGTGACACCACACACCATATTATCTACAATATAGAATATCAGACATTTGCATTAACACTTGCAACAAATACAATATGCAAACATTTGCCCATATGATTCTCATTCAAAATTTAAGAAAATAAGGTTACTACAAAAGTGATGCTTTTAGTATATAACCCTAACAATCTCCCACTTATACTCAAACATTGCTTTTTAGTATACTGTTACAAATCTCCCACTTATACTTAAAGCCATGCTGCTACACATCTGACTCCCATTCCCTCAACATGACTGTCAAAAGCCTTAGCTGGTAAGCTCTTTGTAAAGGGATCAGCTAGGTTGTCGGCTGATGCTATCTTGATCACAGCAACTTTTCCTTTCTTTACGAAATCTCGTATCAGGTGGTACTTGTGCTCAATGTGTTTGCCTGTCTTATGGGCTCGTGGTTCCTTCGAGTTTGCAACTGCACCACTATTATCACAATAAAGTGTAATAGACTTAGGCAAACTAGGTACCACATCCAAGTCCAACAGAAAGTTTCTGAGCCAAACCGCTTCTTTGGCTGCCTCAGAGGCTGCCACATACTCGGCTTCCATGGTGGAATCAGCAATACATTTTTGCTTGATACTCCTCCACACAATGGCTCTACCTCCCAAAGTAAACACATAACCTGAGGTAGATTTCCTGGAATCCCTATCTGACTGAAAATATGAGTCTGTATACCCCAAGGGAACTAAACTATCTGCCTGAGGAACTGCCTTCATGTTCTCTATCTCTTTAGGTGTCCTCGGACATTGCTCCTTTGATAGAGCAATTCTATGTCTAAAAGGTAAGAAACCTTTCTTAGAATTTTGCATACTAAAACGAGTTAGTACAGTATCGATATAGGAAGCTTGGGATAAGCCCAACATCATTTTCTTGCGATCTCGTAGAACTTTGATCCCAAGGATGTGACCTACTTCTTCCAAGTCCTTCATATCAAACTGTTTGGATAACCATACCCTTACTTCAGATAATACCTTCACATTGTTTCCAATGAGCAAGATGTCATCCACATAAAGTACTAGAAACACTACCACATTTCCGTCACACTTTCTGTATACACATGATTCATCCTGACATTGATCAAATCCATAGGATTTTATCACCTGATCAAAATAGATGTTCCAAGATCTGGAAGCTTGCTTAAGTCCATAAATGGACTTTTTGAGCTTACAAACAAGATGCTCCTGGCCCTTTTCAATGAACCCGTCTGGTTGCTTCATATAGATGTCTTCCTCAAGACTTCCATTAAGGAAAGCTGTCTTGACATCCATTTGCCAAATCTCATAATCGAGATGAGCTGCAATAGATAAAAGAATCTGAAAAGACTTTAGCATGGCTACAGGAGAAAAGGTTTCCTCATAATCGATACCCTCTCTTTGAGTAAAACCTTTTGCTACAAGCCGAGCTTTAAAGGTTTCAACCTTATCGTCTGATCCTCTTTTTCTCTTATAGACCCACTTGCATCCAATGGCTTTTACACCAACGGGTGGTTCTACAAGCTCCCAGACCTGATTAGAATCCATAGATTCTATTTCAGATATCATTGCTTTTTGTTAAGACTCTGCATCTTTATCTTGGAGTGCTTCATTGTAGGTACAGGAATCATAATCTTGTTCCTCAGGGACAAAGTCTGACGACTCTCCCAAGAACATATATCTATCAGGTTGTATCACAACCCTCCCACTACGACGAGGTACTATCGGTTGTGGTGTAACATTTGTGACACGTTGTGCAGTTATTTGTGGTTCATCCTCTTGTACTGTTGGTACTAAAGTACTTGGTGTCTCACGTCTCAGTTCTTCTAGAACAACTCTACTTGTGGGTTTATGGTTCATCACATAGTCTTCTTCTAAGAATCGAGCATTGGTGCTAACAATGACCTTCTGATCCTTAGGACTATAAAATAAACCTCCTTTTGTTCCTCTTGGATAGCCTACAAACAAGCGTACTTCTGTACGAGATTTCAACTTATTTGCTTTCCCATTCAGCACATGTGCTGGACTACCCCAAATGTGAACATGTTTCAGACTAGGCTTACGCCCAATCCACAGCTCTGTGGGAGTAAGAGGTACTGACTTAGAAGGAACTAAGTTCAAAATATAAGCTGCAGTCTCTAAGGCATATCTCCAAAACGAATCTGGCAAAGCCGAATAACTCATCATTGATCTAACCATCTCCATAAGAGTTCTATTCCTTCTTTCGGCTACACCATTCTGTTGGGGCGTTCCAGGTGCAGTCAATTGGGATGCAATCCCAGCCTCTGATAAATAATCTCTAAACTCTCCAAAGAGGTACTCGCCACCACGATCTGATCGTAATGACTTGATATATTTTCTATGACGTTTCTCTGTTTCAGCCTTGTACTCTTTGAATTTCTCAAAGCACTCAGACTTACGGCGCATCAAATAAATGTATCCATACCTTGAATAATCGTCAATAAATGTGACAAAATATTCAAAGCCACCTCTAGCTTGGATAGTCATGGGTCCACACAAATCAGAATGAGCCAATTCTAACACATCTTTGGCCCTATACCCCTTTGCCATAAAAGGCCTTTTGGTCATTTTACTTTCCAAGCAGGATTCACAGACTGGTAGTGCCTCCACTTCCAATGAACTCAAAGGTCCATCTTCAACCAGTCTTTGAATCCTTCTTAGGTTAATATGCCCCAATCGTAAGTGCCAAAGATATGTTTGGTTCATACAAGAAGGTTCTTTTCTCTTATTTAAGTTAGATGACATATTATTCATTTCCATAAGTTGTATTGTGGGCGAAATAGGATTAATGACATACAAATTATCTACCAATGCACCAGAACAGATAAAATGTTTATTCTTTCTAATAACAATATTGTCATTAAAATAAACTGAATATCCATCCTTAACTAACATAGAAACAGAAACTAAATTCCTTCTAAGTGAAGGTGCATAAAGACAATCTCTCAATGTCAAAGACTTATTTCTACCAAAAGATAAAGTAACATCTCCTAGTACAACGACCGATACTTTTGTAGCATCACCCATAAATAAGCATATCTCTCCATCACTGAGCCGTCTGGTTTCCTGGAACCCCTGCAATGTATTGCAGACATGATTAGTGGCTCATGTATCTACACACCAGGTGCCGGTAGATAACACCACTAAACATGTTTCAACTACTAGTAAATGAGATATACCTTCTTTGTTTTCTTGTTTGAGAAGTGGACAATCAGTCTTCCAATGTTCTGACCCTTTATACTTGAAACATTTTCCTTTGGGCTTTTTCACCGCGCCTTGAGGTCCCATGCCCTTCTTTGCTAAGTTTGCCTGTTTCTGAATGTTATTCTTCTTCTTACCGCCTTTTGGCTTAGAAGTAGAAGCCCTTTCAGAAACAAAAACATGACCACTCTGCCTAAAGAGAGATTCAGCATCCTGTAGCTCTTTTGCAAGTTCTGCCAAACTATACAACCTTTTGTTCATGTTGTAATTAAGGCAAAAATTGTCAAATCTTTTAGGCAGAGTCCCGAGAATGATATCGACCTGGGTTTCCCCATCGATTTCAGCTCCAAGGATCTCCATCTCATTCAGATGACCCATCATCTTGAGAACATGATCCCTTACTGGTGTGCCCTCAGCCATTTTTGTATTCGTCAAACATTTTATAGAAAACTGCCTAGCTGCTCTACTCTGATGTCCGAAGAGTTCCTTGAGGTTATACATCATGTCATAAGCTGTGGCCATGGCCTGATGCTGATGTTGCAGTATATTTGACATAGATGCCAGAATATAACACCGCGCCATCTCATCTGCCTTTTTCCACTTCTTATAAGCCTCTTTGACCTCTTCATCAGAGTTAGCATCAGGCTTAGGTGGGCATTCCTCAACAAGTACATATTTGTACTCCTCAGCAGTCAGAACAATGTCCAAATTACGTTTCCAGTCAATATAATTAGGTCTAGTAAGTTTGTTTTCTTTAAGAATCACCATTAGTGGACTGAAAGAACCCATTTTTAAAATCCTGAGAATCACATAAATAAAATTATGTAGGGCAAAAAAAACTTTTTGAATTAACTAAATATTGATTCCCTCAAAACAATAATAAGAAATTCACCAACACCTTGAACACCATGAATTTAGCATGCCACGATAGTGTGGACGTATACAATTCAACTTTGTTCAAGTAGATTCTTCTTATTAATTTTACTATCATGTCAATATAACTTTATGACAAATAAAATTAATATGCTGGTCTTGCTCTGGTCATACAAATAATAGCAGTGACTCCGATGGAAAGGATACCATTATTTGTATCTAAGTGTATACCATTACTTAATACTAAGTCCATTACCTTGTAATGAGTTCCTTCAGATGGAGAAGTGAACACATACTAGGTAACTTTCTACAATTATCCCTAAGAAAGTTTGTACTGGTGATCCATAATTATACTCATCTGATATGGAGAAAAGCACTAAAGCCAACACGCAAGTATAATTACATCACCTACAAACCAGTAATGGAGACCATAGGATTTATACTAAATAAAAATCCTCTCCCACTTAGTTATTTAACAATGAGGGTTTTTCTACTAGTTGATATTATGTCCATGTTGTCCATTATTAATGTAGGCTTGGTTTTTCAAAAAAAAACAACCACACAACAATAAACATGCATAATTAGAAAAAGCAAAATGACAAAAATAAGAGAAAATATCCAACTATTATGGTCATCTTTGCTGCTCCGTCCTCAACTATCTGAATCCAAAATTTGGCACTGCGCAGATCTATCCCAGTCAGGTCGCGGGGTTCGGGGCAGCGTCCCGATTTTTTTTTAGGTTTTGGCTGTCGATTCCTTCATCGAAAATCATCTGTCGGCCTCTGGATTGCTCAAAACCAGCATCTCGTCCGGTGTCAGAAATAGCCACCACCGCCATCACGATTGATCAAAAATAATTAAAATTACATCAATCCTATGCCTCCCGAAGGAGTTCACACATAATCTAGATTGAAAAATTAAATTAATAAGCACGATCAACCCTCGTGATTTTAATTACATCCACAACAACAACAACATCCACGACATGTCCGTGGTTTAAACAACACAATAAAAAAACATGCATTGGACCATAATAGTTGGATCTAAGATGCCTGCAAAATCGAGTTAGAACAGATCTACATCTACCGACTATTACATAGCACAAGTTTTATAGGACAACATGGACGTATCAATCAATACGTAGATCCAAAGTGGCTCTGATACCAATTGATGGAACTGGGGATTTCTAGGACCCTTTCTTTGGTGTGCGTATTGATCGATAGAAAGTTAAACAGATCAAATACGTGTTTTAACCCTTCATAGACGGAAACTAGGGTTCACGAATTATACCTGCGGCGGAAAGGAGACAAGTAATTCCTGTCAATCTCGAGCGGACGACCCCAAAATCTTCTGCACGTATTCCTTCCTCGAGTTGGACGTCGTATAGGCGACGATCTTCAAACCTTTTCTTCTCCTTGGCAGCACTCTCTTTCTCTCCTTACGTGAATCACGAATTTAGAGAAAATTTCAGATTTCTAATCGGTAATCTGGCGGCCAGAGAATAGAGGATATATATAGGCTACGGCAGGGACCATGAGGAGAAATTAGGGTTCGGCCTCCTAACGGATCTGGATATCCCGTGTTCAGCCCGAACACACAATCCAGGTCCATTAACAATAGCTCGATCCACTAATGAGCTATTGTTGCACTACCTCCCTAATCCCAAATTATGTTTTGTGGGCTCCTTTTATTATATGCTCGTTTGGCTCCCCATGTTAAGATATCGTATGTCCGTCGATCAAATTAAGTTACTGACAACTATATTGATTCGACATCATTTATCCTTAAGTAGTACCACTCAACTTTATTTGTCATGTCGGATATAATCCACCTGCAGGGTTTACATGACAATCCTTATGAGCTCCTTAAGAGGACATCATCAACCCGATGTATCGGGACATAGATTCCATTTATAATCAACAGCCCATCATACATACAATGTTATTACCCAATTCATAGAGGTTGTTGATCCATAATGAATCTCACTCTTTTATGAGTCAAAGTAATGCATATTGCATATACATGTCCGTTATTATATCCGGATTAAGAGTACAAGCATCCATAATAACAGAGGTGTTTGTTCTCTTATGTAGTCAGTACAAAGAGAACAACCTCAAGTGGTCCTGTTCAATACACACAAAGTGTACTAGTGTAAACCTATAGTCAAGATAGACTAATACAAGATTACACTACAACCTTTCCAATAGATTGTCCAAGTCCATCTAGGTTGTGAACTATTTATATACTCCATAGGAAACTGATAATATGATCTTCTGTGTGACACCACACACCATATTATCTACAATATAGAATATCAGACATTTGCATTAACACTTGCAACAAATACAATATGCAAACATTTGCCCATATGATTCTCATTCAAAATTTAAGGAAATAAGGTTACTACAAAAGTGATGCTTTTAGTATATAACCCTAACAGTATCCTTGTATCAACATGATTTGGTATAAGAGTATATGAACATACATAAGAGAGTTGTTGCATATTCTGTGGATATGGGCAACAGTAATTGGGGGATTCAATTTACCAGATATGGGTCGAACCGACGACTAATTGGTATAGCATTAACAGATAACCTGGTAATGCATGTCAGTATTAGAGTGTGTAATAGACAAAGATACCAGTACAGGGAAAGAGTGGTTAAATACCGATAACCCCACGAACAGAGTATCAAAATTTCCTTAAATGTTCAAATGTTGTATAGATGCAAGGGGAGGGGCAGTGTACAGTACAAATAGAGCCATAATTCTGAAACCAGGGCAACTATAGGACAAAAGAGGGGAAGAACAAATTGGAGACACAGCAAACATAGATGACAGTAGATCAAATTAGTATCGGGATTGGCACTTGGCATCGGAGGGTATGCTTTGATACCAGACTTGGTATTTAACATCGTGCTCGACTTTGTAATAGATTTGATATTTATCATCCTATCTGGCTATAGTACCAGTTGACACTTGGTGCCATACTTAACTCTAATACCGAGTTGTAGGCCTACATACATATTAGTATTGATGTCACATTCAACTCAGTGTCGATATTGATACAACGACTTGACCAAACACTAACGAACATAGTTAGTAGAAGACTTGGTAACAATAGGAACACCTGGCCTGTACTTGGCTTGACAAAGCCTATAGTAAATAGGGATGATGGCATGGACCACCTTGGCATGGGTGTCCGCGGCACATGTTGAGATAGCTACCAGGAAATATCCATCTATAACTTGATACTCCAACTTCCCAACAGTTGGTTGTTGCATTGGGTATCGATGTGATATTGGACAACAAAACCCAATCCTTATTCTTATTTACATCTGTAGCTCCATTGGGTAACTATGAGTTGACTTGGCATATGCATATGATTTGCAATTGTTGTTTCCTTTATGAATATTCTTCTCTCTATCTGAAGGGTTTTCTTGGTTTTGATGTTTTTGAGCAGTGCTATTTGACTATGGAAAAGTCGAGCCTTGGTGTCTTTAGGAATGATGGTAGGGCTTGGTGTTCATGTCCTGGGGGTGAGGTTTAGGACCAAGGCTGAACATAGGCGAGAATCCATTGGTATTTGTAAGGGTGTTCGTTTGGGGTATCATACGTCCTGGTACTTATGTGTGTACCAGTTACACTCCTTCAGTGGACTTCACACATAGATTCAGTAATTTTCCCAGATCCCAGGACCATTTCACTATTAGGTGGGACAAGGAAGCCGGTGGGTAAATATCTCTATTGTCAATTAATAGATGTAGAGACACCATCGCAACTCGATAGGAGTATAGGCTAGGAAAACCATAAGTATTCAGACCATTGAGGCTAAGGTATTCATAGAGTTTAACCTCTGTTTTGGCAAGCGAACATTAGGAAAGAGATAACCCTGCAAGGTAAGGTGAATAGAATATATGTAGTATTGGACTATACCAATAGACAGTGAGTACCAGGTTGGGAAATCATGGATTCTGGATGCATAAATAGGTGAATTATCATCGAGAGCAGCAACATAAAATCTACTAATGACGGGTATCAGTCATGTACACATATACATGGGTATCATAAGTTGGTGTCCAGGTTAGACAGGATCATAGGCAGATTAAAAGTAGGGTACAGACCAGTAGTAGCAATACCCTTGTATATGCACAGGTATAGAGCAACCAAAAGGCTCTGGGAGAAGCACATCTAACAAAAGGGGTTTTCTGGTAACAGATTGAATGTTCTTATACTTTATACATGTTAACACAGGAGCTTTTCATTTTATGTGTTGTATGTATAATATCTTGAGTGACAAATAGCAGCAAACAAACAAGAGGAACCAACCATATGCCTATATGGCAGACCCAAGCAAATACTCATAAAATAATATAAGAGTGGTGCAAGGAGTAGTCAATGTTCACACATGAAGTACACATGGGTGCAACAAATGAGGCTGGTAGCAGAAGGGGATACAACATAAGAAGTTATAGGTAGGCAGCAGAACTTATGTTCGAATTGGGACCCAAAGAGTTAACTAGCAAGAAAGAATATGATAGCTGGATAAGTATCCTACTAGGGGATTAGAGGGATGTAGATGTTGTGGTAAGAACCTAGAAATTAATAACATAAAGATAGATTGATATTGTTCTCAAACTCATTTATTGATCCATTATATATGCTTCAAATAGGTTACTTGGACTCAAGTTTGGCCCAATCCGTACCGCAGCATAGGACCACAGGTAAGTATACCTTGCCTTTCTACACAGCTTTATTTACATGCACTGTCTTTTATTATTATCCAGTTTTCTCATATTTTGACATGTATCTTTCATATCCTGCTTGTATATTGGTATCATTGCTTGTAGACCGTGTTCAGAGTTAGCTTTGTGTCTTATTAGTCGTGTTCACTTGTGCCTTGATTGAGTCGTGCCATGGGTCGAGAAGTCATGAATTGAACTGCTATTCCTTCTTGTCTTGAAATCTTGAATCTAACCTACAAGTCCACCTTAGAGACGAGGGTTAGTAGTTATTTGGTCCACACCTGCGAGTCCACACTAGGGACGAGGGTGATGCTAACCTGCGAGTCCACCTTAGGGACGAGGGTTAGTAGTTATTTGGTCCACACCTGCGAGTCCACACTAGGGACGAGGGTGATGCTAACCTGCGAGTCCACATTAGGGACGAGGGTTAGTAGTATATGGTACGCCTGCGAGTCCACACTAGGGACAAGGGTGATGCTAGCCTGCGAGTCCACACTAGGGACGATGGTTAGTAGTTCAAACCTGCGAGTCCACGCTAGGGACGAGGGTTTTAGTATTCGATTTGGTTATCCGTGACATCTTGACATGAGTTCTCTTGTCCTCGTTCAGCAGTTCATTTGTGTAGACAGTGTACAGATTCGTGTTTATTTATTGTTCAGTTTTACTTGTTGATTCTGTATTTTCCTCCATGCATAATAAACTGTTAGAAATGCTCGTTTTTATGTATCTTGCTAGTCCTCTGAGGACCTGATGATCTTTTTAGGTTAGCCGCATTTGAGTCAGGAGCAGACAAGAAGGTTTGAGCCAGCATCAGATCGCAGCGCTTGCAGTTGAGGTGGTCTAGCTTAGCAGTTTTTATTCAGTTAGCTACTCCATGTATTTCTCTATTTTTTCGTCTATTGGTAGTGGATTTGTGTCCACCGGACGTGACAGTAATTCTTGACATTCAGTTATATTTATTATCTTTCACTTCATATCTTCTTTTTATTGATCTTGATTGTGATATGATTTTATGTGGATGAGATATAGTTACCATGAGATTCTAGATTGCCGTGTCTTGTGTATATTAGACAGCGTACTACCGCCGACACTGTGGCGTAGGCTAGGCTTGGACACATTTTGTATCCGAAAAGCGGGTGCGGGTCGTGACAGAATTTCGTCCTCGGAATTTAATCAAGAGGCTAGAGATGCAAGGACAAGCTATACTACTCACAGGCAAGCTATACTAGCCAAGCAATCAAGCAATTATTCGTGCAAGCAAGGAATCGAAGACATGAGGCATAAGAAAGATATTATACCTCACGAGTTAAACACGTCAGAATATTACGATTGGATATCATTCTCACGCTCCCACGTTGACTCACCCAAAGAGTGATGACCCCAAGCAACACGGACTAACTTGATAGTCTTGTTCTTGAGTATCTTCTCTCTTTGGTCCAATATGGATATGGGCCTCTACTCATACGAAAGGTTGGTACCAACAACCAATTCCGAATGATCCAGGATATGGCTCGGGTCCGGAATATACCATCGTAATTGGGATACATGGAACACGTCATGCACCTCACTCAGAGATGGCAGAAGAGCGAGACGATATGACACATCTCCTACTCGCTCCAGAATATCGAACGACCCTATATACCTAGGACTAAATTTTCCCTGTACGCTGAAACGAATGACGCCACGATTAGGCGAGATCCTCAGGAATACATGGTCACCGACAGAAAATTCAAGGGGACACCGATAAGAATCGGCTCAATGGCGCTGACGATCTTGTGCAACGCGAAGATGATCTCTGACTCTCCTGACCACCTCAACTGTCTGAGTGATCATCTCTGGACCAAGCATCTGCCTCTCTCCAACATCGTCCCATGCTAGTGGAGATCTGCACTTCCGACTATACAGTGCCTCAAACGGTGCCATCTGGATACTAGCTTGGAAACTGTTGTTGTATAAGAACTCCACCAGGTGCAGGTGATCTTCCCATGAACCACCGAAATCGAGTGTACAAGATCTCAACATATCCTCAAGAGTCTGGATCGTGCATTCTGACTGACCATCTGTCTGCGGGTGATAAGCTGAGTTGAACTAGTGGTGAGTTCCCAAACTCTCTTGCAAGCTACGCCAAAAGTGTGACGTAAATCTTGAATCTCGATCCGAGGTGATACTGACTGGTATACCGTGGAATCTGACAATCTGCCGAAGATATATCTCTGCTAGCTGAGCTGTCGACTGACCAACTCTGAACGGGAGAAAGTGAGCCACTTTCGTGAGCCTGTCAACTATAACCCAAATAGCATCTCTATCGACTGGGAATCTAGGTAATCCAGTCACGAAATCCATGGTTATATGTTTCCACTTCCATTCTGGAATCGGCAAGGACTGAAGAAGTCCAGCTGGCCTCTCATGTTCAGCCTTGACTTGTTGGCAAACCAAACATCGAGAGACAAACCGGGATATCTCCCTCTTCATGCCATTCCACCAAAAGTGTTGACGGATATCACGGTACATCTTCGTGCCACCGGGATGAATTGAATACTGAGAACTATGAGCTTCTGCCATCACCTCCTGTCTAATATCTCCACTGGGTACGCAAAGACGCTTACCATGTCAAAGTATACCATCTTCATGAATGCATAATTCTGGTCGTCGTCCTGCTTCACATTCTGCTCTAAGCTGCTGAAGCTTAGAATTGGAGGAATGAGCTATCTTGATCCTCTCTACTATACTGGACTGAACTTGCATGTTGGCCATCAATGCCACATTGGTAGGAAGGACAACTTCTATACTCATCTTCTGAAGATCTACTAACAACTCTGGTTTCGCTGTTAGAAAATAAACTCCAGCTCTCCTGCTCAATGCATATGCAACCACGTTGGCCTTCCCAGGGTGATACTGTAGGTTGACATCATAATCCACAAGCAGCTCTAGCCATCTTCTCTGACGCATGTTAAGATCCTTCTGGGTGAACACATACTTCAGACTCTTGTGGTCGGTAAAAATCCTTACCCTATCTCCATACAAGTAGTGTCTCCAAAGCTTGAGTGCAAACACTACTGCTGCCAGTTCCAAGTCATGTGTCGGGTAATTCCTCTCATGATCACGAAGTTTTCGTGACGCATAAGCTATTACCTTCCCATGCTGCATCAAAACACATCCTAAACCTCTGCCTGAAGTGTCACAGTACACTGAAAATCCTTCGGTCCCATCTGGAAGTGTGAGAACGGGTGCCGTCATCAAGCCTCGCTTCAGCTTCTCAAAAGATTCTTGACATTCTGCGGTCCAAGCAAACTGTACATCCTTATGGGTCAACTGCGTCAATGGTGCTGAAATTCGAGCAAAGTCCGAAACAAATCTTCGGTAGTAGCCGGCCAATCCAAAAAAACTGCGAACTTCTGCAACGGTGCTGGGCACTAGCCATATTTCGATAGCCTCGATCTTCTGGGGATCCACTGCTACTCCCCCTCTGGTGATGATATGACCCAAGTATGAAATACGATCGAGCCAGAACTCGCATTTACTGAACTTGGCATACAACTGGTGCTCTCGAAGAATCTGGAGGACAACTCTGAGATGCTGCTCATGCTCCTCTTCACTCCTGCTGTAGACCAGGATATCGTCTATGAACACGATCACGAACTGATCCAAATAAGACATAAAGATACGATTCATGAGGTCCATGAATACAGCCGGCGCATTGGTTGCTCCAAAGGGCATAACAAGGAACTCCCAAAGTCCATATCTAGATCTGAAAGCTGTCTTCGGGATGTCCTGCTCACTGACTCTGATCTGGTGGTATTCTGACCGCAAATCAATATTCGAGAATACTGCTGCTCCTTTGAGTTGATCAAACAAGTCATCTATCCTTGGGAGAGGATATCTGTTCTTGATTGTTACTGAGTTCAAGGTACGATAGTCAATACATAATCTGGACGTACCATCCTTCTTTTTCACAAGAAGCATCAGGGCTTCCCAAGGCGATCCACTAGCACGAATGAATTCCTTGGCTCCGAGGTCTTCAATCATCTTGTACAATATCTCCAATTCTGACGGCGCCATCCTGTAGACTCTCTCTGACACTGGTGCTGTCCCGGGGATGAAGTCGATAGTAAACTCGATCTCTCGCTCTGGCGACATTCCTGGAAGCTCTTCCGAGAAAACATCTGGAAATTTCTCGACTATCCGGGGTAACGGTACTGCTTCTACGGCCATCCGCAATAATGGAGGAGAAGGTTCAACTTTGCCTCGAGAAAAGGAAAACTCCGGCTCGCCTGGAATGCTAAAAACAACTCTGCCAATATGGGAGTCTATCCTAGCATACTGGTCTCTCAACCAATCCATCCCTAAGACCAAATCATAATCGGCCATCGGGAATTCTATCAGTCTAGCGGAAAACTCTCTACCGCTAACCACGATCCGACACGAGGAAAACACTCTATCTACTCCTACAAGACCATTACCAGTAAGTATATTGAGCCTTACTGATAACGACTTGGGCTCTAGTCCTATCTGTGTCACGAATCGTGCAGACATAAATGAATGCGATACACCAAAGTCAAATAACACTGAAGCCGGAAAAGTGTTGACGAGAATAGTACCTGCCACTACCTCACCTGGTGCCACTCCTTCTTCTCCCATGGTCAAAGCCAACACTTGACCATGTCCTCTGGGTGCCGGCCCTCTCTGCTGGAATCCTCTCTGCCTATTCTGAACTTGCGCCTAGGCATACTGCTGAGGCCTTTGCTGATGAAAAGCCTGGGTCTGCATCGACAACGGCCTCGGGGATGGAAACTGCTGCCGGACTGGTACTGGGGCAAGTCCCCTAACTGATGAACTGGTCATGGATGGTGATGAGTAATTCCTGAACGGGCAGGACCCTACCTTGTGGTTCGGCGCTCCACAAAGCCAACACAATCCTCGAGCCTTGCGACATTCTGAAACAACATGTCCAGGCTTCCCACAATAAGAGCAGCCCATGGGGGAAGACTGCTTCTGCTTCTGCAGCTGAGGATACGTCGGGGTTGAATATTGAACCGACGTAACTGAAGCTGTCCTTCTCGGAGCTCCAATGGTTAAAGCTCTAGCTGCCGGGGCTGGGCTGACGACTGGTTCATCTGGCCGTGAGATCGCTTTCGACCTCCGGTCCTGTCCACAATCCTCTGGGAGGTATACTCATACCTCCTAGCTGCCCTCAATACCGCATCAAAAGTCTGATGTTCAAACTGCTCCACCGCCAGCAAAATCTCTAGGTGGAGTCCCTGCTGAAACCGCTGGGCTCTATCGAACTCGGTCGCCACCAGGGTGGAAGCAAACCGACTAAGCCTGGAAAACTCGGCCGCATACCCATCGACCGTCCTGCCAATCCGCTTCAAATTGGTGAACTTGGTCTGTAGATCGTACCGAGCTACAACATCAAAGTACTTGGTCCGGAATCTCTCACGGAATACTGTCCAGGCAATAGGCGCCACTAGTCCAACGGCATGTGCCGTCCACCAGCTGCGGGCTAGATCCGATAACTACAGGTGCACCACGGCTACCTTCTCATCTTCTGGGGTCTTCGTCGCCTCCAATATCACCTCTGTGTCCTGAAGCCACGCATCAGCAGCGATAGCATCTTCGCTGCCATTGAAGAATAGAGGGTTCAGGCGCTTGAAACTGTTCGCTGTACTGTTCCCATGATGTCCACCTCTGCCCAGAGCATCTGCCACTGCCTGATGCAAGGCATCTCCTCGACGATCCTGTGATGCAAGCAACTCCCTGATAAGACCCACCAAGGCTCCATCATCCTGCCCTGCGGGCTGGGCTGGCTGTACCGGGGGTTCTGGATCCCCGGGAGGCTGCTTCTGAGTGTTGGGCCTGATCTTTTGGTTGCTGCTGGTCCACAGGAGGCACTCCACCTTGCTGATCGGTAGGACCAGGAACAATACCGCTGAAAAAGACGACATAGGGAACAATAAAAAAAGACCAAGACAGATCAACGATACAAGCATATGATCAGGTCGAGAATCTCAGGGATTAGAAGATACGGGCAGAGATCAAGGGCGAGTACTGATTGAGACATCTATTCGATAAACCCTTACATATCTTGATTCACAAGACCTGTATGGGCCACCACTTAAACCATGTAACACCCCAGAACCAGAATACTGGAGAGCGGGAGCCTACATAGCCAGCTACGTATAATGAAATGGAATCCACCTCACTATACGGTCACGACTGTCTAGATATATGAGGGTTTAACTATAATCCATCAGTCTCCTATGGTCAATAACAAGCCTAATTGTCTCAATCTCAAGCAAGCAAGTAAAGTTATAAGATGTAAGGTCACCAAATATACAATTGTAAGGCGTCCCAAATATTATATGTTCAACTGATCATGAAGCTAGTCGTTACAAAATGTGAGGACTAGCAAGAGTTTAGTCATACATGATCAACCCTAGGATCTGTCAATCATGTTACAGCCCGTAGGCAGACAGTAATAAGGTATGCAATACGAGCTAACAGGTGCTCGCCGGCTAAACGCCTCAAAATAAGAATTTTACAATAGAGTAGAAGAGCCAAAAATAAATCCACTCGTTGTCCTGGTTACGCCTGGTGGTCACCATCGGGCTGGAAAGTCGGTAGATCCTCTGAAGCTGCTCCAAAATCTGGCCACATAAAACCAGCTGGGTCAGATCCCAGAAAGAGCAAGTGCCACAAAGGAGGCTTCACTTAAGAACTAAAACCAGTATATCAGAAATAAATACTAAAGTGGTTACAAAAGAGCTTAAAAAAGAATAATCAACAGTCTTAATAGAGTACGAGGGAACCATTCAAGTAGCTAGGTCACAACCCTTAAACCAAACAAGGACCGGGGTTGTAACCCTTCACCTGAATAGAACTCCGTCTCCAAATCCTGTTGGTAATGTAAAACATTACAAGCATGACGTGGGGTACAATAAGACAATAAACGAATAGAGGACTTAGAACTGCTCTGGGAGCCAGGTTACAACCCTTAAACCAAATAAGGACCGGGGTTGTAACCTTTCACCTGAATATTACTTAGCCTTTGATCTTTATTGTTAAAAGTGACAATCATGCGATCAAGCCTGCAATAATCGAGCATTGAAACCATACAATCGCTCCCGACCAATCAGTAACTACGGCTTTCTACATTAGCTAACTAGGGTTATCACAAGCCTTAGTTACTAGCAATATGCAGTGAGATATTCCTCTAGCCACAAGCCCTGCAGCTAATCCAGGTTATCCAGGGGACTTGGGTTCATTAAACAGTGCCTTGTTATTTTTCATATATCAGTGAATCTAGACTTGTGCCCTACTCGTCGGCAGGCTGCAAGTCCACAATGGTGGCCGAGATAACGGGATCGCCTGTAGCTGGAAAAATCTCTCATGACTACTGAATTATTCTAGTTATTAGCCTTAGCCATTTACAGTAGGTACCCCTGACCGTGGTACTCAGGGATCCCTGTCCTAGACATGATACAAACATTACCGGTTCAATTGTACAAATCACAACCACCCACGGTGTCCAGGCCATTCAATCTTGTCATGACATGCTAGCCGTCATAACAACCTTCGAGATATATATCATGTCATGTTCACTGTCAGGAGTGCGCCACGTCGGGCCACTATCATGTCATGTCAAAAAGTGCACCACAACGGGTCACCATCGTGCCTGGGAACATACATAAATTTAATATGGCACAAACATACATTTAGTAATTAAATATTAATTGTGCATGCAGCTACAATCCACAAATATTAAATAGTGGCCATGCGGCCACAAATGAACATTGGCCATGCGGCCAACTAAATATTTAATGCTAATGCAAATGCATGCAAATATTTAATGCTAATTAATTAATAGTAGCCTACATGGCCAAAACAAGTTGCATGCAAAATGTATGCAATTGCTAATGGGCATATGCGGCTGAGTAATTTCTAATGGCCCATACGGCCAGCTAATTGCTATGGCCTTATACGGCCAGCAATGAATCTCATGCGGCCAAGCAATTGCTTATGCGGCCAAAGTATGCATGCATATGCGGCTGATAAATTGTGGCCATGAATATTAATAATGCAACAAAATAAAGTTGTATGGCCAACTTTAATGCATGCATGCAACTATTTAGCTAATGCATTTATTTAGCTAATGCAACTATTTAATTCATGCGGCCAACTTTAATGTATGCTTGCAAGCTACTGTTTGCATGAGGCCATGCGGCCATAACATATAAATAGCATGCAAGCTACTGCTTGCATTAGCCAAAGGCAAATTAAATATTGCCATAAAAGGCCATGCGGCCATAACATATAAATGGCATACGGCTCACTTTGGTGTTGGCCTATGCGGCCATAACATATAAATGGCATGCAAGCTTCTGCTTGCATTAACCAAAGGCAAATTAAATATTGCCATAAAAGGCCATGCGGCCATAACATTAAAATAGCATGCGACTCACTTTTAGCATTTGTATGCGGCCAAGTGCTTTACGTATGCATGCAAGCTGATGCTTGCTAATGTATGCAACTAAAGAGAAGGCCATGCATTAAAAATAAGCTTGCTAATACATGCATTAAAAATATGCAAAGGCCATGCGGCTCATTTAATAAATGGCCCTACGGCCTCAACTGAATGGCCTATGCGGCTGACTTTAATGAATAGCCATGCGGCCAGCAAAATAGCAAATACTTATGCGGCTAGGAACTGGCCAATGGCCAACATTTGATTGCTCATGGGGCCCAGGAAATAAAAACTTGCACATGGCCATCTAATATATGCATTAAATGCAGGCAGCATGCAACTAATAAAAGCCAAAGGCGATTAAATAATGCAACTAAATAAAAGGGCATGCGGACCAAAATGGCCCTGGCCGCATAAGCCTGAAAGGCCATGCGGCCAACAAAATTTTAATGGCCATGCGACCAAGGCAATTAATGCTCATACGGCTCAGAGCAAAAAATGCTCATGCGGCTCAGGGTGCAAATAATAGCTTCCACAGAGAACATATCCATGAAAAATACCATGGCCTCCATGCTCCTCCAAACAATAATAGGAACCCAAATCCAGACTCCCATAGGTCAAATTTGGATAAAATAGAATTCTCTACAACATGGAACCATCCAATAGCAAAAATATGCAGGTTTGATAGATCAAAACTCCTGGAAACCGAAAATATCACAAAGCTAGATTTACAAGAATTTAACCATGAAAATGAAAAATGCTAAATACTAAAGTAGGTTAGAAACACATGAGGAAGACAATAGAACAATAAAAATGGACTTCCTCCATGAAGTAAGGTGCACTTGCCTAAACCTTTCTCTCTCAGGTTGGTGGAGAAGTAATGGTATGGAAGAAGAAGAGTTAATGAGGAGAGAGAAATGTGTGGTGAGATATAAATGAAGAGGGTAGTTGTAGGTAGGGTAGGTTCACAATAAAACCGAACCAAGCCCAAACAATCCGAATCGAACCAAGATAAACCAATCAATAAAATGCCAAAATAAATCAAGCAGGGAGACATGCAATACGGGTTTAAATACGTACACGTATATTAAAATATGTAATACGAACAATGGTCATTACAATAACCCAACTCCTTCTCTCTCTCTCTCTCTTCATTCACTTCTTCATTTACTTCTTCTTCTTCTTCCTCCATTACTCTCCCACCAACCTAGAGAGCTTAGGCAAGTACAACTTATTTCATGATGGATCTCAAGTTTTATTGTTCCATTATCTTCATTACTTGATTTTAAGACTATTTAGAACTTGACATTTTTGGGTTTGATGGATGAATTTTTGTAGATCTAAGTTTGTAGTATTTTTAGTTTTCTTGGGTTTTGATATACTAAACTTTATTATTTTCAAGTTTTGATTGTTCTATGTTGTAGAGAATTCGATTTTACCCAAAATGGACCTTTGAAATGTTAGATTTCGACTTATTTTAAGGAAGTTATGGCCAAATAAGATTTGAGCATTTTCTAGTTCATCTGTGCTGAATCTGGCAGGGACGATAAATAGTGCCGCAGGAATGAATAGTGCCTAATGGCTTGTATAGTACCGCAGGAATGCATAGTACCGCAGGAATGAATAGTGCCGCATGACTTGCATAGTGCCGCATGGATGCATAGTATCGCAGGAATGAATAGTGCCGCATGGCTTGCATAGTATCGCAGGAATGCATAGTGCCGCATGGATGTATAGTGCCACAGGAATAAATAGTGCCGCATGGCTTGCATAGTGCTACAGGAATGCATAGTGCCGCAGAAATTAATAGTGCCGCATGGATGCATAGTGCCGCAGGAATGAATAGTGCCGCATGGCTTGCATAGTGTCGTATGAATAAATAGTACCGCATAGGTGCATAGTGCCGCATGGCTTGCGTAGTGCCGTATGAATGAATAGTGCCGCAAAATGCCGTATAGTGCCTATTTTTGCTGTTTTTGGCTATTTTATGTCCTATTTGGCAAATTTATGGCCAAAATTTTTTCCAACTCCCAACATGAAAGTTGTAGATCTTTTTCTTGGCTTCAAAAATATGTTACCAACTATTTTATGTAAGTTTCTTTCATTCTTGATATGGATCTTGTGATTGCATTGCATATTTTCTATCTTGGCCTAAATTGCGACGACCCTACTAATAGCTTGATATTTCTTTAATAAATGAATTTCTTAACAGGATTTGATAATATCGTACAGTTGGAGAATAATTGTACCCCCTTATATTCTTAACACTAGCACAGATTCATTTATTGTTTTATGTCAAGTAGCACTTTTATTTATTTCTTCTCCCATGCCATGATACGCCTTTTATCTAATTCTTTCTTACATGCGATCCTTTTTACATGTTTTCTTTCTTAGATAGTAGCCCGTTGGGGTGCACTCATGGTTTATGTCTTTTCTTTGCTTTGTATGCTCTTACGTTACATGTCACTTCTTTGTTTACATGATGGTGACCCGTCGTGGTGCACTCTTGAACATGTCTTTGCATGATAACATGATAGTGGCCCATTGTTGCACACTCTTAACAAGTAACCTTTACATTATAACTTTTGATAGTGACCCGTCGTGGTGCACTCTTGACAAGTAACTTGACATGATAATTCTTGATGGTGGTCCGTTGTGACGCACTCTTGACATGATAAGTAATCTTGATAAGTAACCTAACATGATAATCTTGATATGCTGTTGTGACGGCTATCTTGGCTTGCTAAGTAAATCTTGTCTTGACACCGTGGGTGTTTGTGCTTGTGTAAGCTATATGTCTCGTCTTGCACCATGTCTAAGACGTGGATTCCTGATGACCACGGTCAGGGATTTATACTAAATCTGGCTAGGATTAATGACTAGATTGATTAAGTAGTTCATGAAGAGACTTTCCTAGTTACCGGTTGCCCCTTTGATTTCGGCCTTATATATAATATATACATGGGACTTAGAGCTATCTGTCATGATGAGCATATTTCCAGCCCGCCGTCGAGTGGGACACCTCCTTAGGACATATGTATCTTACTGCAGTGTGTCTGCTATACTTATTTTTATTTTGCTGGGGTTACTCTGGTAGCAGCAGACGGGTAACTGGACTTAGAAATCTTATTGCATCTTGCTAAGTAATTAGGCTTGTGATAACCCTAGTTAGTTAAAGTATCAAGCCGTACTCATTGTTTGGCCGTGATTGTTGGATGGAGTCCAATCTTGTCTAGTCTTGTTTAGATCAAGTACATGGTTATCTCAGGACATGCTTGCTTATGCTTTACTTATTCGATAATTGGTTAGAGACTAAGCTCTGTTCAGGTGAAGGATTACAATCCCGGTCCTTGTTTGGTTTACGGGTTGTAACTTGGCTACCGAAATAGTCCCTTAGTTGTCTTATCGTTTATCACCTTGTTTTCTCTAACTCATGTCTTTTATTATTAATTATATTTTTATGTGCTAATATGCTGGTTTTAGTTCTTAAGTGAAGCCTCCCTTGTGGCACTTGCTCTTCTGGGTTCTGACCCAGCTGGTTTTGTATGGCCAGATTTCGGAGCAGCTTCCGAGGATCTCTGTCACGCCCCAGAACCAGAATACTGGAGAGCGGGGGAATGAATCAGCCAGCTACGTATTACGGATAGATGAATACCGTATAATACGATCAATGCTGTCTAACCAGACGAGGGGGTGCATACTACATGAAAGTCTTACTATGGTCACTTCACATCTATTGTCTCAAATCATTCAAACAAGAAACAGAAATAGAGAACATATAAGATAAAGCAGTAAGGCGTCCCAAATGCTTAGTCAAAATGTTCTTAAGATCTGGCTTTACAAAACATAGCCAGATGGTATAGTAACATATACACAATTGTTATCAGCTACAGTCTGACTTAATTACAATTATATAAAGGTAAGTACAAGACAATCCGACTAACATGTCGGTGCCAAACGGCTAAGTATAAAACAAATAACAAAACGAGCGGTGGAGTAAGGAACCCACTCGAGTCCTCCTGCGATCATTCCTCTAGTATTGACCATCTTGGAGGTAGAAGTATGTAATACCTGTGGTTCGTATTATGTATTCTTGGAATACGTGTACGTATTTCATTCTTGTATTGCATGATTTCCTTTTTGGCTTGGTTTATTCCTGATTTGGGTTGGTTGGTTCGGCTTGGCTTGGTTTTGATTGGGTTCATGATGAACCCAAGGTGAACCCCCTACCTACCACCACCTTTGATATTTATTGCCATTTCTTCTTTCTCTCTCTTCATTACTCTTCTTCTTCCTCATTTACTTCTTACCTACCAGAGAGAGAAGAGAGAGTTCTAGGCAAGTGCAACTTGCTTCATGGAGGAACTCCAATTTTATTACCTCATTCTCTTCCTTACTACATTCTAAAGCACTTTAGTACTTGGCATTTTCACTTTCCATGGCTAGATTCTTGTAGATCTAAGTTTATTTTATTTTTGGATTTCTTGGGTTTTGATCTACTTAATCTTGTTATTTCTATGTTTTGATGGTTCCATGTTGTAGAGAATCTCGTTCTACCCCATTTGGACCTAAGGAAGTTCGGATTTAGGCTCCGGATGATGGAGTTATGGAGCTTGAGGACTTGGCTTTCATGGTGTTCTTCTTCTCTGAAATTTTGGAGAAGATGAACAGTGCTTGACTTGACCGCATGAATATTCACGCGGCAAGTGTTCTATCCAGCCGCATGACTGAAAGTTCTTGAGCCACTTGAGAGTCGGACCCACTTAGCCGCATGACTCGCCCTAATATCCAGCCGCATAAGTTCTGAAATTCCTGAGCCGCATGGGCTCATTCCCCATCGGCCGCATACGTGCCCATCTCCTTGAGCCGCATGAACTCTAGCACTTGTGGACCGCATAGACCCTGCCCTGCCCAGCCGCATGGGAACATTCTTCCTTGGCCGCATGAGACTTAATTTGCCTCAGCCGCATATGACTAATTCTCTGAGCCGCATGGAGCTCACTCCCCGCGAGCCGCATAGGCTCTGTTACCCCGAGCCGCAT
Source organism: Iris pallida (assembly GCA_029216955.1). Classification (NCBI taxonomy): domain Eukaryota; kingdom Viridiplantae; phylum Streptophyta; class Magnoliopsida; order Asparagales; family Iridaceae; genus Iris; species Iris pallida. The sequence continues at coordinate 26,446,534 of JANAVB010002199.1, read as the reverse complement.
GTGACTCATCTAAATTAGGCCGCATGGGATTTCGTCCAACCTGACCGCATGAACCCATATCAGTTGAGCCGCATAAGAATTTTATCCCTGGCCGCATAAGACCCTGTTGTCTCAGCCGCATAGAATTCTGCCTGGACCCAGCCGCATGGACTTTCCTGTCGTGTCCTGTTACATTATTATTGCTACTATTGTTACTATTGTTCTTTTATTATTATCATGTGTCTTGTAACTTCAGTACAACATGAGTACGCTTTACCTCTATTAGATATTTTACGCTCATTTTATATCCTTACGCATTTTGTCCTGAACTTGAAAATCATGAATTCATTTGTATGTTTGGAATTGATAATTGAACACGACGTGATAGTGACCCGTAGTGGTGCACTCCTGACATAATAACCTGACATGACCTGATAGTGGCCCGTCGTGGCACACTCCTGACTAGTACACTTGACATGATAACCTGACATGATTTCTCGAATAGCTATTGCGACGGCTACCTGACATGACATGACCTGTATAATTGATCCTGACACCGTGGGCGATTGTGCTTGTACAAATAATCCAGTCCTGTCTTGCATCATGTCTAGGAGGGGACTCCTGAGTACCACGGTCAGGAGTACCTACTGAAATGGACTAAGGTTAATGACTAGAATAATTTACTAGACATGAAGAGATGTTCCCCAATTACAGGCGATCCCGTTATCCCGGCCGCAAATGTTGGACTTGTAGCCTGCCGACGAATAGGGCACATTTCCAGCCTACTGTCATGTGGGGCACTCTTGATTGTCACTTTAATGATTGAACTCTATTGTCACTCTAATGCCTTGTACTCTCTAAATTGTCACTATAATGATTGCCTGGATAACCTAGATAGCTGCAGGGCCTGTGACTACTTGGAGCATCTCATTGCATCTTGCTAGTAACTAGGATTATGATAACCCTAGTTAGTTAACGTAGAAAGCCGTAGGCAATGATTGGCCGTGATTGCTTGGATGGAGTCTAGTCCAGTATAGTATTGTCTAGAATTGATTGATTGTAAGATTATACCAGAATGATTGAATGATTGTCACTCCAGATTGTCACTATAATGATTGTCGCTCCAAATTGTCACTATAATGATTGTCACTCCGGATTGTCACTATAATGATTGTCACTCCAGAATGTTACTTGACCTGATTTCTTATATTTATCTTGCCGATAAATGGTGAGAGAAACCATGCTCCGTTCAGACGAAGGGTTACAACCCCGGTCCTTGTTTGGTTTACGGGTTGTAACCTGGCTATCTGAATAGTCCCATGGTTATCTCATCGTATATCATCCTGTCATGCTTTCTTTCCATATGTCCTGTCTTTTAGTAATTCTATACAAGATCGTCTTTTATAATTACCCATCATGCTTTTTCTTAACTACTGCCTTTTATTATGTAATTATACTCTTGTGATAATTGCTGGTTTTAGTTCTTAAGTGAAGCCTCCTTTGTGGCACTTGCTCTTTCTGGGGTCTGACCCAGCTGGTTTTGTATGGCCAGATACCGGAGCAGCACCAAAGGATCTCCCTGCATTTTAGCCCGATGGTGGTCACCAGGCGTAACCAAGGCAACGAGTGGGTTTATTTTTGCTCTCCCATTCTATTGTAAAATTATTCTTTTGAGGCGTTTAGCCGTCGAGCAAGTGTTAGCTCGTTTGTAACTTTATTTACTGTCTGCCTACGGGCTGTAAGCATGATTGGCAACTCGAGGTTGATCATGTATGACTTAAACTCTTGCTAGTCCTTACATTTTGTACGACTAGCTTCATGATCATCTGGATATGTAATGTTTGGGACGCCTTACAATTGTATATTTGGTGATCTGATATCTTGTGATTATTATTAGTTGGTTGAGATTGAGACAATAGGCTATTTTATGACCTTAAGAGACTGATGGATTGTAGTGAAACCCTCACATATCTAGACAGCCGTGACCGTATAGCGGTGTGGATTCCATTCCGTTATACGTTGCTGGCTATGTCTGCCCCCGCTCTCCAGTATTCTGGTTCTGGGGCGTGACATGGTTTAAGTGGTGGCCCATGCAGGTCTTGTAAATCAAGATATGTGAGGGTTTACCGAATAGATGTCTCAATCAGTACTCGCCCTTGATCTCTGCTCGTATCCTCTTGATTCCTGAAATTCTTGTCCTGATCACATGCTTGTAATCGTTGATCTGTCCTGGTCCTTCCTTATTGTTCCCATGTCGTCTTCTTCAGCGGCATTGAACCTGGACCTGCTGATCAGCAAGGCGGATCACCTCCCACGGACCAGCAGCAACCAGAAGATCAGGCCCAGCACTCAGGAGCAGCCTCCCGAGTCGTACCTACTGGAGGAGAGCCGCCAGTTCAGCCAGTCCAGCCTGCAGATCCTGATGATGGCACTTTGGTGGGTCTCATCAGATCATTGTTAGCTTCCCAAGATCGTAGAGGCGATGCCTTGCACCAGGCAGTGGAGGATGCTCTGAATAGAAGTGGACCCCGAGGGAACAGTACGGTCAACAGTTTTAAGTGCCTGAACCCTCCATTCTTTGATGGCAGCGAGGATGCCATTGCTGCCGATGCTTGGCTACAAGATATAGAGGTGATTCTCGAAGCCGCGAAGACTCCAGAAGACGAGAAGGTGGCTGTGGTGCGCCTACAGTTATTGGATCTAGTCCGCAGTTGGTGGGCCGCACAAGCAGTGGGACTGACAACACCTGTCCCCTGGGCAGTGTTCAGCGAAAAGTTCCAGACCAAGTATTATGATGCAGTGGCTCGGTATGACTTGCAGACCAGGTTCAGTAATCTTAAGCAGATGGGGAGGACGGTCGACGGATGTACGGCCGAGTTTTCCAGACTCAGTCGGTTTGCTCTTACCTTGGTGGCAACCGAGTTTGACAGAGCGCAGAGGTTCCAGCAAGGACTTCACCTAGATATTATATTGGCAGTAGAACAGTTCGAGCATCAGACCTATGATGCGGTGTTGCGAGCAGCAAGGAGGCACGAGTATACCTCCCAGAGAATAGTGGACAGGACCGAAGGTCGAAAGCGGTCCCATAGTCAGATGAATCAGTCTTCAGCACCAGCCCCGGCAGCTAGGGCTTTGACTATTGGAACTCCGAGGCAAGCAACCTCAGTTACGTCGGTCCAGTACTCGACCCCGACGTACCCTCAGCAGAAACAGAAGCAAGTACAGTCTTCCGCCGTAGGCTGTTCTTATTGTGGGAAGCCTGGATACGTGGTAGCGGAGTGTCGCAAGGCGTTGGGATTGTGTTTATTGTGTGGAGCACCGGATCATAGGGTAGGGTCCTGCCCTTTCAGAGTTGATTCAGCATCGACAGTATCTAGTCCCTCGGTTAGGGGACCAGCACCAGCACCAGCACCAGTACCAGCTCCAGTTCACCAGCAACAGCAGCTCCCGTTCCCGGGACCATTGCCGACTCAGGCTCAGACTTTCCAGCAACAGAACCCACGGCAGTTTGCCCTAGCCCAGGCTCAGGTTCAGAATCGACCGAGAGGTATATGTGTCCTCTCATCTTGCTTTTCTACCGTCATTATGCGGGGTGCATGACGTATTTTATGTATCCTAATTACAACGGTACATCCCGGGCCCGAGCCATGTCCCAGATCATTCGAAAACGGTTATTGGTACCAACCTTTTCGTATGAGGAAAGGCCCGTGTCCATGTTTGACCAAGGGAAGAGACCTCAAGCACAAGACTATCAGTTTAGTTCATGTTGCTTGAGTTTATCGCTCCTTGGGAGAGTCAAACGTAGGAGTGTGAGGATGATATCCGATCACGTTATCCCAACTTGTTTGAATCGTGAGGTATAATGTCTTCTTATGCCTCATGTCTTCGATTGCTTGCTTGAATGAGTAATTGTCTGCCTAGTTATAGCTTGCATGTGATTAATGTAGCTTGTCATTGCTCCTCCAGCCTCTTGATTAAATTCCGAGGACGAAATTCTTTTAAGGTGGGTAGAGTTGTAATGCCTGTGGTTCGTATTATGTATTCTTGGAATACGTGTACGTATTTCATTCTTGTATTGCATGATTTCCTTTTTGGCTTGGTTTATTCCTGATTTGGGTTGGTTGGTTCGGCTTGGCTTGGTTTTGATTGGGTTCATGATGAACCCAAGGTGAACCCCCTACCTACCACCACCTTTGATATTTATTGCCATTTCTTCTTTCTCTCTTCATTACTCTTCTTCTTCCTCATTTATTTCTTACCTACCAGAGAGAGGAGAGAGAGTTCTAGGCAAGTGCAACTTGCTTCATGGAGGAACTCTAATTTTATTACCTCATTCTCTTCCTTACTACATTCTAAAGCACTTTAGTACTTGGCATTTTCACTTTCCATGGCTAGATTCTTGTAGATCTAAGTTTATTTTATTTTCGGATTTCTTGGGTTTTGATCTACTTAATCTTGTTATTTCTATGTTTTGATGGTTCCATGTTGTAGAGAATCTCGTTCTACCCCATTTGGACCTAAGGAAGTTCGGATTTAGGCTCCGGATGATGGAGTTATGGAGCTTGAGGACTTGGCTCTCATGGTGTTCTTCTTCTCTGAAATTTTGGAGAAGATGAACAGTGCTTGACTTGACCGCATGAATATTCACGCGGAAAGTGTTCTATCCAGCCGCATGACTGGAAGTTCTTGAGCCACTTGAGAGTCGGACCCACTTAGCCGCATGACTCGCCCTAATTCCCAGCCGCATAAGTTCTGAATTTCCTGAGCCGCATGGGCTCATTCCCCATCGGTCGCATATGTGCCCATCTCCTTGAGCCGCATGAACTCTAGCACTTGTGGACCGCATAGACCCTGCCCTGCCCAGCCGCATGGGAACATTCTCCCTTGGCCGCATGAGACTTAATTTGCCTCAGCCGCATATGACTAATTCTCTGAGCCGCATGGAGCTCACTCCCCGCGAGCCGCATAGGCTCTGTTACCCCGAGCCGCATATGACTCATCTAAATTAGGCCGCATGGGATTTCGTCCAACCTGACCGTATGAACCCATATCAGTTGAGCCGCATAAGAATTTTATCCCTGGCCGCATAAGACCCTGTTGTCTCAGCCGCATAGAATTCTGCCTGGACCCAGCCGCATGGACTTTTCTGTCGTGCCCTGTTACATTATTATTGCTACTATTGTTACTATTGTTCTTTTATTATTATCATGTGTCTTGTAACTTCAGTACAACATGAGTACGCTTTACCTCTATTAGATATTTTACGCTCATTTTATATCCTTACGCCTTTTGTCCTGAACTTGAAAATCATGAATTCATTTGTATGTTTGGAATTGATAATTGAACACGACGTGATAGTGACCCGTAGTGGTGCACTCCTGACATAATAACCTGACATGACCTGATAGTGGCCCGTCGTGGCACACTCCTGACTAGTACACTTGACATGATAACCTGACATGATTTCTCGAATAGCTATTGCGACGGCTACCTGACATGACATGACCTGTATAATTGATCCTGACACCGTGGGCGATTGTGCTTGTACAAATAATCCAGTCCTGTCTTGCATCATGTCTAGGAGGGGACTCCTGAGTACCATGGTCAGGAGTACCTACTGAAATGGACTAAGGTTAATGACTAGAATAATTCACTAGACATGAAGAGATGTTCCCCAGTTACAGGCGATCCCGTTATCCCGGCCGCAAATGTTGGACTTGTAGCCTGCCGACGAGTAGGGCACATTTTCAGCCCACTGTCATGTGGGGCACTCTTGATTGTCACTTTAATGATTGAACTCTATTGTCACTCTAATGCCTTGTACTCTCTAAATTGTCACTATAATGATTGCCTGGATAACCTGGATAGCTGCAGGGCCTGTGACTACTTGGAGCATCTCATTGTATCTTGCTAGTAACTAGGATTATGATAACCCTAGTTAGTTAACGTAGAAAGCCGTAGGCAATGATTGGCCGTGATTGCTTGGATGGAGTCTAGTCCAGTATAGTATTGTCTAGAATTGATTGATTGTAAGATTATACCAGAATGATTGAATGATTGTCACTCCAGATTGTCACTATAATGATTGTCACTCCAGATTGTCACTATAATGATTGTCGCTCCAGATTGTCACTATAATGATTGTCACTCCGGATTGTCACTATAATGATTGTCACTCCAGAATGTTACTTGACCTGATTTCTTATATTTATCTTGCCGATAAATGGTGAGAGAAACCAAGCTCCGTTCAGACGAAGGGTTACAACCCCGGTCCTTGTTTGGTTTACGGGTTGTAACCTGGCTATCTGAATAGTCCCATGGTTATCTCATCGTATATCATCCTGTCATGCTTTCTTTCCATATGTCCTGTCTTTTAGTGATTCTATACAAGATCGTCTTTTATAATTATCCATCATGCTTTTTCTTAACTACTGCCTTTTATTATGTAATTATACTCTTGTGATAATTGCTGGTTTTAGTTCTTAAGTGAAGCCTCCTTTGTGGCACTTGCTCTTTCTGGGGTCTGACCCAGCTGGTTTTGTATGGCCAGATACCGGAGCAGCACCAAAGGATCTCCCTGTATTTCAGCCCGATGGTGGTCACCAGGCGTAACCAAGGCAACGAGTGGGTTTATTTTTGCTCTCTTGTAAAATTATTCTTTTGAGGCGTTTAGCCGCCGAGCAAGTGTTAGCTCGTTTGCAACTTTATTTACTGTCTGCCTACGGGCTGTGAGCATGATTGGCAACTCGAGGTTGATCATGTATGACTTAAACTCTTGCTAGTCCTTACATTTTGTACGACTAGCTTCATGATCATCTGGATATGTAATGTTTGGGACGTCTTACAATTGTATATTTGGTGATCTGATATCTTGTGATTATTATTAGTTGGTTGAGATTGAGACAATAGGCTATTTTATGACCTTAAGAGACTGATGGATTGTAGTGAAACCCTCACATATCTAGACAGCCGTGACCGTATAGCGGGCTGCCATATAAGAACTCGAGAATCCATTCTCTCCATGCCATCATTATTTTATTTGACTTAATAGTCTCTACGTTGAGTGAAGTTCCATGCTGTGGATCATGGTCATTCAAATGAGTACTTTCGTACGGGGTACGATATGCACAACTCTGTAACGTTACCCGTGCGACTAGGTTGTAGGTCTTACATAGCAAAATGCAACAATCAAACTAATCACGGAATAATCATGCCTTGACCATAAAGTTCACATGCTATTTTTGTAAGATAAATAAATAACTAAATAAATAAATAAATAATTTGAAGCCTGCATGTGTCTGTATGCCAATATTCGGGATCGGCTAATCGATTACAATAGTTCATTACATGAACGTGTCTCATTCATTCAATTCAATAAGACGACTAACCAGTCTCTTAGTTCTAACTAGGAACGCATGATCAATTATTAGTCAATATCACAATCATTATCAATGGTGACAAGGCATGAAAGTAAAATAGTATTCAGTGGTTCACGTTGGCACGCACAGCGTGAACGTGAAGGGAAATTCATGCACTCATAATCGTGAGCGTGAAAAGTGATAAGAAATTCACGCATGCACGCAAAGACGTGTGCGTAACTCAAATGTCACGCTGGCACGTAAAGACGTGAGCGTAACTAAAATTCACGCTGACACGTACAGACGTGAGCGTGACTAAAAATCCACGTACGCATGTAAAGACGTGAGCATGACTAAAAATTCACGCTAACACGCAAGAACGTGAGCGTGACTGAAAATTCACGCACGCACGTAAGAACGTGAGCGTGACTGAGAATTCACGCATGCACGTAAGAACGTGAGCGTGACTGAACCTTCGTTCCAAGCCAAAAATGAAGTTTCCATGGTTCAGAATGGTGTAGAAGGAGAAGCTCCACCACACGAACCATCTACTCCGAAAAGCACGCTAGGTTGGGAGATCAAAACCCATGGCCAACCGAAAACACAACAACTTAGATCTGTAAGAAACGAGCCAAGGAAATCAAAAATGCTAAGTAGTAAACTCTCTTAGAATGATGAGAGAAAAAAAAATGAACCATAAAAATGGTTCTCAAGTGGAAGCAAGAAGCAAGATGTACTTGCCTGCTGTTGGTTGGTGGAGAGAGTGATGAGGAAGAAGAAGAAGTAATGGAGAAGGAAAGTTATGAGGAGAGAGAAGGGGATGGGGGCTTAAATAGGATGGGTGGTGGTAAGTGGGGGTTCGGTTCATGTGAACCACCATGAACCAAAAAATAACCAACCATGGCCGAACCACAATAAGACTAAAGCAGAGAAGTTAAAAGCAGAAAATAAAATACAGAAATAAAATACAGGAATAAAATTGCAGGAAATAAAATGCAGATAATTAATTAACGTGAAATTAAAGGAATTTTAAATACAGGATGATACATAATAAATATTAAATAAATATATATATGAGTTGTACATGTATAAAAATATGCATTCTGGGAACGGGGAGTGACATCTCTACCCACCTTAGAAAAATTTCGTCCTCGGAATTTCAAATCCAAGCAGGTAGAAATATCGGAGCTAAACTAATACAAGCAATTCTAGTGAGCAAGCAATCATTTTTACCATATCAAAAGCAAGTACTATATATGTAAATTCATCAATCCATGATATCAAGTAGCTCTACCCATAAGGTGATAAGCATGAAGAATCAGGACAATCAAGGTATACTGAAAGAGATATACCTTGTGAGTCAAACAGGTGTGATACCGTGATCGGATATCATCCTCACGTTCCCACGTTGACTCTCCCAAGGAGTGACGACCCCAAGCAATTCGGACAAGACTAATTGTTCGGTTCTTAAGTATCTTCTCTCTTCAGTCCAAAATGGACACAGGCTGTTCCTCGTAAGACAGGTTGGTACCAACAATCAGCTCAGAATGATCGAGGACATGGCTTGGGTCCGATACATACCTTCGTAATTGAGATACATGAAACACGTCATGTACCTCTCGTAATGAAGGTGGGAGGGATAAACGATAAGCAACATCGCCTATCCGATCAAGGATAACAAATGGGCCCACGTACCTCGGACTCAATTTCCCGCGAACGCCAAATCTAATGACCCCACGAGTAGGTGAGATCCGCAAGAATACGTGGTCCCCAACAGAGAACTCTAACGGCCTACGATGCTGGTCCGCCCAATGACGATACCGGTCCTGCGCAACTCGAAGTCGCTCTCTAATTCCCTTAACCACTTCAACCGTCTGAACAATCATTTCTGGGCCTAACATCTTCATCTCTCTGATATCATCCCATGCAAGCGGTGACCTGCACTTCTTACCATATAGTGCTTCAAATAGCGCCATCTGGATACTGGCTTGATAACTATTGTTGTATGAGAACTCGACTAAGTGCAGGTGACTCTCCCAAGACCCTCCAAAATCTAGAGTGCAAGCTCGTAACATATCTTCTAAAGTCTGAATCGTTCTTTCTGATTGCCCATTCGTCTGCGGATGGTAGGCCGTGCTAAATCTTAACCTGGTACCCAGACTATGATGTAAGCTCTTCCAGAAATGTGATGTAAAGCGGGTATCTCGATCCGACACAATACTGACAGGGACTCCATGCTGCCTGACTATCTGTTGCATATACAACTCTGCCAACTTTTCTGTAGATTGCCCTACTCTGAAAGGAAGAAAGTGTGCTACTTTCGTAAGTCGGTCTACTATTACCCAAATAGCGTCCTTACCACTTGGTGATCTCGGTAAACCGGTCACAAAGTCCATTGTAATATGCTCCCTTTTCCATTCCGGAATAGGAAGCGGTTGCAATAACCCAGCTGGCCTCTGCTGTTCTGCCTTCACTTACTGACATACCAAGCAACGGGAAATAAATCTAGCTATCTCCCTCTTCATCCCGTTCCACCAGAAATGCTGCTTCCACTATCACTTCTTCCCGGGTAGCCTCTTGAGTTAGTACTGGCCCTTGTTGCTGACCAACAGGGTCAGGTTGTCCATGTTGCCCCTGCTGTTGTCCAGCTCTGACCGATGCGGACGAAGTGCCCCTAAGAAAAGGGACAAGAGAACAATCAAACAACCGGACATGAAGGATCAATGAGGTCAAAGGATACCGAAATGTCAAGCAAGGGTTGAGAATAACGAATCATGAGATCAAGGGGGGAACACGTGTGATTGAGACATCCTATAAATTAAAACACCCCATAAGTCTGAAATCAGACCTGCATGGGACACCACTAAAACCTTATCATCATTAAATGAATAAGTTATAAAACAAATAGAAACACCCAGGTCAGGAAGTCACGCCAACAAGTCTATGCTAAGGCCAACAAGTCATGCTAAGTCTAGCAGGTAGGAGTGAGCGTATAAACAGCGTGAGCGTGAAAAGTGGTTCACGTTGGCACGCACAGCGTGAACGTGAAGGAAAATTCACGCACTCATAATCGTGAGCGTGAAAAGTGATAAGAAATTCACGCACGCACGCAAAGACATGTGCGTAACTAAAATGTCACGCTGGCACGTAAAGACGTGAGCGTAACTAAAATTCATGCTGACACGTACAGACGTGAGCGTGACTAAAAATCCACGCACGCATGTAAGGACGTGAGCGTGACTAAAAATTCATGCTAACACGCAAGAAAGTGAGCGTGACTGAAAATTCACGCACGCACGTAAGAACGTGAGCGTGAATGAAAATTCACGCACGCACGTAAGAACGTGAGCGTGACTGAACCTTCGTTCCAAGCCAGAAATGAAGTTCCCATGGTTCAGAATGGTGTAGAAGGAGAAGCTCCACCACACGAACCATCTACTCCGAAAAGCACGCTAGGTTGGGAGATCAAAACCCATGGCTAACCGAAAACACAACAACTTAGATCTGTAAGAAACGAGCCAAGGAAATCAAAAATGCTAAGTAGTAAACTCTCTTAGAATGATGAGAGGAAGAAAAATGAACCATAAAAATGGTTCTCAAGTGGAAGCAAGAAGCAAGATGTACTTGCCTGCTGTTGGTTGGTGGAGAGAGTGATGAGGAAGAAGAAGTAATGGAGAAGGAAAGTTATGGGGAGAGAGAAGGGGATGGGGGCTTAAATAGGAAGGGTGGTGTTAGGTGGGGGTTCGGTTCATGTGAACCACCATGAACCCAAAAATAACCAACCATGGCCGAACCACAATAAGACTAAAGCAGAGAAGTTAAAAGCAGAAAATAAAATACAGAAATAAAATACAGGAATAAAATTGTAAAAAATAAAATGCAGATAATTAATTAACATGAAATTAAAAAAATTTTAAATACAGGATGATACATGATAAATATTAAATAAATATATATATGAGTTGTACATGTATAAAAATACGCATTCTGGGAACGTGGAGTGACATCTCTACCCACCTTAGAAAAATTTCGTCCTTGGAATTTCAAATCCAAGCAGGTAGAAATATCGGAGCTAAACTAATACAAGCAATTCTAGTGAGCAAGCAATCATTTTTACCATATCAAAAGCAAGCACTATATATGTAAATTCATCAATCCATGATATCAAGTAGCTCTACCCATAAGGTGATAAGCATGAAGAATCAGGACAATCAAGGTATACTGAAAGAGATATACCTTGTGAGTCAAATAGGTGTGGATACCATGATCGGATATCATCCTCATGTTCCCACGTTGACTCTCCCAAGGAGTGATGACCCCAAGCAACCCGAACAAGACTAATTGTTCGGTTCTTAAGTATCTTCTCTCTTCGGTCCAAAATGGACACAGGCTGTTCCTCGTAAGACAGGTTGGTACCAATAACCAGCTCAGAATGATCGAGGACATGGCTTGGGTCCGATACATACCTTCGTAATTGAGATACATGAAACACGTCATGCACCTCTCGTAATGAAGGTGGGAGGGATAAACGATAAGCAACATCGCCTATCCGATCAAGGATAACAAATGGACCCACGTACCGCGGACTCAATTTTCTGCGAACACCAAATCTAATGACCCCACGAGTAGGTGAGATCCGCAAGAATACGTGGTCCCCAACAGAGAACTCTAACGGTCTACGATGCTGGTCCGCCCAATGACGATGCCGGTCCTGCGCAACTCGAAGTCGCTCTCTAATTTCCTTAACCACTTCAACCGTATGAAGAATCATTTCCGGGCCTAACATCTTCCTCTCTCCGATATCATTCCATGCAAGCGGTGACCTGCACTTCTTACCATATAGTGCTTCAAATGGCGCCATCTGGATACTGGCTTGATAACTATTATTGTATAAGAACTCGACTAAGTGCAGGTGACTCTCCCAAGACCCTCCAAAATCTAGAGTACAAGCTCGTAACATATCTTCTAAAGTCTGAATCGTTCTTTCTGATTGCCCATCCGTCTGCGGATGGTAGGCCGTGCTAAATCTTAACTTGGTACCCAGACTATGATGTAAGCTCTTCCAAAAATATGATGTAAAGCGGGTATCTCGATCCGACACAATACTGACAGGGACTCAATGCTGCCTGACTATCTGTTGCATATACAACTCTGCCAACTTTTCTGTAGATTGTCCTACTCTGAAAGGAAGAAAGTGTGCTACTTTCATAAGTCGGTCTACTATTACCCAAATAGCGTCCTTACCACTTGGTGATCTCGGTAAACCGGTCACAAAGTCCATTGTAATATGCTCCCTTTTTCATTCCGAAATAGGAAGCGGTTGCAATAACCCAGCTGGCCTCTGCTGTTCTGCCTTCACTTGCTGACATACCAAGCAACGGAAAACAAATCTAGCTATCTCCCTCTTCATCCCGTTCCACCAGAAATGCTGCTTCCACTATCACTTCTTCCTGGGTAGCCTCTTGAGTTAGTACTGGCCCTTGTTGCTGACCAACAGGGTCAGGTTGTCCATGTTGCCCCTGCTGTTGTCCAGCTCTGACCGATGCGGACGAAGTGCCCCTAAGAAAAGGGACAAGAGAACAATCAAACAACCGGACATGAAGGATCAATGAGGTCAAAGGATACCGGAATGTCAAACAAGGGTTGAGAATAACGAATCATGAGATCAAGGGGAGAACACGTGTGATTGAGACATCCTATAAATCAAAATACCCCACAAGTCTGAAATCAGACCTGCATGGGCCACCACTAAAACCTTGTCATCATTAAATGAATAAGTTATAGAACAAATAGAAACACCCAGGTCAGGAAGTCACGCCAACAAGTCTATGCTAAGGCCAACAAGTCACGCTAAGTCTAGCAGGTAGGAGTGAGCGTATAAACAGCGTGAGTATGAATAGTGGTTCACGTTGGCACGCACAGCGTGAACGTGAAGGGAAATTCACGCACTCATAATTGTGAGCGTGAAAAGTGATAAGAAATTCACGCACGCACGCAAAGACGTGTGCGTAACTCAAATGTCACGCTGGCACGTAAAGACGTGAGCGTAACTAAAATTCACGCTGACACGTACAGACGTGAGCGTGACTAAAAATCCACGCACGCATGTAAAGACGTGAGCGTGACTAAAAATTTACGCTAACACGCAAGAACGTGAGCGTGACTGAAAATTCACGTACGCATGTAAGAACGTGAGCGTGACTGAAAATTCACGCACGCACGTAAGAACGTGAGCGTGACTGGACCTTCGTTCCAAGCCAGAAATGAAGTTTCCATGGTTCAGAATGGTGTAGAAGGAGAAGCTCCACCACACGAACCATCTACTCCGAAAAGCACGCTAGGTTGGGAGATCAAAACCCATGGCCAACCGAAAACACAACAACTTAGATCTATAAGAAACGAGCCAAGGAAATCAAAAATACTAAGTAGTAAACTCTCTTAGAATGATGAAAGGAAGAAAAATGAACCATAAAAATGGTTCTCAAGTGGAAGCAAGAAGCGAGATGTAATTGCCTGCTGTTGGTTGGTGGAGAGAGTGATGAGGAAGAAGAAGAAGTAATGGAGAAGGAAGGTTATGAGGAGAGAGAAGGGGATGGGGGCTTAAATAGGAAGGGTGGTGGTAGGTGGGGGTTCGGTTCATGTGAACCACCATGAACCCAAAAATAACCAACCATGGCCGAACCATAATAAGACTAAAGCAGAGAAGTTAAAAGCAGAAAATAAAATGCAAAAATAAAATACAGGAATAAAATTGCAGGAAATAAAATACAGATAATTAAATAACATGAAATTAAAGGAATTTTAAATACAAGATGATACATGATAAATATTAAATAAATATATATATGAGTTGTACATGTATAAAAATACGCATTCTGGGAACGGAGAGTGACAATCTCCCAACATTCCAACCAGATGGTGAACACTAGAAGAAATCCTGGCAACGAGTGGGTTTTATTTTGCTCTTCTTCTCTATTGTAAAATTATTCTTTTGAGACGTTTAGCCGCCGAGCAAGTGTTAGCTCATGTTGAATACTTATATTTCTCGTCTGCCTACGGGCTGTAACATGATTAACAAATCCTAAGGTTGATCATGTATGACTGAAACTCTTGCTAGTCCTCGCATTTTGTATGACTAGCTTCATGATCATCTGTATATAAAATGTATGGGATGCCTGGATGCCTTACTATTGATTATCTGATGGTCTAACATCTTGTAACTATTATTACTTGATTGAGATTGAGACACTAGGTTTATATTGACCATAAGAGACTGATGGCTTGTAGATAAAACCTCATACATCTAGACAGCCGTGACCGTATATCGAGGTGGATTATACTTCTATATACGTAGCTGGCTGTGTCTGCCCCCGCTCTCCAGTATTCTGGTTCTGGGGCTGTCATGCCCCAGAACCAGAATACCGGAGAGCGGGAGAATGACTCAGCCAGCTACGTATTACGGGTAGATGAATACCGTATAATACGATCAATGTTGTTTAAAAGACGAGGGGGTGCATACTACATGAAAGTCTCACTAGGGTTACTCAACATCTATTGTCCCAATCGTTCAATAAAAAGCAGTAAATAGAGAACATAAAAGAATGAGCAGTACTGTCATGCCACACTCCCGTAGGAGCGATCGTCCTTACTAAGGCGTGATGCCGCACGAGCCTAGATTGCGCTCGTGCAAGGCGGGTTCCATAACGGCCGATTACAACGGCTGCGACGGGGTCGTCACAGAGAAGTCCCAAACAGAGACATTGAATACTAGCAGCAGAAATTTAGAACAAAACACAAGTTATTCAAAAGAAGCTCTTTATTGATATCGAAACAACAGTTACATTGGGGGCGCAAGGCCAAGATTACAATCACTCAAGCTCACTCTTCTCACTTTACAAGTCACTCTGCTCTCTCTAATCTCGATACAATACTTGAATCCAGCAGAAGCTTCGGAAGGCGATGTCCATACATTATGTCCCGTATAAGTCTGTCTTCACGCGATCGCACGCTTCGAATCGCCAAGGAACTCCGTGCCTCGACGCATCCAAGCGAGCCCCGCACCACGAGCTTCTACCTGTGCCTGCACATAAACACTGTGTGGGTGTCAGTACTCAACTGTACTGGTGGAGTGAGCTCCTCGCCCACCCATACAAAACCGACACATTTATTTTACTTTGTGCAATACAAGCCCCATTACGATTATCTTTCTAGTCTTGCCTTAGGATCGATTTTAGGACCGACGCCTTTGTCTATTTTATGTCTCTAGACCGTCTCCATGCCTTGTACTGATAACGTACTCATATTTTGCCTCTAGTCCTTTCTCGTGCTTGTATTGTTAACGTACCGACTCATAGTTGTCTTTCGTACCATACTATTGGACGTAACGACTAGGTCGTGTCAAATACTTGCCCGTGCCTCAAACATCGAGGTCGTGCCTCGTAGCGTAACCTGACTTATCCAAACTCGCCTTACGGCCCTTCTCGACTTAACGTGCAACGACTAACCAACTTGTGGAACTGGTGTTGGGAACTCAGGTACAACGCCATATCTCGTGCCGAAGCACGTGTCTTTACGTATAGCCGAATCGTTGGCTTTATAATACTTTGGGTGTAACCGAGCACACGTTTCACAACACATCGCATACCATGCTTATGCTTTATTTGTTACGATCGACACCGTACATGCGGATTCACCGCGTAGCACGCCAATTATCTGTATGAAAGGCCACTGGCATGACAAGGTATCGCGGACATAGCTCGGATAGGCGGCGGGTCCTTCAGCGCAGGTAGCGAGCCCCGTTGAAAGCCCCCGACTACCCACACAATAAAAGCATGCGCTGCTATAACGTCTACCCCCTAGGATGACTGGGGCCGGTGTCCCGGCGTATAACCAGTCTAGTTAGAAATCCTTGTCGACAAGGTGTCCAATGACCACGCACCTACGAGACATCTAGACTCACGTAAATACATGGCCTAATTTGTTGGTACGACTGGAACTATACTTAGCAACTCGTGCTCTGAACCACCCTTTGTATTACGTGCATCGGGGCCACGAGACTCCCAACCGAGGGATCGCCTCGAACATCTTAACGTGGATAGGAACGCGAGACTCCCAACCGAGGGACCGCCTCGAACATCTTAACGTGGATAGGAACGCGAGACTCCCAACCGAGGGACCATCTCGAAACATCTTAACGTGGATAGGAACGTGAGACTCCCAACCGAGGGACCGCCTCGAACTTCTTAACTCGAGGGAATGACTACTACATAGCCTTCCAAATTAACTTGAACAAAAGTGTTCCCAAAGTGCCATAGTCCGTGGCTAACTTTATATCGTGCCAACCGTGGCTCCTGCCTTTAACTGACTTACATCCTACGCGACGCTATCACCCAAGTCATACGTTATATGACGGCCCTTGAGATCGTGGGACTATTTAACTTGACAACCGCAGAAAAAGCGGGACGGTACTTGGAATGACTTAGGTCGACCGACATAACTTTGCCTAACTTACATAAGCCTACAACTTAACCCGAGGGACGAGCCAAGGCTATGCCAAGCCTTGTGCAGTAGAAACGTGCATGCTTTATCAAGCATTTACGCGGGCGACGCCTATGACTTAGGCTAACGATCGTTTGTGTCGAATACCAACTTTTCCCTCTCCCAAGTTGCGGGACGAAGGATCGAGTGTCGTTTTCAAATCACACCGTGCACCAACTCTAATCCGACCGTGGGACGTTTTCCATATTCTAAACTCGATTTGATCCGTCGGGATAATTCCCTTTAGCTATGTGGATTCGTCTCTTTTATTATTAAGCCTACTTGTGCAAGTTGAAAACACACGAATTATTAAGTGAAGGCTGAGATGAGGCAAGTTCACCGAAACTACCCCACCTGAGCGATATTTTCGAGTCGCCGTTGTAAGGCCAAGTCCGAACGCCGTCGGCGTTTCGATTTCTCCGATTGACTTTGCGGGACGGGGTACTACAACATACACCACTCAGAACAAGTATCGTCCTCAAGAATTTTCTGAAGGCAAACCATCCTACCATTTCTATGGCCAAGACTTAATCGTATACATTCCGCATACGCGTTTCTTCGATTTCGAGCTATGCTCGTGCTATCCCTAACTTAGTCGTAAGGTACACCAATCGATCAACCAACATTCGAACTCGTCTCAATTCAATGATCGCGTTACCGTCAATATTTCTCCGAAACTTACGATTTTAAAATTCTCGACACTTTTCCGTTCCTCAAGTCTCACTTGATTCAACATATCACTTAGTTGGATCGTGCACATATTCCAGGCATCCCCAAAATACATACATTTTAGCCAAGCCTCGTGATAGAGAATTTGCCATCACCACTCGAGTTGGATCGTGCACATATTCGGGCGTCCCTGATATACGTGCATGTCAGCCGAGACTCGCGAGTGGTGCCTCCGTAACTCCTATCGCTTCGCGCTCGAACGTCTGCCTAACCACTAGGCTGTGTATTTTCGTCAGTACTGGAATCATAGTTCCCAAACAACGATATCAACACTGACCCCATCCTAAGGTCAAACCAAAATGTTGGTACGGGGTTTTCTACCCAAGCTTGCATCACTCCAATTTCTAAACATCGAGCATCGATTTCCTACACACATCCCAATGTTCGTCGCATGGGGTCGAGTCGTTTAGTAAAACCATCCTACGATAACTCATGTTTTATCTAATTCCACATCGTATCAACATCGTTCGTTCATCAATCTGTTTCGTATTATCTATCTCTTTGCACACATTCGACATAGTCCACCTATCATTCATTCTTAAATGAAGCACGCTATGACACAATTCATCTCTAAACCATAATTCACATTTCACGTTTCCGAAATCATCTATTCTAATTCACGTAATCGATCACAAGGTCGTCTGACTTAACAATATGCCACGCTCCGATCTCATGCGAGTCCGATTATCCACGGTGGGCACGAATCATCATGCACGCTCCCGCGAGATAATTATTCTCATCGGGACGTAACTCTTGTTTGTGTCTAGACTAGTTCATTCTCGATGCGCGGATTGGACCTACACAATCCACAAGTTTTATTCATTCGTCAATCATAAGTCCTAACATCTTCAAATTTTCCTTCGCATCAAACCGACAAGTCAGGACCATCAAAGTTGCCGCGTCCTAATTTTTTGAGTTCCATTATTCCCGCGACATGAATCACCATGTCAGCGCTCATGCGAAATGATTGTCCCAAATCCGACGCAACGCATGCGCAAGGCTGGAGTTGCGCTCGCACAAGACAAAATCGTCGTCATTGTAGTTATCAACGCAACCATCAAAACATGATTTCTTTCACCCAACATTCATCTTAACCAAAGTCCTAAGTATTACATCTATTTGGAACAATAATACTTGTGCGATCGTCATTCACCGTGTCAGATTACCCCCGAGTTATCGTATATCGCCTTTGATAAGCCTCAATATCATCGACGATATACGTAACCTGATGATCTTCATTTGCAATGAATTCTGAGTCGTGCGAATGATGATATCGTCCGACTGGATATTCTTCTCGACATTCAAATTCAATTTTTATCATTGCCCCTCGAATCGTTCACAACATCAATTTCGATAAACCCAAATTCACGTATCGTTCATCCGTCTATCTTAAGTCATCGACCAATGTATTTCTTCAATTCTTAATATTCCTTGCTAACTCAATCATTGAACGATATCCATTCCAATCCTCAGAGTCATTCATGTAACTTTAAAATCGAACATTTCATGCACGCTACCTACCCGTCGTGTTAACTTTTCGTATACGATCCGTATCAATTTCCTCGATTCGATTTCACCTATTTAATCGTTTCCGCGTTTCATACTCATGCAATCCTCAATCTTTCGCTCGAATGATTTTCAAGATGAACCATACACCACTCAGGATTCGAGTCATCCAATCTAGTCCAAATCACGTTCGCATTATTCGCTAAGACATATTTCATATTCGTTCGACGAATCCCTAGCGTAATCGTTCACGTCGTATCGACGCACTAAGTCGTTTGCACTATTCCTCAAAATCCAAAACAATCTTCCGTGTACGCCTAAACGTTAGTCCAATAGCGCTTCTATCGATATACACTCTAAGTTATCCCCGTTCCCGACCGAGCGATACTTAATATTGCTCGCGACTCGTTTGCACCAAAAGGTCGAGGTGTGCGATAATCGGTACAACTTAGCCAAAGGCTATGTGCATAACCATCCCATTCGAACTATACTTCGGTCTCGTGTGCTCGTTCGCTATTGTTAGCGTAAGTTCGTTCAAGCACGCAACGCGTTTGCTAACTTTTAGCACGTGTCTTCTATCAACTTGCTCATTTGCTCATGTAGGACTCGTTAGGCACGCACACGACTTGCTAACTTTTGCACACATTTTCTATCAACTCAAGGTCGGCACCGTTCGGCCCAAAGGCCTACCAACGTATCCGACGATGGCCTACCGATGCGTTCGATGAAACGCTTGTACGAGCTTTTGAAAATATTAGACTTATTGTATGGACATCCTGTGGGACAATTGAGAGGGAGCGCACCAACGATATCGACTTGCGGAAGCAACACTTCAGAGTATGCGGAAACAACGGAGTTAAAGAATTCAATGGATAGTCCAAGGACGTAAAGCCGTGCTCTGATACCATTATGTCACCCCTGCTCCCGTAGGAGCGATCGTCCTCGCTAAGGCGTGATGCCGTACGAGCCTAGATTGCGCTCGTGCAAGGCGGGTTCCATAACGGCCGATTGCAACGGCTGCGACGGGGTTGTCGCAGAGAAGTCCCAAACAGAGACATTGAACACTAGCAGCAGAAATTTAGAACAAAACACAAGTTATTCAAAAGAAGCTCTTTATTGATATCGAAACAACGGTTACATTGGGGGCGCAAGGCCAAGATTACAATCACTCAAGCTCACTCTTCTCACTTTACAAGTCACTCTGCTCTCTCTCATCTCGATATAATACTTGAATCCAGCGGAAGCTTCAGAAGGCGATGTCCATACATTATATCCCGTATAAGTCTGTCTTCACGCGGCCGCACGCTTCGAATCGCCAAGAAACTCCGTGCCACGACGCATCCAAGCGAGCCCCGCACCACGAGCTTCTACCTGTGCCTGCACATAAACACTGTATGGGTGTCAGTACTCAACTGTACTGGTGGAGTGAGCTCCTTGCCCACCCATACAAAACCGACACGTTTATTTTACTTTGTGCAATACAAGCCCCTTTTCGATTGTCTTTCTAGTCTTGCCTTAGGATCGATTTTAGGACCGACGCCTTGGTCTATTTTATGTCTCTAGACCGTCTCCGTGCCTTGTACTGATAACGTACTCATATTTTGCCTTTAGACCTTTCTCGTGCTTGCATTGTTAACGTACCGACTCATAGTTGTCTTTCGTACCATACTATTGGACGTAACGACTAGGTCGTGTCAAATACTTGCCCGTGCCTCAAATATCGAGGTCGTGCCTCGTAGCGTAACCTGACTTATCCAAACTCGCCTTACGGCCCTTCTCGACTTAACGCACAATGACTAACCAACTTGTGGAACTGGTGTTGAGAACTCAGGTACGATGCCATATCTCGTGCCGAAGCACGTGTCTTTACGTATAGCCGAATCGTAGGCTTTATAATACTTTGGGTGCAACCGAGCACACGTTTCACAACACATCGCATACCGTGCTTATGCTTCGTTTGTTACGATCGACACCGTGCATGCGGATTCGCCGCGTAGCACGCCAATTATCTATATGAAAGGCCACTGGCATGATAAGCCATCGCGGACATAGCTCGGGTAGGCGGCGGGTCCTTCAGCGCAGGTAGCGAGCCCCGTTGAAATCTCCCGACTATCCACGCAATAAAAGCATGTGCTGCTATAACGTCTACCCCCTAGGATGACTGGGCCCGGTGCCCCGGCGTATAACCAGTCTAGGCAGAAATCCTTGTCGATAAGGTGTCCAATGACCACGCACCTACGAGACATCTAGACTCACGTAAATGCATGGCCTAATTTGTTGGTACGACTGGAACAATACTTAGCAACTCGTGCTCTGAACCACCCTTTGTATTACGTGCATCGAGGCTACGAGACTCCCAACCGAGGGACTGCCTCGAACATCTTAACGTGGATAGGAACGCGAAACTCCCAACCGAGGAACCGCCTCGAACATCTTAACGTGGATAGGAACGCGAGACTCCCAACCGAAGGACCGCCTCGAAATATCTTAACGTGGATAGGAACGCGAAACTCCCAACCGAGGGACCGCCTCGAACTTCTTAACTCGGGGGGAATGACTACTACATAGCCTTCCAACTTAACTTGAACAAAAGTGTTCCCGAAGTGCCATAGTCCGTGGCTAACTTTATATCGTGCCAACCGTGGCTCGTGCCTTTAACTGACTTACTTCCTACGCGATGCTATCACCCAAGTCATACGTTATATGACGGCCCTTGAGATCGTGGGACTATTTAACTTGACAACTGCAGAAAGAGCGGGACGACACTTGGAATAACTTAGGTCGACCGGCATAACTTTGCCTAACTTACATAAGCCTACAACTTAACCCGAGGGACGAGCCATGGCTATGCCAAGCCTTGTGTAGTGAAAACGTGCATGCTTTATCAAGCATTTACGCGGGCGACGCCTATGACTTAGGCTAACGATCGTTTGTGTCGAATACCAACTTTTTCCTCTCCCAAGCCGCGGGACGAAGGATTGAGTGTCGTTTTCAAAGCACACCGTGCACCAACTCTAATCCGACCGTGGGACGTTTTCCATGTTCTAAACTCGATTCGATCCGTCGGAATAATTCCCTTTAGCTATGTGGATTCGTCTCTTTTATTATTAAGCCTACTTGTGCAAGTTGAAAACACACAAATTATTAAGTGAAGGCTGAGATGAGGTAATTTTATCGAAACTACCCCACCTGAGCGATGTCTTCGAGTCGCCGTTGTAAGGCCAAGTCCGAACGTCGTCGACGTTTCGATTTCTTCGAATGACTTTGCGGGACGGGGCACTACAAGTACGGTCCAAACGCTCAGTCAAAATGTTCTTGAGATCTGGCTTTACAAAACATAGCCAGATGATATAACAAGGTATACACAATCGTTATCAGCTGTAGTCTGACTTAGTTACAATTATGTAAAAGTAAGTGCAAGACAGTCTGAATAACATGTCGGTGCCAAGCAATAAAATGTAAAGTAAGTAGCAAAATGAGCAGAGAAGCAAGGAACCCACTCGTGTCCTCCTGCGATCATCCCTCTAGTATTGACCATCTTGGAGGTGGAAGTAAGATGCGTCCTCGGGAGCTGGCTCTAAATCTGGCCATACAAAGCCAGAAAGGTTAGACCTCTAATAGCAAGTACCACAAAGGAGGACGATATGAAGAATTAGAACCAGTGATAAGAGTTACGAATATGATAAATAAGTCTCCGCTTGCTATTGGGATTCACACAACATCACGACACTTCAAACCAACTTCCCAACCAAACAAGGACAGAATTTGACCCGTCATGTCCTGACATTCTGATCATCTCAGTAGTTAACAGAGTAGGTACAGTACACAAACAAATCAATTTAAATGGCAATACAGCTACTACGGCTTGCTAACTATAATTTTCAAGTTGTCCTGGAAATATGCAATAAGGGATTCCTCAGTTCTTACAAATGTACAAGCAAGGCTAGTCTACCCAATAATCAATTGCGACAATCATGAATTAGACGTGTTCCAGCGGGATGTCCGTCATCAATATATATAAAAATATAAATAGATATCACTCCCTGCCCGTGTGGCAGGTTTGCAGTATCTGTGGGAACCAGCCGGCATGTCGGGGCACTAATTGTCCCGAGATGGCTGCCATGTAAGAACTCGGAAATCCATTCTCTTCATACAATCGTTATTTTATTTAACTTAATAATCCCTATGTTAATTGAAATCTCATGCCGTGGATCATGGTCATTCAGAATGAGTACTTTCGTACAGAGTACGATATATATAACTCTACAACGATGCCCGTACGGTTAGGTTGTAGGTCTTACATAGCGTAATGCAACAATCAAACCTAGCCACGGAATAATCATGTCTTGACTGTAAGGTACATATGCTGCTTTTGTAGAAAATAAGTTGAAGTCTGCACGTATCCATATGCCAATGTTTGGGATCGGCTAGTCGATTGCAATGGTTCATGTTTAATATGAACATACCAGATTTGTCATTATTTTGAATTGCATTTTTTGTTATCAGAGATGGACCCCATAGCTATGTCAGCGGGGCTGAAAAGGAAAGCGAGCACGTCTCCCCTTACCTGTCAGCAGGCAGAACAATGAGAACAAAAGGGAAGGAGCCTAAATCGACCCCCTTCCTTCTTTTTTATTCAAAGCCACAAAAGCACAGTACAAAAGGATTGGACTCTCGGATGGGCTGCCATCATTTGAGAACCAGTAGTAGATTGAGTTCCAGATAGAGATTATGTTTCTCCGATAGAAGAACCTGTTTTAACGTAACAACACCGCCAACCGCTAGAGAGGCAGTTCGAGATGCAGCTAACTAAGAGTAGCGGATTCAGTTGTTTATCTTGAACCATTCAATGTATCAGTCGCAGCATTCCTTCGAGGAGTAGCCAGGGTTGATTTTTAAGTTGATCCAGCACTCCTTATCCGAGTAACTTACCCCTTAGCGCTGAACTAATGAATATAGATTGAGCTTCACTTCGCGAGTCGGGAATGGCATCATTTATTAAAATGTGCTAGCGTTGACAAGAGATGAGCGAAAGACGTGGAAAAATCTAATAACTAATAAAAAAATTCAAACCAATCTTAAAATTTTAAATTTTTATTAATGAGTTTTTGACTCCCGAATATTTAACTGATCAATTAATTTCTTATAGCGTACCCTATTTTTCTTTGACAAATAATTCAGCAGCCGTTGACATTTTCCCAGAATTATTCGTAGACCTTTGTGATAAAAAAATCTTTTTTATGTAATTTCAAATGTAAAGTGAGTCTCCGTATCTTATTGCTAAACCCTAAAACTTGAAATTCAACAGACCCATAGTTTTCTTCTTTTTCTTCTTGTGGAATAACCAAAAAGGCGAGCGATAGTGAAGGAAATGAGAAAGGAACGAGTGACGCAATACGACTTTGGTTCACACGTGAAAGTGCTTCGAAAGGTGTCCGCAGGTGCGCGGAGCCGGAGCCCGACATGTTCGCCCGCTCGGCCTACCTACTTCCTTCTATTAGCTCCCTAAAAGCAAGCCCTGCCGCCAGCTTCCACCCATTCAAGAAGATCCTGATTCGAGTTTTTCATAATTACTGCATGCGTCGCTATTTCGCTGTAACATGCGCTGTGCTCCTCTCTACTCGATCTTTGCTCCCCTTCCTTATTTTCAAGTTCTCTGATCGGGAAGAGTATCAACCCTGCAATTACCTCTTCATTGATCAATCAATGAAAGATTGATAAGGAGTTGCATGTCCACCATGACTGACGGTATGGGTAATAGACCAGGCTTTCTTGTTCTCGGATCTACCCCTTCATAGGCTTCTTTGTTCGGAATCCACAAGTTAGCTTGTCTGCCTGCAAGGCCCAATCGAAGTAGATTGTCCCCGACCTTAAGGGTTCCGGATAGCGCCCCTTCACTTGTAGTTTCGCTACTCTAGGACATCAACACCAACTCAGGCTCCAGTCCTAACTTCAGCTTTAGATTCAACTTCAAATTAGGTACCATCCTTGGCCTAGGCATCAGTTTCCTTCTTCGTAGTCTTCTTCTTCACAGTTTTCCTCGGATTCAGCATAGCCTTCTTCATCTTATTCATCCTTGTCTTCGTCTCTGTCTACCAGATCGAATCCAATCAAAGCAGTTCGTCCCCCTTCTCTACTTTGTACCCCTTTTTTTCTCCTAAAAAAGCTAGCCTTTTCCAACGATGAGACTACATAAAACAAACAAAGAAGCACTCCCCGATTCCGATCGAGCGAGGAAAAGTGGGTCGAAAACTAAGATGCTCATAAAGAGTCAATAAAAAAGGGAGATAAACTACTTATTGACGAAAGCCCTTTCACTCACTCTTATTAGGTAACGGCGTGATCCTTTTCAGTAGTAGACTTTGGCTACTGCTTCTGGTCCAAAGAAGTAGAATTTTTTTGCCTACTTTCCAATTGAACCACCTCCGCCTCTGAGACCTCCGCTTGGCCTATAGAACTGCTAGAGTGGGCTCTTTACCCGCTCAATCCCATGTAGAGATGAGCGAGCATAGCAGGACCAAGGTAGCTTGCTAACTCTCGCCATCTGCCAATCGAGCCGCAAGAATGTAAAAAGATCTTTGTATCTTCAAAGAGTGATTGCAGAACACGATCCGCGAGAGGAAACACATCATAAAGGCCCAATGCTCCTTTGCAAGACACATCAGGAAAAACTGTTCACAACTAACTGCTCTAGCAACGTTCTTTCCATCCATGCGACATCTCTTGCTTTGTTTGCTTTGCCTTGTTTTTGAGAAATTAATCTCTTACCCGCCTTTCGCGGATCTAGCACTTACTCTATTACTCAAATACACCTCGCTCCGCTCTGGTAGAACCCTATTTTGTCTCCGTTGCCTTTGGTAAAGATGGAGAACACCTGCTCGCTAACCCCTCTCTTCTTTTCTATGGACGACCAAAAGCAGGCGACCGAAGGGAGTATTACAAATCTATAGGGCAGGGCGTATAAGACTAGATTTGCGGCAGTCAAGGTTTATCTTGTATAATAAGTGACGTATATCAACAAGGCCTGTTCTAGTTCTGGCAGGGCTCCTGTTCTATCTAAGCGGGAGCAGGCGATGGAATCCCTCCGCCATTAAAGAAGGGGAGATGGAAGGGCAACCGTGCAGAATACAAGGCGACCGGAGGCGACCATTAGGGAGGTGATAGAAGTGAGCAGGCAGGAATGAAGGCTGCGAACGATTGCCCTTTTATTTTGAATTAGGCATATAATCAAACAAAAAAGTTTTCATACCTATCACAATTTACTGTACTTTTCTTTTCACAATAGATTTCTATTGTGAAAAGAAAAGTACAGTAATAGGGAAAACCATATCACAAATGAAATCGACTATAATAAAAATGAGAATGCAAAAAAAAGAATATTATATTTAGAACCCAGAGTAGACGGAAAAATTATTATTTTAGCTCTTTTCATGGCTCTGCTGCTATTTTATTGACTCATCTGCTGGGATTGGAATGCTTGACTTGCTTTCAAAGTTGCCTAGAAGTGCTAACTCTTTACCTTCTTAATCTGAACCCCTCCCCCCCGGTGAGTGCAGTTTTAGTATAATAGGGCAGATGTAGCGAGCTACGAGGGAGCGGCTACAACAGGACAGGGAAGGGGGGTCCAGGGGGGAAACCTTCCCCTCCTGGTAAGACAGCAAAAGGAGCGAGTCTGACGAGCGGAATCATGGGGTAATCCCCGTGAAGACCATAACCTTCTATTAAAAAATGAGCCGCCTCTCCCACTTGTTGTAGACTTAAGAGAAGTGTCACTTCCCGTTCCCAGAATATGTATTTTAATACGTGTACTGCTTAAATGTATTTATTTAATATTTATCATGTATTGTTCTGTATTTAAATTCCTTTAATTTCATGCTGATTATTTTCTGTATTTTATTTCTGCTTTGCTTTTGGGTTCGGCCTAGATTGGTTTGTTTACGGATTTTGTTGATTCATCATGAACCGAACCCAACTCCCCACTGTAGAAGCACGGAATTTCACAACCAGAAAGTCCATGCGCCAGACACTACATGCGCCAGAACTCGGACAGAACACTTCACAGCAAGGCCAATAAGTATAGACATTTGAAGAATGACTTTTTATTTATATACAAAAGTCTATTACATGTCTAGAAAAGGTTGTACAAAGGAGAATTTCTACAAAGGAAATATCCTAAGTTTACAGCCAGCGGCCACCATGCGCCTCCAGATAGGCGCAGCAGTCATCATGTGCCGCCAGTTAGGCACAGCAGATACCATACGCCTTCAACCAGGCGCATCCCACCATCTCTTCAGCAGCTCAGTTATGTGCATCCAGCTCAGTTATGTGCATCCCTTCAGCAGCCCAGTTATGTGCCGCTCTTCCAGCCAGGCTCACCTGATAAGTGCTTCGAGTAAACAAAGCATTTAACCCTCTGGCTGGAACCAAGGAAGAGAAGAGCACCGCAAGTCTGTGGCCAGGGAAGGCTTCGAAAGAGCCTCCAAAGACTAAGGAAGACCGTAATCGAAATACGGCTAAAGGAGCAGCTTTCAACACAACTAGAGTGGGCGACACCCACTTTGAAGGAAGAGAGAGCCTAGCACCGCCATTCCGATCTACGGCCCTTCCAGAACAACGGAGACGAGGCCCGAGCATCCCTATCTTTGGATGCAACAGGCACCTTCCGCCTGCCTCAGAAGCCCTCGACTCTGTCTTTTGGATGTAACAGTCACCTTCAAGTGCATCAACGACGACATGACGTCTCATCTTCACCCTCGGGAACACTTCGTCAACAGAATGCACCCGCGAACCCAAGATCATGATTGGAAGTACGTGAGAGAGTGAGAGGCCAACCTTCTCTCCATGCTACTATTTATAGGCCGGGCAGATCAAACCCATGCGCCAAGTGGATGGCTCTCCGAATTCTGTGCAATGAACTCACATTAAATGGATGAACCGGACGCCTTGACTTAAGCCAAACGGCTATTTAAAGCACTCGAGAAGCGAAACAGCCGCATCATTAAAGACGTGTCGGATGTGCCGGCTGGACAGCACATCACACCCCTTCAAACACCAAGCGCCTCCCACAGATGCGGCCTGTACCGAGCGCATCACAGAAGATGTGCCCCCATACGTCCCCATACGCCTAGTGGAACGTCAACCGACGCGCCCACTCAGCTGTCCATCGAATGTCACCAACATTAAATGCTGAACTGACAGAGTTGGCAGCACGCCTCCCCAAGCCTGAACGGTTGACAGCTTTTGCAGAAAACGAAGCGTCCACAACGTCAGTATCATCATGACTTTACTCCGATAGCTACTGCCACGTGGCCACCCAACCATCTGCATGCGCCTCAAAAGCCATGCGCCTCAGACCCTTCACTGGTCCCTAAAGACAGAAGAAGAGTCTCCAGTTGAAGCTTTGTATGCGCCTCAAAAGCCATGCGCCCCAGACTGATCTATGATCCCGAAAGACAGAAGGAAAGTCGCTCGCATGCGCCTCTAAAGCCATGCGTCCAGAACGGTTCATGACTCCTAAAGGTCACGAGCCAAAATCTTGTCATGCGCCCAATCCAAGGTGCATCCCACCAAATTATCCTCCCATCAGATCCGAGATCTCTGAGCCATGAGTCGACGACACGTGTCCTTTGACTCAACTCAAGATTTCAGCAACAGAAAGATCTTCTCCTTTGCTACGTGCCGTCTCACAATAGCAGTATGAAGAATTCAACCCCTCGAGTAGGGCGCATCATCCATGCGCCTCCATCAGCAATCTCTACGTGGCGTCCCCACGTACCGGCGCATCCTACATATGCGCGCATGAGCAGCCAACCTGCCCAGCTATAAATAGAGGGATCATTTCCTTCTGACGGACACACCTACACACGGACAACGCACAGAGAATCACCAGAGAGACAGAGACAGACACTCAACGTCTTCCTCCTCTCGGCAAGCTCCAGCACCCAGAGCAATCTACACCTTTAGAGAACCGATAACCGTCGTCAGCCCGTCAACGGAGTCAACGCATTATCACTCGCTCCTTTGGCACTAAGGACCCAGATTAAACAAAAGTGTACTCCTAGGGCTACATCTAAGTCCTATATTGTAACACTGTTCTGTTTGTGTTAAAGTTTTCAATCAAACAATTTTAATGGCAAACAAGCTGGCGACTCTGCTGGGGACCTCTTTCTCTTCCTCCGAGAAAGTCGTGTCACAGGTCGACGACGTGAAGGTGGGCTCCTCCTACAAGACGCTGGTCGTGCGCCTCAATCAACAGGCGTACGAGGAGTTCATTTCTGAAGGAAGTGCGAGTCCTTCGAAGCGGCTGCCGAAGCCGATGAAGACCCGCTGTGTCTGGGTGTGCAAGGTCGACGCCTCAGGCACCACCACTGAAGGGAATGCGCCAATCCAGCCCTCCCTTCCTGCTGATATTCTCAGCAACCAAGGTGCGCCTGCTGATGCAGCGCATCTCTCGGGAAAGCGTGCGGTTGACTACGTTCCCCAGCCATCTCCCTCTCAGGCGAGGAAGATGCGTCGACGGAGCAGGGGCGCAGCCAATGCCCCGTGCATCACCTCTGATGCGCCACAAAAAGTCTCTGTCTTTGACAGACTCATTCGCTGTAATGGCGAGGAGAATTTGGATGCTGAGTACTATGCGCCCCAGCGGGCTAGTACAAAGAAATCCAAGGCGGCACGGGCCATGCGCCACAAACGTGCTATACCAGCAGCAGGCCAGAGGCACGCGCTCACAATCACGCGCGCTGCCGATGGCAAGCTGTACAAGGTCGAATCAGGTGCCTCTGCACAAAAAACGAGTCAACCTTCAAAGTCCTCATCTCACTTGGGCGCATCTACTGCGTGCACAACAAAGTTGAGTGAGGCAAATTCAGTGGTCTTGAACTCTCGTGCCTCCTCTGGTTGTGCGTTTGAGGTCCGTTCAAGTCACTTCAAATGTTGTGGTTCCCCCACTACTGATCATGATGCCTGCTTGGTATTAGATCAGGGGGCACAGCACTCACCTGACCACCCTGACGTTCCTTGCCATGCGCCTGAAGGGGGTGTGAAGGTAGCACTCTCCTCCAACGACCTGCGTAACGTGATCACTCACAAGCGCCGGTCAGGAGAGTCGACCAACAGGCACGATGCGCCTCTCACGGGGCATACTTGTGCGATGGTCACCACCAACTGCTGTTGCAAGGCAGCAGTACCACCAAGGCAGTCAGTCTTCCAGCGGCTGCAATCATCCACACCCCTCCGACATCGCCTCGGGATGAAGGTGTCAACATAAGAGGAACCAAGGTTTGCTTCATGCAACGTGACCTCCAACTCCTCGTCAGTCCGAAAGACGACTGGCAATTCCTTGTCTTCATCCAAAAGCCAGCCAAGGAAAACCAAGACAGCTGTCTCCACCTCTGGAGTGTTCGAAGGCACTCGGTCGAAGAAGAAGTTCTTGGAGGAAGCTGGGGCTAGTCAGACCCTTGTTGAGCCTCCTTCCGAAGACGAAGATGTCCAAAGCACAGCTGCGGCGGATCTTCATCCTCAAGGCGAAGTAAGCCTCCCAGAAGCCCCTCAAAACAAGGATGTCCCCCAGGACACGGCTGGGGGTAGAGACGAATAGGCCCTTCAAGACGGAGCTGAGGGCAATCAGGCCCATGCAGATGCGCCCGTCGAGAATGACCTCCAGAATGTGGCTGGGGGTGGCCAAGGTGGAACACCAGGAGCGGTGACTCCCCTACATGAAAGTGAGGCCGAGAGCGAAGCCTCAACCAATCTTTCCACTCCCGGCCGTGTCAGGACAGTATACGTGACTGGGGGTGATTTCGAGTCTGATGCGCCGCCGCAGGACATTGTCCAGCGCATAGACTCATTAGAGGGAGGACTCAAAACCCTCTCTGCCTCTATGCAAGCACTGACTCAAGCAGTGTTTGATATACGGTCGGCCTTGACCAGAACACCTTTCGGTCCCGACCCAGGAGCCAATGGGGAGTCGAGTGTACCCCTTCAACGGGCACCCTCAGACACAGAAGCACCCCGGACGTCGGAGCCCTCAAACGCTCCACTCCAGATAGTACCACCTTTTCCGACTCCTAGCTCCACGGAGGATGTGGTCGAAATGATCAAGGACTTGCGGGAGCGCTTCGAGTCCAAAAACAGGCAAGAGGAGCGCCAAAAGATGGGCATTTCCCAGCCTTTTCTCCTCGAGTGGAACAAGGTGGTTTATCCTCCAAAATATAAACCATAAACACTCACGCCGTACGATGGAAAGGACTCTCCGCGTCGGTACCTGACATATTTCCAGTCACAGACGGGGCATCTTCCAAAAGAGGACGCGCTCCTCACCAGCATCTTTGCTGGGGCTCTAAAAGGGGTGGCGTATGACTGGTACTGCAGTCTCCCTGACAATTCTATATCGTCCTTTGATGACTTGACGTGCCTCTTCCTCAATCGCTTCTACGATGGCGGGAAGGACATGACGATGGCATCTCTCATAGAGATACGCCAGAAGGAGAAAGAAACGGTTCGGGTGTTCATCGAACGCTTCCGACAGGCTTGCTTCAGGCTACCTCCAGGCATGCCAGAATATGCGCTCCTCTCCTCTTGCAGCATGAACATGTTGCCTGCAGTGAAGCTCTGGCTTAACTCTACTCTCCCTCCCGACTGGAGCTCCCTGATCATCGAAGCTGAAGCCGCAGAAAAGAAGGCGGCCAATGCACGTCTTCTGGGTGTCAGCTTCCCCACCTTTGATGATAAAGGGAAAAGGTCTGCAGCCAACAACTTCGGACAAGAAGCAAAGGGGAAACAGGCATTGACTGTTAATGCCTCGAAAGGCGCATCTGTGTCTACTCAGAAGCCTCCACTGGCACCGAGACCCAAGGAGGTGTATTCATTCAATGACGAAGACACCCTGCAACTCTTTGAAATACTAAAGCAGGGTGACAAGATCAAGCTCCCGGACCCAAAGCGGCCCGATGAAGTCGGGAAAGTGGACAACCCGAGGTACTGTCACTACCATCGGTTTGTCGGACACCCGACCAAGGACTGCTACGTCCTCAAGAATTACATCCAGCGCATGATCAATGCCGATGTAATCTCCGTCGACTATGAAGAAAAGACGGTGTCAGCCAATGTGGTGTCACTTCAGTTCGGCACCTTGCCGCCGACCACCACATAAGATGGCGTCGTCCCCATCCCTAAGGCGACAATGGAGGTGGTGAACTTGCCACCTACCCATGACAATGTGAGTGGACTCATCCCACTTACCACATCTCGAGGAGAGGTCCTCTGGGTTCACCCCGACCTCGTCTCCGAGGTGACTCAATCGGAGGTACGCTCTACCTCCAAATCAAAAGGCAGGAAGATCAAGTCTTGCCGTACGGTCTCTTCTTCAACGGAAGAGCCACTTCCAGTGCAGACGTGTGCACAACAGAACGCCCAGTCCGGCGAAGCTGCCGCCGAGGTGGTGCCTCCCGGCACCATCCCTGAGGAGGGCCCGTCTAAACCCTCAGCAGCCAATAAGCAGAAGCAGGTGGAGGCTCGTTTCGACAGACCTCTACGGAAGGAGAATGCTTCGGGGCTAGCCAAGCCCCACAACTTAGACATACTGGCACAACTGGCCAGTACTCCTGTACGCCTGTCTTTGTTTGAGCTCCTGCGTCTTTCCAAAGACTCCCGAGAAGCTCTCTGCGAAGCTCTGAAGGACGCTGAATCCTTTTTCAGTCAGGTCAAGCAGCCTGAAGACCTCCCAACTACTTGTGCGCACTGTCATTGTGCGGAGGAAGTTATCCCAAACATAACTTTTACCCAACAAGACATGCTGCTCAAGCACCACCGATATAACCGACCGCTGTATTTCACTGGGTACATCGGTTCAGTCAAGGTGAGCCGGATTCAGATCGATCCGGGGTCTTCCCTCAGTATCATCCCGAAGGCGCTGCTATCAAAACTGGGGATCCCAATGCATCGACTGGCGCCCTCCAACACCACCATCAGTGGCTTCAACGCTAGCAAAAGCGAGCCACTGGGCAAGATCCGACTGAAGTGTCACATTGGCAACCTCAAAACTGAGGTAACCTGTTATGTGGTGGATGCCAAGGTCAACTACAACATCCTGCTCGACCGACCATGATTACATGAGTACATGGTGGGGCCTTCCACGCTCCACCAATGCATGAAATATGTATCCACCAACGGCGTCATCCGGACGGAGTTCGCAGACATCGATCCTTTCAAAGGGATTGAAGCCTACTTCACCGATTCCGACTTGTATAAGCCACTTGACGAGGAGGAAGCCAACGATGCTGATGATGAGGCAGAGACGACAACTGAGCCGGACACGGAGCCTGAGATGACCCCAGATGCCCCTTTGAAGATCCGAGTGAAGGGCAAACCACCCCAGAAGGTGCCTCCAATGAGCATCAAACTATCAGGGAAAGCATCGACTCCTGAGGCTCCCCTGAAAATACGCATCAAGGAAAAGCTGTAACTCCACCTTTCTAATATTGTAGAAATTTTATTTTTTTTTATATATATTTTATTTTAAATAATGATTTGGGAATTTGAAGTTTATGTATAGGCTTGGTCATCATTTAAATTCTTGGGCTAACTTATTTTTAACCCATCCTGTGGGTTGGGCCATCCCTGAAAAGCCCAAAACCATAACCTCAATCCTACAGAGAGGATTGGTTTCCTTAACTGAGACTTAAACCTCGATTCAGCCTTTTCAAAATTTTGAGTTCTAACGGCCATGGCAAGAGGCCATGTGCCCTAACCGATTGCCAGGAAGAAGAATGGAAGTTTCCCGCCAATTGTGACCTACTCCTCACGCTACCCCATCTATTTAATCTCACCTTCTCTTCCAGATATTTCACCATTCATCAAACCTATCCATCTCGTCCCTGCAACTGAGCTCAAGCCAGAAATCATGGTGGATGCGTAAGGAAGGAGCAGGAATTGTTCTTGGGAATCCTAGCCAGCAATTTGAGAGTGTGCTTCGTCGATCGACCAAGAATTCGATCTGTTCTTGGTAAGTATCTCGAGTTCGATTCCTGAGTTGATCAGTTCTTGGCCAGGAAATTGCTTATTTGCTCTTTGTTTCATTTTGAAGGATTGAACAATTAAGACTATTTTTCTTTGATTCAACCCGATGAATGATCGAAGCTCTGATGATCGATTGAGTACTCTTTGAACAACCATCAGGTGTGTGTGAGTATCGATTCCTTATCACATTCTTTTAATTCTCTGATCAGATCTGGTTTTGTAAGTATGTGAGTATTTGATCTCGATCAGATCTGATCTAGATCAGGAGAACAATTCAAGTGTTCCTAGGTGTAGATGCACCCTCACTGTTTGATTATTTTCCTATTAGATCTCTGCAACTTCCTAGAATTCTGATTTAAGCCTTGATCCTTTCGAATTTAGGTATGTTTCACTAATTTGTAATTCCTTCATTTTTGTTGATGGTCAATGATCTATTTTGAGACAGTGATCTCGGGTTCCATCTCTCAATTCAGGAAATTCAGAATTGAGTCCTGAATAGGTGTCGAGCAAATCCTTGTCTGGCAATTGGAGGTACTCCTCTTAGCTATCCAACTTATCAATATTTTCGACATTGGATGCAGTAGAGTATTTTGTTATAGATCAATTTAGTTGAATCATGTGAGATTTGGTATGAATATCAGTCTTCAAGAAGTAAACTGATACGGTATCAGTCCCACTGATATTGAGCTATCTCAGTGTCACTGATAGCGAGTCAGTCCTTCCTGGAAACTAGATTCATCCTTAACTGGGTGAGGTAGGTGGTCCTCATAGCTATAGTTGCAATTGAAGACTGTGGCATGTGGACTGTCTTGATTAGATGATCAAATTGGTTTAGCATTTCATTTAAGTTTTGATTTGAGTGGTAGAGTAAATTTCTGTCCTGCTGAATGGATCTTCCTACTTTGATGAGAACAGAAGAGGAACCTTGGAAACTCAGGTATTAGAAGACTGATAAAACAGTCTGAGTGTTAAGCTTTATAGACTTGAGAAGCCAAGCTATGGATGTCATGAATTAGGCTTAGGAATAATCGAGTCCAGGGGCCTTGAGGTTGGTTAATCAGCCTAGAATTATTGACTGATTAGAGGAGTTTCTTGGTTGGAAGTTTTAGACTGAGCATTCAGTTTTAAGCAAAGGGTTTATATCAGTTTCCTGGTTCTGTTTTGCTTAATCATTCCTTAGCTTTCATTGCTTTTAATTACAAGGCTAAGTGGTGTATTCAGCTACCATGCCATGATAATGTCTGAACCATTAGCTAATCTATGTGTATGATTGATAATTCAATTCACATGGTTGGAAGGAAACCTGATGATTCAATGGGATGTATTGAAATTGATAAATCTTATGTCTGAGAACATGGCAATTTCAGTGTCATGTTCAGACAGATATTGGACTGAGCTGGGTTGACATGAAACCCTGAAGAATCACTCCATCTTTTGAACCTGAAATCTTATCTAGGCAATGCTGGCTCAGTATATTTAACTAGGTTGCAAATCAGTTTTAATTCAATTATTCAGTTTGTTTCAGGAAAACCTGAGACATTATCCCAGTTTGTTTCAGGAAAACTGAGACATTAAGCCCAGTTGTTTCAGAAAAACCTGAGAGATTACCTAGAAGCTGTCTGTGGCATCTGGGAGAAACAACACAGGAACCTGGGAACACACTCATGAAGACTGGATTGTCTCAGGAATCTGAGATTGAGGAGTTCAGTTCCATCTCAAAATCTGAAACCTGGAATGGACTGTCTCAGAAATCTGAGACATTGAAGTTCAATGTTATTCTGGGACTTTTCAGTCCAGATTGTTCAGTAATCTGAGACTTCTAAGAATATGTGTCTCGGGAAACTGAGAGCAACTCAGGAGCTGTGTAATCTCAGGAAGAAAACTGAGACTTTGGAAATTCCTGTGTAAACCAAGGAACCAGGAATACATACCTGTGTAGACTCAGGGACTTGAAGGGTCTCCAGAACTGAGCACTGAGTGTCTCAGAAATCTGAGACACTTGATACTCTTCCTTGTAAACTCAGCATAATCTGAGATACATGAAGAATTCCTGTGTAACCTCGGGAAATGTAATCCTGTGTAGAACCAACTTTTGATTAGGAGTTTGGTTTGACTCTAGGACAGTATTGTTTTAATATGTTTTAATGAGACATTCAATTCCTATAGAGTCCTGTGTATAATTCTATTAAGATTATGATTTATTCCTTACATAGGAAGGTTCAATTAAGTTAAGGTTGTTAGGTTGATAGTTAAATAAGTTGTATGTTACTTAATTTTTGAGTTTGGTGTCTAATGACCATTGTACTTAGACTTTGAGTAAGGGTTTATAAGGTAAGTTATGTAGAGGTTTTGATTAAGGTGTTTAAATCAGGATTAGAACTTATGATAACCAACTGAGTTTATATAGAGATTAACCAACTTGTACACATCATTATTTTATACAGGAGGATATCTAGCTCTTTTGCCTACTTGTACTTTCCTGGAGCAAGGCAAGTACTTTTTCTACGGTTTTGTGCATTTACATTCCTGTACCCTTTCTTGTGACACGTCATGGCACGATATCATGTACTCCTGTACTCCTGTACTCTTGTTCTTGTACTTATTAGCGTCGGGTGGGGAAATACACTAGCCATGTGACCAATCCCGGTTACTATATATTCCTGTGCCTAGCTTAGGCCTCGCACTGTGCACGCGGGTCCTAAGTCGTACCTTATTCATGTACTCCTGTGCATGCTCCTGTACTTATCCCAGCCGGTCACATGGACTAGATGTATTTCGATATTGTGTACTTGTCATGTCTGGTACTTCAGGATTATAGTTTCATTCCTGTACTTTACATGTTCCTGTACTTTATATTCATGTACTATAGTTCCTGTACTTATTTTCCTGTACTACTTTCCTGTACTTTCATGTTCATTCCTGTATTTCATTTTCCTGTACTCATGTACCCTGTTCATATCATGTTTATGTTTCATTACCTAGAACTGTACTTTGCTCCGCTCCTGAATAGGATATGTTGTAGGTATGCTTGCAGGACATTGACCTACTCTATGGGCCAGAGCCCAGGATTTAGCTGAGCAGGATGAGGCTTAGCTTGAGGTTTCAGGTTTAGATTACTTAGCTTTACTTTGAGATATTGACTTTAGAGTTCATAGCACTTTTCATTCCTGTTGATTCTGGTACATATGATATCTGGATTTGTGGATTATGGTGATCATTCTGGGATACGTTTTAGATGCTGTGATTGTATACTTTCATGTTTAGCTGTTAGATTTCCCTAGTTGGTACAGCTTACTTCGTCGTGTCTAACGACGAAGGCTGGGCGTGTCCGACTCGTGTTCGATTATTCGGGAGCGGGTCGTGACATGTTTTTAGTGGTGGCCCATGCAGGTCTATCCTAATGGTACCTAGGTATTAGAGTACTATTGGGGGACTTGAATAACTAGGGAAACTTGATCACAGCATAGGAAAAATCGGGAAATAAGGGTATATCGGGTATATCATGTATATTGATATTCTATAAACACTTGTTGTATTTAGGTGTAGGTTATTTTAACAGTTTTCTGTTTTTCAGATAAGTTCAAAAGCACGCAACACCGGAACTATTGATCCACCTACACTTGAAGATTTCAGGCCTCCACTACCTTCTATCGCCCTACTATCCCCATGGGTAGTACGTTGTTGACGAAAATATTGAAGAGTCCTTTGACACTAGAGAGAGCATGCCATCCTTTTCCATGCCAGACTAGTGAATACACACTCCGAGCCAGGAATGACTTCTGATTTCTTCGGATCCTTGGACTTTCCGACATAGAGCGCATATCTTGCACCAATGAGCAGATCGAGAACCTGAAGCCGCCACTGAAGATCATCTCAGCATATGAGGATCCGACTCCTCCGAAGATTGAAGTCGTCAACCAGGAGATCCAGCTCGTAGCACATACAACAAGATGGGAAGCTGAAGCACATGAGAGACATGAAGACTTATGACGAAGACAACAACTAGCCTTGATCCACAAAGCGTCATCAGACTCGGACATTGTTTCTTCAATCGCATCATCAGATTCAGACAATGACCAATTGTGCTTCCTGCCGCCATCCAGGACATCGCTTCGAGGAGTGCCGTAAAAAACGGAGGCTATACTTGTAATACGGATCGCCTGCCCATCAAGTCAAGGATTGCCAGAGACCATTGATCACACTGCCGAAGAACAAGCACGAGGAGCATCAGACTACAGCAAAAGGGAACCACCTTTTCAGAATCAGCAACCACATGGAGCACTACCGCAAGGACCGACCTACGACAGGACAGTTGAAGAAGGTTGAAGAGATTCCAGTCCCGAAAGAATAATGAAGATAGACTGAAGACAGAAGACCCTTTTGCATGGTTGGAGAAAACCATGGATCATGATTCATAATCCAGTTTTTCCTTAGATTTCTCTTGCACCTGGATTGTTTCTTAAAAACCTTCTTGTTTCCTATTTAAGGATTATTAGATTTTATTTCCTCTTCTGAAACCTTGGTCGCTATTCGAGATGTATTTGAAAAGTTGTTTCCATTCTTGTTCGTAACTCTGCTCTTATTCAAGGTTTTCTTCCTACTCGATAACTTGTTTCCTATGGCATCGTTTCCTAATTCAAGATTTGGTTCTACTCGAATTTTGTTCCCCATTCAGACCTTGTTGATATTTAAGACTTTACTTTGGATTACATTCCAAATCAAACTTATGCCATTCAAACCTTGTTGAATATTGCTTCTATTCGAGATTTCAATTGCAGATTTCGTTTTCTATCTTGAAATTTTGACTCGTTCCCTATGAGATTTTATTTCTAATTTGTGAATTATTTTTCGTTCTATTCACAATCTTGTTTGATCTTGTCTCGTATTTTGAGATTTCACTTGTTTCATATTCGCTATTTAATACCTTGTTTTCTAAATTACTGTTCGTAACCTTGCTTTCTGTTCAAGATTCTGTTCAAGATTTCATTCTTATTCGCAACTTTGTTGATATTGATTTTCTATTTTTATTGTGTACTTTATTGGAGAATTTGTTTTCAATTTAAGTTTTTGCTCGAAATTTCATTGATATTCGAGATTTTATTGAAACTTGTTTCCAGTACGGGCTTTATTTCTTATTTTGAACTTGTCTCCTATCTGATACCTTGCTTCCGTTCATCCTTCGAGACTCTGTTATCCCTTCGGGATAATGTTCCATCTATGGAATCTTGTTATCATTCCAGATATCAGTTGATATTCCGTCATAATTTGAAACTTTGTCCTGTCTGAAATTTTAAATCTTCCTGGTTGCCCTTTTGTACTCACTACTCTTCGATTGGATTCCGTGTTACTTCATAGTACCTAATAACCCTTGTATTCTAACAGGCAGATAACCTCACCATTTTCGTGACTTCGACTATTGAAATTCATTTTGAATTCCTTAAAACTCTTTTGAAATTCCTAGGGATAAAGTCGAGAAGCTATTCGATGACCTACTATGGCTTGACAGTTGCGCGCTGCAGCCATTAGCTGGATTATGGAGACTGAGGGTTCACTGCAGCCAGTAGCGCACTGGCGAGGCAGGAACTTTAAGTTGAAGTAATTTCAGACAATCATAGGTTTTCGAGTACTGTCGAGACTTGTCATATTCTTCATACCTTGATCTCTTGGGTTGCTTCGTCAACGATTGTTAGAAAATGGATAAGGTTGACAAATTATTCGGTGACATATTGTTATTTGAGTCACGGAGCCGAAATTCCACTGCAGTCAGATATACTGGCGGGGTAGGGATTCTAGGCGAAGTGATTTCGAATAGCTATATGTTTTCGGACACCATGGAAACTATATCCCTTTTTATATGATTATTTGTTTTCGAGAATCATAAATCCTTGCACGTTCATTCCGATTGGATACTGTATCTCCTGAGTATTTCGTACGTTCCTCAAATCAACCCTTGCTAATTACCTTCTTGTATTGAATCGTTAGATCATTGATTTTCTCAAATGATACATTGTCAGATTTTGATTCCATACTTCGTTTGTGTCTTGTCTAAATTTCGATCTTAAATCATGTCTATCTGACCATGATTTTCCTATCTTGTCCTAGCCACTTGTGTTAAACCATAAATTTTTTATCGTACTTAATAGTTGTCTTCATGATTTTGCTCCTCTAAGTTGTAATTGAAATTCCTTCCACTTCGTGACTATTTGATCCTCGATCCTTGTCAAAGCGTGATATCCCAAAACTTCTTGTGTGTACTTGGACTCAAGGCTCAGAGTGTCATGGATCGACAGAGGCACTAGGCGGACAACAGCAGATGGTCACCGGAGTTTGCAGTTAGAAGCAGAGTGTTCCTGAAGAATCGCGCCGACCAGAGGCATTATTCGCTTTGGCAGAGGCGGAAAAGTTCAGTCCGAGATTCATCGGGCCTTTCGACGTGATGACGCGTATTGGCGAGGTGACATATCGACTAGCACTTCCAGCCAGCTTGGAGGGAGAGCACGACGTTTTCCACGTGTTCCAGCTTCGACGCTACATTCCATACCCGAGCCATGTGGTGGACTATTCCGAGCTGGAGGTGGGCCCGAGATTGACCTACGAGGAGCAGCCAGTGGAGATCCTCGATCGGAAGGAGAAACGCTTACGGAACCAGACTATTCCTCTTGTTCGCGTCATGTGGAGACACCACTCTCCGGGAGAGTCCACATGGGAGCGCGAGGACGAGATGCGGGAGCGCTATTCCAATCTGTTTGATTGATTTGATTGTACTCTATCTCTCTTGAAATTCTATTTTCAATAAATAACTGGTGTTTGGATCTTTTGAGAATTGGGGAGTTTGTTTTGGTCCTTTGAATTTCGAGGACAAAATTTTTCAAGGGGGAGAGATTTGTAACTCCACCTTTCTAATATTGTAGAAATTTTATTTTTTTTTATATATATTTTATTTTAAATAATGATTT
This sequence comes from Iris pallida, assembly GCA_029216955.1. Classification (NCBI taxonomy): domain Eukaryota; kingdom Viridiplantae; phylum Streptophyta; class Magnoliopsida; order Asparagales; family Iridaceae; genus Iris; species Iris pallida. Next base: position 26,405,454 of record JANAVB010002199.1, on the reverse strand, counting down.
GGGAATTTGAAGTTTATGTATAGGCTTGGTCATCATTTAAATTCTTAGGCTAACTTATTTTTAACCCATCCTGTGGGTTGGGCCATCCCTGAAAAGCCCAAAACCATAACCTCAATCCTACAGAGAGGATTGGTTTCCTTAACTGAGACTTAAACCTCGATTCAGCCTTTTCAAAATTTCGAGTTCTAACGGCCATGGCAAGAGGCCATGTGCCCTAACCGATTGCCAGGGAGAAGAATGGAAGTTTCCCGCCAATTATGACCTACTCCTCACGCTACCCCATCTATTTAATCTTACCTTCTCTTCCAGATATTTCACCATTCATCAAACCTATCCATCTCGTCCCTGCAACTGAGCTCAAGCCAGAAATCATGGTGGATGCGTAAGGAAGGAGCAGGAATTGTTCTTGGGAATCCTAGCCAGCAATTTGAGAGTGTGCTTCGTCGATCGACCAAGAATTCGATCTGTTCTTGGTAAGTATCTCGAGTTCGATTCCTGAGTTGATCTGTTCTTGGCCAGGAAATTGCTCATTTGCTCTTTGTTTCATTTTGAAGGATTGAACAATTAAGACTATTTTTCTTTGATTCAACCCGATGAATGATCGAAGCTCTGATGATCGATTGAGTACTCTTTGAACAACCATCAGGTGTGTGTGAGTATCGATTCCTTATCACATTCTTTTAATTCTCTGATCAGATCTGGTTTTGTAAGTATGTGAGTATTTGATCTCGATCAGATCTGATCTAGATCAGGAGAACAATTCAAGTGTTTCTAGGTGTAGATGCACCCTCACTGTTTGATTATTTTCCTATTAGATCTCTGCAACTTCCTAGAATTCTGATTTAAGCCTTGATCCTTTCGAATTTAGGTATGTTTCACTAATTTGTAATTCCTTCATTTTTGTTGATGGTCAATGATCTATTTTGAGACAGTGATCTCGGGTTCCATCTCTCAATTCAGGAAATTCAGAATTGAGTCCTGAATAGGTGTCGAGCAAATCCTTGTCTGGCAATTGGAGGTACTCCTCTTAGCTATCCAACTTATCAATATTTTTGACATTGGGTGCAGTAGAGTATTTTGTTATAGATCAATTTAGTTGAATCATGTGAGATTTGGTATGAATATCAGTCTTCAAGAAGTAAACTGATACGGTATCAGTCCCACTGATATTGAGCTATCTCAGTGTCACTGATAGCGAGTCAGTCCTTCCTGGAAACTAGATTCATCCTTAACTGGGTGAGGTAGGTGGTCCTCATAGCTATAGTTGCAATTGAAGACTGTGGCATGTGGACTGTCTTGATTAGATGATCAAATTGGTTTAGCATTTCATTTAAGTTTTGATTTGAGTGGTAGAGTAAATTTCTGTCCTGCTGAATGGATCTTCCTACTTTGATGAGAACAGAAGAGGAACCTTGGAAACTCAGGTATTAGAAGACTGATAAAACAGTCTGAGTGTTAAGCTTTATAGACTTGAGAAGCCAAGCTATGGATGTCATGAATTAGGCTTAGGAATAATCGAGTCCAGGGGCCTTGAGGCTGGTTAATCAGCCTAGAATTATTGACTGATTAGAGGAGTTTCTTGGTTGGAAGTTTTAGACTGAGCATTCAGTTTTAAGCAAAGGGTTTATATCAGTTTCCTGGTTCTGTTTTGCTTAATCATTCCTTAGCTTTCATTGCTTTTAATTACAAGGCTAAGTGGTGTATTCAGCTACCATGCCATGATAATGTCTGAACCATTAGCTAATCTATGTGTATGATTGATAATTCAATTCACATGGTTGGAAGGAAACCTGATGATTCAATGGGATGTATTGAAATTGATAAATCCTGGTTTGATACCTAATGCAAGATGTGTTTAAGAATGTTTTGCTCAAGTTAATACTTCTGGATTCCTACAGGTAGTATTAGCAGACTGATATAAATCTCAGGATTCATTTCTCTGTAAGACTTATGTCTGAGAACAGGGCAATTTCAGTGTCATGTTCAGACAGATATTGGACTGAGCTGGGTTGACATGAAACCCTGAAGAATCACTCCATCTTTTGAACCTGAAATCTTATCTAGGCAATGCTGGCTCAGTATATTTAACTAGGTTGCAAATCAGTTTTAATTCAATTATTCAGTTTGTTTCAGGAAAACCTGAGACATTATCCCAGTTTGTTTCAGGAAAACTGAGACATTAAGCCCAGTTGTTTCAGAAAAACCTGAGAGATTACCTAGAAGCTGTCTGTGGCATCTGGGAGAAACAACACAGGAACCTGGGAACACACTCATGAAGACTGGATTGTCTCAGGAATCTGAGATTGAGGAGTTCAGTTCCTTCTCAAAATCTGAAACCTGGAATGGACTGTCTCAGAAATCTGAGACATTGAAGTTCAATGTTATTCTGGGACTTTTCAGTCCAGATTGTTCAATAATCTGAGACTTCTAAGAATATGTGTCTCAGAAAACTGAGAGCAACTCAGGAGCTGTGTAATCTCAGGAAGAAAACTGAGACTTTGGAAATTCCTGTGTAAACCAAGGAACCAGGAATACATACCTGTGTAGACTCAGGGACTTGAAGGGTCTCCAGAACTGAGCACTGAGTGTCTCAGAAATCTGAGACACTTGATACTCTTCCTTGTAAACTCAGCATAATCTGAGATACATGAAGAATTCCTGTGTAACCTCAGGAAATGTAATCCTGTGTAGAACCAACTTTTGATTAGGAGTTTGGTTTGACTCTAGGACAGTATTGTTTTAATATGTTTTAATGAGACATTCAATTCCTATAGAGTCCTGTGTATAATTCTATTAAGATTATGATTTATTCCTTACATAGGAAGGTTCAATTAAGTTAAGGTTGTTAGGTTGATAGTTAAATAAGTTGTATGTTACTTAATTTTTGAGTTTGGTGTCTAATGACCATTGTACTTAGACTTTGAGTAAGGGTTTATAAGGTAAGTTATGTAGAGGTTTTGATTAAGGTGTTTAAATCAGGATTAGAACTTATGATAACCAACTGAGTTTATATAGAGATTAACCAACTTGTACACATCATTATTTTATACAGGAGGATATCTAGCTCTTTTGCCTACTTGTACTTTTCTGGAGCAAGGCAAGTACTTTTTCTACGGTTTTGTGCATTTACATTCCTGTACCCTTTCTTGTGACACGTCATGGCACGATATCATGTACTCCTGTACTCCTGTACTCTTGTTCTTGTACTTATTAGCGTCGGGTGGGGAAATACACTAGCCATGTGACCAATCCCGGTTACTATATATTCCTGTGCCTAGCTTAGGCCTCGCACTGTGCACGCGGGTCCTAAGTCGTACCTTATTCATGTACTCCTGTGCATGCTCCTGTACTTACCCCAGCCGGTCACATGGACTAGATGTATTTCGATATTGTGCACTTGTCATGTCTGGTACTTCAGGATTATAGTTTCATTCCTGTACTTTACATGTTCCTGTACTTTACATTCATGTACTATAGTTCCTGTACTTATTTTCCTGTACTACTTTCCTGTACTTTCATGTTCATTCCTGTATTTCATTTTCCTGTACTCATGTACCCTGTTCATATCATGTTCATGTTTCTTTACCTAGAACTGTACTTTGCTCCGCTCCTAAATAGGATATGTTGCAGGTATGCTTGCAGGACATTGACCTACTCTATGGGCCAGAGCCCAGGATTTAGCTGAGCAGGATGAGGCTTAGCTTGAGGTTTCAGGTTTAGATTACTTAGCTTTACTTTGAGATATTGACTTTAGAGTTCATAGCACTTTTCATTCCTGTTGATTCTGGTACATATGATATCTGGATTTGTGGATTATTGTGATCATTCTGGGATACGTTTTAGATGCTGTGATTGTATACTTTCATGTTTAGCTGTTAGATTTCCCTAGTTGGTACAGCTTACTTCGTCGTGTCTAACGACGAAGGCTGGGCGTGTCGGACTCGTGTCCGATTATTCGGGAGCGGGTCGTGACAAAAGCCGCCTCAAACATCGGCTCCCCTGGTGGCAAAATTACAGGGAAAAGCACCACTCACAGGAGGCGCAGTTGAGGCACCTCTGAAGGTGCGTCTTAAGGGCAAGCCCCCGCAGTCATCCAAGATGCCAGAGAGGGCTCACATAACCCTCTCAGACCCCAAAGTCAAAGCTGTGGTGGATTCTCCTGATCCGGCCCCAGTGCTTACAGATGAGGAGCTTGGCGAATATATCTCTGCTGATGTAGATGCACCCTCCTTAGACAATGTAATCCCACGGGATGAAATCTCGTACTTCATCAATAATAGAGTGTCTTTTAATTATTCTTGTCTTCCACATTGGAATGCCATGTATACATTAGATAACGCTCTACGGTCGTTGCAAACACAAATAACGACCGTCCATAATGTAAATCGAGTAGTCCCGTCTTAAGAAGTCTGTTTCATAGCCCCTCCACGAAGCCGAGACGAAGGATCCATCATTTTGGGCAAAGTCGAGCGTCATCAAGACCTCCCGCCACTCGAGCCAGAACCTGATACCGGCAAAGTACAAGTCTATCGGTACACGGATATGGCAAAGCACATCATCCAAAAGATGGGCTACGACCTAAAAAGCAACAAAGGCCTAAACTACGGCAAGGGTCGACGTCTCCCTCTCCGGCTTCCAACACCCAAAGGAAAGCCGCAGGACTACTACAATAAAACTCGACGGGGGGTAGGCTATGTCACGTCGCCAGCAACTCCAAAGAGTTCAGACGCAGAAGACGTAGAACATTCCCACTCGTCCGAAGCATCGACTTGGGATTCCGATACCAGTATCGGATCAGTCTTCAGGAAGGTGCTGTCAGCTAACATGACGTCAGCACAACCTCAAAAAGGTGAAGGCGAAGACCAAGCGTCGGAACCCTTCGAAGAAGAACCCTGGGCTCAACGCCTAGGAGAACAATAGGAGTCTCGTTTTGAGTTACGTGAACCTCCCACCGAAGACGAAGTCGAGCAGATCGACCTTGGGGACGGATCTTCTTCCAAACCCATCTTCATCAGCAAAGGCCTAGAAGGAGAAGACCGAGAGTCTCTAATCCAGCTGGCTAAAGAATATATCAACGTCTTTGCCTGGAGCTACGAAGATATGTCGGGACTCGATCCACAGATCGCAATGCATACGTTGAACATCTTACCTGATGCCAAACCTATCAAACAACAACAGCGACGTTTCCGTCCGGACATCATGAATGCCATCGATCAGGAGGTGGACAAAGTCCTGACCAGCGGCTTCATCCGTGAGGAACAGTACCCAGATTGGGTAGCCAACGTCGTACATGTCACCAAGAAGAATGGGAAGATACGAGTCTGTATCGACTTCAGGGACCTCAACTCTGCTTGCCCGAAGGACGAATTCCCGCTTCCAATCACCGATGTTATGATTGACAACACATGTGGCTTTGAACGCATGTCCTTCATGGACGGGTATTCAGGCTACAATCAAATCAAGATGTTCCCCGATGACGCAAAACACACGTCATTCAGGACTCCGAAGGGCGTTTTCTGCTACACAGTGATGCCTTTCGGCTTGAAGAACGCCGGTGCAACATACCAACGAGCTATGAGCGCCATCTTCCGTCAACATCTTTGCAAGACAGTCGAATGCTATGTTGACGACATCGCAGTCAAGAGCCGTCTCAAAGGAGATCACCTACAGGATCTGAAGACAGTCTTCGATCTTATGCGGGTACATCAACTCAAAATGAACCCCGCTAAATCCTTCCTGGGGGTTTCTAGCGGCAAATTCTTAGGCTTTGTCATCACGGCGAAAGGCATTCATGTTGATCCCGAGAAGACCAAAGCCATCCTCAACATGGACCCTCCGAAGAATCTTCGAGAACTTCGGGGCTTACAGGGATGTCTGGCATACATCCGAAGGTTCATAGCAAACCTCTCCGGTAAATGTCAACCCTTTACTCAGCTCATGAAGAAGGGAGTCTCTTATGTCTGGACAGAGGAGTGACAAAAGGCTTTCGATGACATCAAAGCCTACTTGACGAGCCCACCAGTCCTGGTGGCACCTGTCGCCGGCAAACCATTTCTCCTCTACGTCCGTGCCATGGATCATTCCCTTGGCGCTCTGCTGGCTCAAAACAGCGATACAGGCTATGAGCAAGCAATCTACTACCTCAGTCGAACGCTCATCGGGGCCGAACACCGGTACAACCCCGTTGAAAAGGAGTGCTTGGCTTTGGTGTTCGCCATCCAGAAGACTCGTCATTATGTCTCGGGCCAGACAATTCATGTCATTTCCTGAGTCAATCCGCTCAGAGTCCTCATGATGAAGCCAGGTTCATTGAACTCCCGGCTAGCCACATGGGCGATCTTGCTAACACCATATAATATGGTGTTTGTCCCGAAAAAGCTGTTAAAGGTCAAGCTCTGGCTGACTTTTTTGCTGCACACCCCATCCCAGAATCCTCAAAACTCTATGAAGACATCCCGGATGAGGTCCAAGAATCCAACGTCACCGAAGGAAGCTCCGTTTGGCGGATATTTTTCGATGGCGCTTCAAGAACAGGCCCCAAAGGCCAAATCATCGCAGGAGTGGGGGTAGTCTTAGTCTCCCCCGATCAGTTGGTCATCCAGCGTGCTTACTCCCTTTTGAAGCCGTGCTCCAACAATGTTGCCGAGTACAACGCACTCATCATGGGACTCCAGCTCGCACAACAGCTGGGGGTGGACCATTTGGAAGCCTACGGTGTCTCAAAACTCGTCGTGAACCAGATTCAGGGGCAGTACGAGGTTCGCCATGAAGATCTGATCCCTTACCATGAAGTTGCATTGAACGTCATTTCAACCTTCACCGGGTTCTTCATCGAACACGTACCTCGTCTACAAAACTTGGAGGCTGACGCTCTGGCTGGCCTCGCAGCCTCATTGGCAGCGTCCTTTGGGACTCAACACTATGTCACGGTAACTGGCCGAGACTTGGTTTGTCCTAGAAACAACCTATGCTTGCGAGTGGCTCACGCCATGCCGACGAACACTGGTGTTAATGTCCGAGACTGGAGGTTCCCGTTCATCGACTTCGCTGTCTACGGAATCCTTCCAGAAGACCCGAAGGAAGCCGTCTCAGTCAGGAGACGCTCTCTTCGATTCTACAATGATACAGCTACCAAAACGCTGTACCGACGCTCCTTCGATGGGCTCCTCCTTCGATGCTTGTCCAACGAAGAAGCAGCCGAAGCTCTTCAAGAAGCTCATGATGGAACTTGCGGAGCTCATCAACCCGGTCCTAAGTTGCAGGATCGACTGCGACGTATGGGCTACTACTGGCCAACCATGGCCGCCAACGCTGTTGAATATGCTAAGAAGTGTCATGCATGCTAATTTCATGCAGACTTCATACATACACCGTCTGAACCACTACATCCTACAGTCGCCTCCTGGCCCTTTGAAGCCTGGGGCATGGACATTGTGGGACCAATCACCCCTCCTTCATCAAGAGGACACCGCTTCATCTTGGCCATCACTGATTACTTTTCCAAATGGGCAGAAGCAGTCCTACTGGCGAAAGTAAAGAGCTCCAGGGTGGTCAGCTTTATCAAACACCATGTCATTTACCGTTTCGGAGTACCCCGGTAGATCATTCATGACAATGGTCCTCAGTTTATCAGCCATATTTTTAGCAGGTTCTGTGACAAGAATCGCATTCAAAATGTGGCATCCACCGCCTACAATCCGACTGCAAACGGGTTAGTAGAAGCGTTCAACAAAACTATCGTTAGGCTGCTCAAAAAGGTCGTGGCATCTAACAAACGCGACTGGGACGAAAAGCTTGGCGAATGCCTTTGGGCCTACCGCACAACGGTACGGACCCCAACAGGCAACATACCATTCTCCCTGGTCTACGGGAGCGAAGCGGTACTGCCTCTCAAGATCCAGATACCCTCACTCCGCATAGCAATAACAAACAAACTCACAGAAGAAGACAATCAACGTCGTCATCTGCGGGAACTGGAGGCACTCGATGAGAAGCGTCTCCTGGCTCAACAACGCATCAAACTCTACCAAGCCCATATATCACAGGCTTTCAATAAGAAGGTCAAACAGAGGACTTTCCAAGTTGGCGACCTGGTTTTAGCAGTCAGAAGGCCAATGGTGTTAACTCATAAGACACCAGGAAAGTTTGAGCCCAAGTGGGAAGGACCTTTCATCATAGAGACGGTATACTCAAACGGTGCTTACCGCCTCGCCAAACCCAATGGAGACTTGTTCATGATGCCCATCAACGGCAAGTTCCTAAAGAAGTACTATTCTTGACATCCTTCAGACATGTACTTCCCCAAAGGGGATCTGTGGGCCCAATCATCGGGGCTCACACACAATCTCCTTCCACAAACTCATACGCTTCTGGAACCCAGCTGTTCCGTGGCATCCTTCAGTAGAAAGACAACCACGTCCATATCACCTCTGAGTTGTTCCTCTACACCCTACAAAGCAGAATCTTACGCTACGTAAGCCGACACTACCCTTCATGTTTACCACGTCCACATTACCTCTGAGTAAACATCACGTACAAACAACCCCTGCGTTGTCGTACATTGATCGCAGAACTTCCACGTCCACATCACCTCTGAGTTGTTCAGCGTATCCCCCAGGATCATTCCTACCACGTCCATAATACCTCTGAGTAGGAAGATTCTATCATTTTGAACCTAATAATTGCCATGTCTACATCACCTCTGAGCAAACATGTTGGTTCCTTCAAACTTATTATCTGTACCTAAAAGCCAAGGTGCGCAAAAGATAATAGGTCCACACAAATCATCAAGTTCATAATAACAAAAATGAACGCATCACAAAAAAAAGGTTGTGTACTTCTTTATTTTAAAAAAAAGAGAGAGTACAGAACTACACTATCCCCTAGCAAGGGTTGCAAAAGAACTTAAAAAAGGAGAAGCTACAGTCCCTGAACCTCTCCAGGGTGGGCTGAGAGCCCTCTGACTCGACGTCTTGAGTCGGCTGTACGGGTCTCCACAGTCGCCAGGACTCGACGCTCAGCTTCCTGACGCATCAATTCAACAGCCTCAGCGGAAGTTTCGCTCTCATGCTTCTCATCAAGCTGTTGTCGCTGCTGAGCCAAGGCAAGAGTCCACTGAGTAAAAGTCGCTTCCTCCTTCTTGAATGCTGCATGTTCAGCCCGGACACGTTCGGCATCTAACTGGAGTCGGGCCCGTTGGTCCTCAAGGCGGCGCATCTGGGTGTTGATCTCTACGATGTTAGCATCCAACGCAGCTCGCGTTTCCATCGTCTTCTTCATGGACTGAGACAACTGCTCTATCGCAGCCTCTGTCTCAGCCACCTCGCGCTCCAAAATGCCCACAGTGGCCTGGTAAGAAGACTCGATCTCGGCAATCAACTGCCCCTTCTCCGTATCTATCAGGACGGAGAGGTCATTTCGCTGGATGCGCTGAAGTTTCGCAAGCCGCTCGTCCAGCTCGATCACCGAAGCCTCCAGAATTTTGGCCATATGGTCGTGGCCTTGGTGAACGCGGATCAGCTCGATACAGGGCATTGCCAGAGTTCTTGCCGTCGTAAAGCTCCCGTTGGCATCCATCACCGCAGATGCACCCCTCTGCAGCATTTTGTACACCCCCTCGACGAGGAATTTCACATATTCATCTGCGTCCGCCAGTACCTGCGGCGTCATAACAGGAGTTGGAGGAGCTACTACAGTTAGCGGACTGGAAGAAGATCCGCCAACCTCAACCTGCGAGACTTGAACCTCGGCATCAATAGGCTCTTCATCAACACGGGCTGGACTGCTAGCCCGAGGAGCCGAAGAAACAGAGGAAGCCGGCACAGGCGTCGAGATAGTTCCCCAAGTAGAAGGAGTAACCGTTGGTTCCACACCCTTGCCCTTCTCAAGCCCGGAGGAACCACTGACGTTAATGGCCACTTCTTCAGCCCCCAACGTTCTATCAGCAACCAGTACCTCCACCGGCAGAACGGGGAGATCAACACTCATCTCCTGGCCCGCCCCGGGAGACAGGACCGGCAGAAGGGTCTCATCCTTCTCAAGTCCCTCTACAGGGACGGAATCTGTCGCTACCTCCTGATCGGTAGCCAACTCAACTTCTACGGTTGAAGCTGGGATAGGACTCGACAATGATATAGCCGACCTCCCCTCATCATGACAAGGAGGGAAATCAACCCTCTCCTCTGTCCCAACCATATCTGTTGCCCCCGCAACAGACTCTTGCAGCTCTGGAGCAACGTCATCCGAAGGCGACGAACTCCAATCTACCTCATCATCAGGATGCCTCGAGTCCGTAGGACCCTCAACGTCCAAGGCCTCCACGGCAGACTGTACCTTTCCGAAAGTTGTTGCAACTTCAAAGACAGGAGATACTAAAACCTCCGCAGGAACGTCTTCGGGATCCTCCTCTACGGGAGACATTATCATCGGTGGAATGCGCTCATCAGAAGAGCCTGCCACCTTCTTCGGTTTACTAGCACCCGGTTTTGAAACACGGGACTTCTTCTTCGACAATCCCTGCAAGAAGAAAAGCATAAGTCACCATAATAACAAAATAATTAGAATTATGGAGCACTCCTTACCTCAGCAGGAACTGATCCCGTTGGCGTTACAAGTGGCACTTCCGTAACCTTTGGAGTCGATGTCTTTCTCGACCTTTTCGGTACAGAAGAACCAGCTTCTATGTCAGCCCGCCTCTTTCCAACAGACGGATCTCTCACTGGTGCTGCAGCAGCAGCCCGATATCCTGCCAATTCTGGTGGACGATATGATCGGGCTGCTATCAACATATTCGCCGTGGCCTCCAGCTGAGTTCCAATGATGAAACTAGTCTTCCTGTCATAACCAGGAGACGCAGCATTCATAATGCAATACAGCTTGGCGGCCGGATATAGGATCTGCGGCCGAGGGTTACGGACTGGCGTAGTAAAATTAATGCTAGTGCATCCAGCGTTATAATACTGCCAGCCCCTAGCTCCATCCAGCAAACTCCCGATGAAGCCTAGACTGCTACTGGGATTCCGCAACATTAGCTGGGTATAGCCAAATTGACGAGCAAATTGGCTTGGCAGATATGGCTCCAGATAACATCTATTCTGGTTGCGGTAGACCAGGTGAGAAGGCCGGATACTTTGCAACCAACGAAAACTCCATTTCGGCAAAGTGACCGCATCTTCGCCAGAGTCAACTAAATCTTGGTCGGCCTCGAAATCTTTGAAGATCGGGCCAACCTTGACAATCTCCCACCCCTGAAGGTAGGACAAGACTCTCCTGCAAACGGGGACGCCAGTGTATAACCACTTCCTCTTGTAGAAGCGGCGGATGAAGGCATCCCCTTCAACATGATCCTCCTCCGGACCGGGACTCATCATGTTCGGATGATGCAAAATCAGCCACCCCATAAGATAATGGAAAGGCAGCTCGGCCCGGGGAAAGTTGTCATTGTTACCTTTCTCGTGGATCACATCATCAGCAAAAGACCTTAAATCGCGCAACAGGTTGCACACCATCGCGGGGAGGAGAGCTAAAGGTCGTCCAAAAGCCAACTTCACGGCAGGCAGAATGAGATTCCGATGTACCCTCTCTACGGTACCGGATCCACCTACAAACACGTAATCCCGGAGCCATATCATCAAGTAGGCTGTCAACACTGCCTTAGATGACATCCGGTGCGCACAGTGCCAGAAGCAGCTATATGTACCCTTGTCGCTCTAATCCGAATGTGGGGTCCTCTCGTCCAGCCGACTTATTTCAGAAGCCACTTCTGCGGGCTTCAGTCCCTGCGGAGTCACAAATCGGATCCTCGAAGGATCCGCCAAATCCTGCTTAAAGACATAGTCCCTCCAAACAGTCACATGAGGCTGGGTCTTGCCCTTATCCCTCCGGTGCATCAGATAATGGTGGCTCATCACTTCTTTGAATACAGACATCATCTCCGGGTCCTTATCTTCCAGAACCTGGATCTCCTTATTTGACGGGAAATATTCCTCGTACGGCTCCGAGCGCCAAGGAAGCTTGGACACTTCGTACATCTCATGGAGAGCCAATCCCAACTCTCCCACCGGAGTAAAAAAAGCTGCCAGTATGGGCATTGAATAATTCCAAGAGCGCAAGAAACATAGGCTTATTGAGATCCACGCCTGCCTGCGTAGTCCGAATGGCGGCTGTCAGCCCGATCTCCTTAAGCTCAACTTTGAACCTTGAAAGCACCCAAGTGGTCAACTCGTCCCACCTCGGAATGTAGTGACACCAACCTTCGACTCTAAAGCCACCTGTCGGGTACATGACCTTCGCTGTCAGCATCCGATTTGTAAAGGTCGGGGCACTGAAGGGAAACGTGTCGCTTGGGACTTCACTGTAGAGGCTCCAAGGACACAAGGCTCGGTAACTGAACGAGGAACCGGCTCGTGAAGCAGCTAAGGTATCTCGCTGGTTCGAGGTGGCATCGATCGAAAGGGTGCCTCCCAAGGCCCCTCCTTGAGAAGGAGTAAGTTCCCAACCCATCCTTCTCTTCGAAGCTAAACGATAAAAGGCCGTCAGCGGCAATTGGCGGTCAACCTGCCGCATGTATAGAACCATGCCTTTGGCAGAAAAGAACCAGTCTTCTTTGATCTTCAGTATCTTCGCTTCAGAAGAGACTAGTCGGTCGCCAAACAGAAAGGCAGGTTTTAAGAAAGTCACATCTTCAGATTCAGCAGACTTCAGTTTACCACTCTCCATCATACTCTGGAGGAAAAGCGGCAACTGGTTCTGAATTTGCTGCATTCTCTCCCGGGGCTGGTTCTGTAAGATAGCATCCTTTGCAGGGTTGATCACCGCCTCATCAAAATCAACTCCCATTTGGCAAAGAAAAGCGTCCAGGAGGACCTCATTCAACAAAGGGATCGTCATCGACACTGGCACAACAAAAGTGGAAGTCAGGCAAAAAGACAAAAGGTGTCAAATAGATTGGCGTATCATCAGGGTGTAAACCCATGCGCGTCAGCATTGGAGCTTCGGCGCATCATCAAGGCGTGAGCCCATGTGCGTCAGCGAAGGCTTCGGCGCATCATCAGGGTATAAAACCCATGCGCGTCAGCGATTAAACCTTGGTGCATAATAAAGGCCTAAACCTATGCACGTCGGCGGGATAAAGCCTCGGCGTATCATCAGGACAGAAGTCCATACGCGTTAGCAGCTTTGAGTTAGGGCACAGTATGGCCCAAAACTTGTGTGAAAAAGATGACACCAACCCATCACAGCAGGGCGAACGTCGGCCGGAGTCACAATGGTGACAGGGGCATCCCCCTCAGCATACTCCATTGGCTCTTTTCCTTTGCCGGCACCGCCGCAAGGATTCTTGGGAGCCATTCTCTCAAAGAGGAAGAAGTTAGGGTTTTGAAGAAGAACTCTAAAGGAGGCAAAGGCACAGAGCAGAAGAACTCTCTCTCTCTCTCCATCTCTCACCTATTTATAGGCCGTGGTCGCACGAGTAATCTCAGCCGTCGCCTCGGGTTCTGTGAAGAGATAACAGTAAATACAACCAAAAGATCATCATTAATCTTTTCGGTTACCAAGGCATCATCATATGCATTAACTGAGAGGAGCATGCACCCGAACAGGCATGCGTCCAACAACCATGCGCCCTGATCGCCATGCTTCTTATTCAAAGTATTCCAAAACTTATTCAAAAGTTTTGAAAACTTTAAAGGGGGTCTTGTAGAAGTATGGAATTTCACAACCAGAAAGCCCATGCGCCAGACACTACATGCGCCAGAACTCGGACAGAACACTTCACAGCAAGGCCAATAAGTATAGACATTTGAAGAATGACTTTTTATTTATATACAAAAGTCTATTACATGTCTAGAAAAGGTTGTACAAAGGAGAATTTCTACAAAGGAAAGATCCTAAGTCTACAGCCAGCGGCCACTATGCGCCTCCAGATAGGCACAGCAGTCACCATGCGCCGCCAGTTAGGCACAGCAGATATCATGCGCCTTCAACCAGGCGCATCCCACCATCTCTTCAGCAGCTCAGTTATGTGCATCCAGCTCAGTTATGTGCATCCCTTCAGCAGCCCAGTTATGTGCCGCTCTTCCAGCCAGGCTCACCTGATAAGTGCTTCGAGTAAACAAAGTATTTAACCCTCTGGCTGGAACCAAGAAAGAGAAGAGCACCGCAAGTCTGTGGCCAGGGGAGGCTTCGAAAGAGCCTCCAAAGACCAAGGAAGACCGTAATAGAAATACGGCTAAAGGAGCAGCTTTCAACACAACCAGAGTGGGCGACACCCACTTTGAAGGAAGAGAGAGCCTAGCACCGCCATTCCGATCTACGGTCCTTCCAGAACAACGGAGACGAGGCCCGAGCATCCCTATCTTTGGATGCAACAGGCACCTTCCGCCTGCCTCAGAAGCCCTCGACTCCATCTTTTGGATGTAACAGTCACCTTCAAGTGCATCAACGATGACATGGCGTCTCATCTTCACCCTCGAGAACACTTCGTCAACAGAATGCATCCGAGAACCCAAGATCATGTTTGGAAGTACGTGAGAGAGTGAGAGGCCAACCTTCTCTCCATGCCACTATTTATAGGCCGGGCAAATCAAACCTATGCGCCAAGTGGATGGCTCTCCGAATTCCGTGCAATGAACTCACATTAAATGGATGAATCAGACGCCTCGACTTCAGCCAAACGGCTATTTAAAGCACTCGAGAAGCGAAACAGCCGCATCATTAAAGACATGTCGGATGCGCCGGCTGGACAGCACATCACACCCCTTCAAACACCAAGCGCCTCCCACAGATGCGCCCTGTACCGAGCGCATCACAGAGGATGCGCCCCCATACGTCCCCATACGCCTAGTGGAACGTCAACCGACGCGCCCACTCAGCTGTCCATCGAATGTCACCAACATTAAATGCTGAACTGACAGAGTTGGCAGCACGCCTCCCCAAGCTTGAACGGTTGACAGCTTTTACAGAAAACGAAGCGTCCACAACGTCAGCATCATCATGACTTTACTCCGACGGCTACTGCCACGTGGCCACCCAACCATCCGCATGTGCCTCAAAAGCCATACGCCTCAGACCCTTCACTGGTCCCTAAAGATAGAAGAAGAGTCTCCAGTTGAAGCTTTGCATGCACCTCAAAAGCCATGCGCCCCAGACTGATCTCTGATCCCGAAAGACAGAAGGAAAGTCGCTCGCATGCGCCTCAAAAGCCATGCGCCCAGAACGGTTCGTGACTCCTAAAGGTCACGAGCCAAAATCTCATCATGCACCCAATCCAAGGCGCATCCCACCAAATCATCCCCCCATCAGATCCGAGATCTCCGAGCCATGAGTCGACGACACGTGTCCTTTGACTCAACTCAAGATTTTAGCAACAGAAAGATCTTCTCCTTTGCTACGTGCCGGCTCACAACAGCAGTATGAAGAATTCAACCCCTCGAGTAGGGCGTATCATCCATGCGCCTCCATCAGTAATCTCCATGTGGCGTCCCCACGTACCGGCGCATCCTACATATGCGCGCTTGAGCAGCCAACCTGCCCAGCTATAAATAGAAGGATCATTTCCTTCTGACGGACACACCTACACACGGACAACGCACAGAGAATCACCAGAGAGACAGAGACAGACACTCAACGTCTTCCTCCTCTCGGCAAGCTCCAGCACCCAGAGCAATCTACACCTTCAGAGAACCGATAACCGTCGTCAGCCCGTCAACGGAGTCAACGCATTACCACTCGCTCCATTGGCACTAAGGACCCAGATTAAACAAAAGTGTACTCCTAGGGCTACATCTAAGTCCTATATTGTAACACTATTCTGTTTGTGTTAAAGTTTTCAATCAAACAATTTTAATGGCAAACACCCACCTACCACCACTCCTTCATTTAAAAGCCCCCAAATTCTTTCTCTCTTCATTACTTCTCCTTCTTCATTACTCTTCTTCATCCTCCATAACTCTTCTCTACCTATCCAGCCGCATAGGCAAGTGACAACTTGCTTCATGATGGAACTCCAGTATTATTGTTCTATCATCTTCCTTACTTGATCTTAAGTCTCTTTAGTATTTAGTATTTGCGATTTCCATGGCTCATTTTGTGTAGATATGAACTTGTTTGTATTTTCAGATTTCTTGGGTTTTGATCTAGTAACTTTGTTATTTTTCAAGTTTTGATAATTTTATGTTGTAGAGAATTTCGTTCTACCCTATTTTGACCTATGGAAGTCCAGAGTTGGGCTTGGAATGAAGGATTTAGAGAGCTTGGAAACAATAGCTTCCATGGTTCTGTTCTCGAAAATTGGAGAAGAAGAACAGTGCTTGACCGCATGAGTTTTCATGCGACAAGTCTTCCTTGGCCGCATGGCATTCCTGGCCGCATACCATTCCTTAGCTGTATGGAGTTCTGGCCGCATGAAGTGCTGGCCGCAGGAAGTCCTGGCCACGTGGCATTAACTTATTTTCCAGCCGCATAAGCGCTTATTAGTTCTCAGTCGCATAGGCCGGGTGAACCCCAGCCGCATAAGGCATGACATTCTCAGCCGCATAAGGATAAGTTCCTTCAGCCGCATAGACCTGATGTTTCTCAGTTCAGCCGCATGAAGCTCATTAGCCGCATGAGAACATAATCTTCTCAGTCGCATAAGCGCTTAACTTTCTCAGCCGCATAAGGCTTGTTAATTTTGGCCGCATGACTTGTTAGTTTCTTAGCCGCATAGGCATCCAGTCCATTCAGCCGCATAGGCTTGTCTTTCTGAGCCGCATGTGACTTGTTATTCTCAGTCGCATGTGACTTGTCATTCTCAGCCGCGTGAGACTCGAATTCCAGCCGCATGAGTTCGAGGCCCGAGCCGCATAGGATCCCTATCCCCAGCCGCATAGACTTGTTATTTCTTAGCCGCATATGCATGTTTTAATCAGCCGCATGAACTCTAGCCAATAATGCTTTTTGGCTGACTCTGTCCCGAATTGACATTAATTAACATGGATTGTTATCTTGATGAATAATTGATCATGCGTTCCTAGTTGGAACTAAGAGACTGGCTAGTCGTCTTATTGAATTGAATGAATGAGACACGTTCATATTAACTATGAACTATTGTAATCGATTGACTGATCCCGAATATTGGCATATAGATACATGCAGACTTTAATTTATTTACTTATTTATTTTACCAAAACAGCATGTGTACTTTATGGTCAAGACATGATTATTCCGTGGTTAGTTTTGATTGTTGCATTACGCTATATAAGACCTATAACCTAAACCGTACGGGTATCGTTGTAGAGTTGTGCATATCGTACCCCGTACGGAAGTACCCATTCTGAATTACCATGATCTACGGCATGGGATTTCGCTTAACAAAGAGGCTACTAAGTTAAATAAATTAATGATTGCATGGAGAGAATGGATTCCCGAGTTCTTACATGGCAGTCCTCTTTGGGACTATTAGTGCCCGACAGGCCGGCTGGTTCCCACAGATACTGTAAATCTGCCACACGAACAGGGAGCGGTATCTGCTTATATTATTTATTGTATATTGTATATTAAAGACGGGCATTCCGCTGGGACACGTCTAATTCATGATTGGCGCAATTGATTGATTGGATAGAGTAGCCTTGCTTTCACATAGTAAGAACTGAGGAATCCCTATTGCATATTTCCAAGGTAACTTGGAACTCACAGTAGCAAGCCGTAGTAGTTGTATGGCCGTTTAAGTTGACTTGTTTGTGTATTGTACCTATTCTGTTGACTACTGAGATGATCAGAGTATCAGGACATGACGGGTCAACTTCTGTCCTTGTTTGGTTGGGAGGTTGGTTCGAAGTGTCGTGATGTTATGTGAATTCCAGTAGCACGCAGAGATCTATTTATCATATTTATTTTTACTGGTTTTGTTCCTCATATCGTGCTCCTTTGCGGTACTTTCTATTAGAGGTCTAACCTCTCTGGTTTTGCATGGCCAGATTTAGAGCCGGTTCCCGAGGACTCAGCTTACTTCCACCTCCAAGATGGTCAATACTAGAGAAATGATCGCAGAAGGACTCGAGTGGGTTCCCTACTTCTTCGTTCGTTTTGTTACTTACTTTATACTTTGCCATTTGGCACCGACATGTTAGTCGGATCGTCTTGTACTTACTTTTGCATAATTATAACTAAGTCAGGCTGCAGCTGATAAACAATTGCATATATTTGCTACATCATCTGGCTATATTTTGTAAAGCCAGATATCAAGAACATTTTGAAAGAGCGTTTGGGACGCCTTACTGCTTTATCTCACATGTTCTTTATTTACTGTTTCTTGTTTGAATGATTGAGACAATAGATGTGAAGTGACCATAGTGAGACTTTCATGTAGTATGCACCCCCTTGTCTTTTAGACAACATTGACCGTATTATACGGTATTTATCTACCCGTAATACGTAGCTGGCTGAGTCATTCCTCCGCTCTCCAGTATTCTGGTTCTGGGGCGTGACAAGAAGAGAAAGTAGGCGTCAGCGTAGGAGGGCCAACCGAGCGAAGCTCTTTCTTTTTTTGGCCGTGCCTTGAAGTTCATATCGTATGCTAGTGTGAGAGGACTACTACGATCTATAGAGATTCCCCATCTATATCCAATCCCAACGAGAATAGAAGCGAGTCGCTTCCGGCGTTGGCTTGTAGTCTCTGAGTCGGCACACGCACGCGCCCTGGAATGTGTAGGTTTTTCTTTCCCGCGCTTCTCTGTCCAGGCCAACGTAATTCCCTAACGTTCGCCTTCGGTCGCCTCACTTGAATTCGCTTTTCGTACCTTCCATCCCCAACACTGCTCGATCTTCTCCCGTCTCATTGTATCAACTCTTTGTCGGAACGAGTCAAACTCAAACAGAGCTATTACTATTTCTTACTATAAGTAGTTATCGAACTGACTCTAAATAACCAGCCCAGTAATTGGCTAAATTCTTCTATAACATAATGGGGGCGCACGAGCCAAATATGTGCACAAGAGTACTTCGCGTCACAACCATCTCTTTTTTATAGGTTCTACGGACCGATGCCTGCTGCTTCATCTGGTAAAAAAGATTCATAGATATGCCTGTAATTAGAAGGAAGAACCGCCATAAAGAAGAAGGTACGCAGCAAGACAACTCTCCTTGGTTTGACCATCGAGGACCACTAGGGTTGCCTTTGACAGCAATCCAAGTACAAGGTCCCGTTTCAAAGGCACTGCACCATGAAGGCTTTCTACAGCGAAGGAGCGCACTGAAGAAGGTTGAACCAAGTGAGGCAAACACCTTCGAAAACAAAAAAGAGAATGTAAAGTTCCATTTATCTATTGCTTTAGCTTTGATCCTTGATCTTCTTGTTATCTGGCTGGATTAGATGTCCTACGAAATGAAAGGTCCACAGATGGAAGGTTGGAAAAAGGATAAGGAGAGGCGACCAAAGCAAAGGGAGTGAGAACTGGCTCGACTAAGCTAAGGAGGTAATCTATTATTTCAGTTCAGAATAAGAAGAATAGCTTGCTTCCACTAACTTCCCTGACCCAATCACAATGGCACAACCTGAACTCTGTTCGAAAGCAGCAGATTGTTCAGTTATTAAGCTTGAGATGGGGGGTTAAAAGCTACAGATTGGTGAAGTTCAAAATCGATGGATGGATAAGATTGTGCAGTTCGGCATAGGAATGGAAGGAATAGCATAGCACCCCGTACTCTGCTCCCTAGAGGCTAACGAACGTTCTATGACTGGAAGCTCACTAACGCCTGGACAATTAGACATCCAACCCGTAATCGCAACGACCCTAAGAGCTCCGCTCTACCAACTGAGCTATATCCCCCCGAGCCAGGTGGAGTATGCATGAAAGAGATGTAGAAAAAACGTATTGCTCCTTGACTTAGAGAACATAACTTCAACCTTCAACTTCCTTGATTGAGAATAGGCATAGGCAGAAGGTAGTTAAGATGGGGGCTGCTAGGCTTATGAGTCCCTTTCAGGGTAGTCTTAGTAAGTAGTGAAATGAGGTAAGCCTTAGCGTCTTCAATCTCGGGCTGGACCGGAGGAGAACTGCTAATGCTTCATGCCTGGAACCCTGTGGTTGAATCCCCCTTCTCAGTAGGAAAAAAAGCATCAAAGACCAGAAAGGCCCACTGCTTCCAAAATCAGAGAATTTAGAATACACATCCACATCCGGGCTTTGGTTTCGCAGTAAGAGAGCAGGCCCCTGTCATGGCGAGTAAACCATGGTTTGGTTGCTTTCGTGATAAGGGGGAGGGGAGTGAACTCGCATACATAGGCTGAGAGCAGAGCAAGCCCAATCGATCAGCGCAGGAGAATAGCTTAGTAAAAAGGGGAGAAAACTCTTTTATGTGTTTTTTTTGTTTTTTATAGAGCACAAAAGCTTATCGAGCCTCTATTTATAGAGTGTAGAGAAATTTCGCCAATGCAGTACGAATTGTATGGCTGGCACAATCTGAGTACTATAACCACGCAGCCTATATGAACAAACCAACTTTGCAGAACCGTTTTACCTAATCGATCGTGGTGAAGTCAGCAATGGATTCGGCGGATCATCCACGTCACGCTAGGATTTTGGAAGGACATTTACGAGAGTGAGGTGGAGAAAGACGGGAGTGGATTTTTTTGCTCTAACTGGCTGTGAGCATGGGAATTGCGTTTTCGAGCAGAGGACGGAGAGGAATTTGGTGTTGTAGGATTGATGACCAATTAGAAGAGTGGCTTAAAAGTTCCTTATCCTTCATGCTTCCTTATCCCTTTGTTGATGAATCGCATCTCCCCCTTTCCTTTCTTCTCTCCAAAACAAAGTCTTCAAAGTTGGTTGGTGGAGTCACTTCGCTCGCCTTCGGGTTAGTTAAGAGTTTTTGCTTCTTCCTTTGCTGCTTTGCTACCTTGCTAATGCTAAGAAGTGAAGTTCTATGGTGCTCAGTAATAGTGTTGTCACACAAGATAAGCACGCCGTCCGCCTGCTGGCCGAGCGAATCAAAGTTCTCTTCCGGTCAACTGTCCACCCAGTCAAGTGCAAAAAACACAGTGGAATCACGCAACGCACGCTGTTGGTGTGCTTCCTGCCCACAAGGAAAGAAGAGCGACAGACAAGGTTCAGATTTGTTTGTCGTCGCCGAGAAGTCCTGAGAAAAGAAGTGGATTTGCTCACAGGCGAAGGATGAAATAGAACCCGACCGACGTTGCTAACAACTGGCCTACAGTGAGTACTCCCGATATTACATTACCTTCGCTTCATCTTTTCTTTGTCCTTCCCGGAGACGGAACTTTCTTATTCAACTATGGATTTTCACCGCTGTAACCATCCGAATGTACGTGTGACTATGTATCCCCAACCTATTCATATCTCTTCCCTAAATCTGGCACCACATAACAATGGAATAAAAGAAAAAAAATCCCGCATGCATAAAGGCGCGTAGCGGAGTATCTAAAAAGCTTCGTCGCAATAGACGAAGCGAGACTAATCGATTGCGAGAGAGCATCGAGTGGTTTACTTGAAGCAGCGAGTGAACGAGTGGACCGTTAGAAGCTAAACTACACAACCGAATGAGAGAGCACCAGCTAGGCGCATAGAGATAGAGAGCTACCCGGCAGAGAAAGTCAATCGCTTGAAAGCAAAGAGAGCACTTTCAGCAGCTTCTTGTACAATGGGCGATAACAAACTTCCTACGCATAGGACCGCTAGAAAGGAAAGGAGTAAGCAAGTAGATCTACATGAGTTCAATCTTGTTTGTTATCGTTAGTTGTTGCTTTCGCCTCGACACAGTAAGAAGTTATTATGAGATACCTTCGAACGTCGCTATGCAAGTTAGGGAGAATAAAATGAAGTCGGTAAGGGGTGCTCCCGTGCCTTTTCTTCCCCAGAGTTACCTGGTTGTTGATCCCTAATACGATATCGGTTACCTGGCCTCTTTCTCCCGAATCAGATTTCAAAAATGAGAACTCAAACTATGAGATGTATGGACAAACAGATAAAGAGTAGCGAACTATTCAGCGACATATGAGTTTGTCGCATAATGAGCCGCTCACGACAGAGATTCGATTCTGGATTCGCACTATCCACCAAGCGTTAACTGCTACACGAGAGTACAGCTAACCTAAGTGGGAAGAGCATATTGAATTAACAGACGAAAATCAAATCAAACTATTGAATTAAAGGAAGGGAATTGCACAGGAATGCTAGACTCAAAATTTCCTTCCGTTCCTCATTTTGGTAAAAATCTTGTGCAAGAGTTGTCTCAATCTAAGAATAGATCATCCCCAAATCCTGAAAGTCCCGTCCAGGATCATGGTCTCGCAAAATCAAAAACCTGGGGGGCATCCCTATAGACCGAGGTGCTGGGGGCACCCTATCAAGCCAAAACGTAGTTACCCAACGAGGGAGACCACGAATGCTTGCTGTTCCCCACCCCTTATTCCTTTCCAACCCCCTCCTTGGCTTAACAGCAGCAGGCGCGTAGCATTTAGCACTAGCGAGTGTTTCCCTGATGAGCGCATGTAGGGATAAGAGGCTCATCCCACTGTGGGAATCGGTCCCACCGGGCCAAATGAGAGTTAGCTGAACCACTTTCCAACCAATGCTCTTGAAGGGCGCATTAGACATGGTGCCGAGGGATACTCTGCCCTCCCCCTATCTATCTGATTTTGCTAAGGTACCTCGGCGAAAAGTGTTGTTTGCATTGAAAGCGAACCCACCAGTAGTCGGAGAGCCTTTCGATGAAGCCTGTACCCACTGGGGAAAAGGCGATGTAATCCCATGACTAATAGACATAAAGAAAGCAGGCCCAGTAAGTAAGGTATGGTGAAGACATAAATAGCTGAATTAGGTGCTAAGATCTGGCACAGGCTACGGATCAAGAGAGGCCGGGGGCAGGAAAAAGAGTCAAGTTGATAAGGCTCGACGATCGGGAGAAGCAAAACGAAATCCGGATTTGGCCGAAAAAGATGCAACGCTATGGATACCATGACCGATCACCATCAAGAAAGAAGAATTTCTCTAAATCACTTCAGGTCAGCTCCGCCTTCAAGCATCCGAAATACGTCGGGGTTGTAAATGACATAGCGTTCCTGATAGAAAATGACGACTCCTCCAGAAAAACGAAGTGTCCTAGATATGAAAATAGGCATAATTCATCCATGAAAGCGGAAGGGTATAAAACAAGACAAAAATAGGTGGAACCCATATATAAAGAATTGGATGAACTTGAAAATGGACTCATTGAATGAGTAAACGATTGACTTGGATTTGGTTGGTTGGATGGTACCAACTAAATCGAGTGCTAACTCCCATTTATTTCTTATTGAATTAACCGATCAACTTGCTATCGGACACGAAATTGGCTTTCTAGCTTACTTTCTTAAGTCAGATAACTAAGAGGAGAAGAAGGCAACTAATATGCTTTTCTCCTTTACCCAGCCTGCTGGAAAGTGATGGATATGTCTATTCTGGATTTGGAAGGAAAAAGAAATCAGCGCCCCTTTTTCTTGGTGCGCAAGGCGGCTACGCCCTATTCCCTCAGTTCGGGACTTTTAGCACCATATCCTAAGCCATCGGGGATGTGACGCATCCAGGCCCTCCCTGTTCCCTAGCAACTTTAAGGCAACAAAAGGGGACGTAGGGGGAGATGGAACAACATCCAAGCTGTGACAACCCAGCAGCAACAACCTGCTTCTCAGCAAAGACAGTTCCACTCCCTCCAGCAATCTCAAGTGCAGAGTCCACCACCTCCAGAGCAATACTCCTGTGCTACACTCCAATTAGGGCAAAAAAATCAATCTTCTTCATCCCAACAACATCAAAATCAGCAGCCACACCAGTCCCATCGCTTCGACAGTCCAGACATGTTCAGTAGTCAAATTGGAAAGGTAAAAGCAATGGCCAGCAAAAACAAATATGAGATCTCCATGATAATTACAGACAGCACCTCCTCAGGGTCCCTAATTTTCTCTATATGCGCCATTAATATTCAGCTTCGGTAAGCCAAAAGCGAGTTCAACCAACGCAACGAACCAAAGAACTCACTCTCGTGCAATCTCAGAGGGCAAAGCGTAGCGAAAGAACAAACTAAACAAAAAAGAAAGGTTCATTCAATTCGACAAGACGACTAGCCAGTCTTTTAGTTCCAACTAGGAACGCATGATCAATCATTTATTCAAGGTAACAATCAATGTCAATTCGTGACAAAGCATGAAAGTCAAACTAGTATTTAGCATGGTCGAGTCTATAACTCTCAGGGTTAAGTTTCAGTCATACTGGGTATCCGTAAACCAATCGAGACACAGGACACACTCCACACAACAATATGTATTAAAATATTAACATATCATGATTATATTGAGTTCATGTCAAAAAGGTGTAAGGATATAATAAGGGGTACCATGCGCCCAATAAAGGTGAATCTAGGGCAATGGATGCCAGGGCCATACTGCACCGGGCAAGGGGGTAAGATATGCTAGTGCTAGGAAACCTCCGGGAAGGGGAGTACACCAAAGAAAGTACGTCAAAGGAGTACGCCAAGCCAGAGGAGTACGTCAAAGGAAATACGCCAAAGGAATAAAGTTTACGCGTAAGGGAGTACGCCACAAGAATAAAGTTTACGCGTGAGGGAAGTACACGTAAAGGAGTACGCCACAAGAATAAAGTTTACGCGTGAGGGAAGTACGCGTAAAGGAGTACGCCACAAGAATAAAGTTTACGCATGAGGGAAGTACGCGTAAAGGAGTACGCCACAAGAATAAAGTTTACGCGTGAAATTTGTTTTACGGCAAGGCAGAGTAGACTTTGTTTTACGTGTAAAACAGTCGACTTGCGTAATCTAGATTTCATGATGACACGAATAAACGTGGGCGTAGAGTTTGAGACTACGCTGGCACGAATAAACGTGGGCGTAGAGAACCTCCAGAACTCCAAATTCCATGAAACCTTCAATCTAAGCCAAAAATGGGACTTTCATAGATCAAAATGGAGTATAACACAAATATCAATAACCTGGAACGATCAAAACTTGAAAATAAGAAAGTTTGATAGATCAAAACTACCAAAATCTGATAATGACAAATTTGTAAATCTACAAAAAATAAAACTTCAAAATGCAAAATATCAAGTTCTAAACTATCTTAGAATCACGAGAGGAAGATAAATAAACCATAAAAATGGGTTCTTATGTGGAAGCAAGATGCACTTGCCTATGGGTTTTCTTAGGTTAGAGGAGATGTCAATGGATAAGAAGAAGAGTAAATGAGAATAAGTGAAGAGAGAGAAAGTAGTTGGAATTTAAATGGAGATGGTGGTAGGTAGGGGGTTAGGTTCATGATGAACCACCCTAAAATAAAACAAACCAACCCAAGCCAAACCCAAGTCAAACTAAACCAAAAATAAACCAAGAGCAAAACAAAAGCAGAAAATAAAATACAGAAAAATAATTAGCGTAAAATTAAAGAAATTAAATACAGAACAAATGCATGATAAATATTAAATAAATACATTCAAGCAGTACACGTATTAAAATACGCATTCTAGAAACGGGGAGTGACAGGGGCGTGACAACATATTAGGCATAATACCAGAGGAGAATTTTTTTTGAATAAGTTGGGTTACCTCTTCACCAATAAAATCCCAGTACTTCTGAAAGATTACGGCTGGGTATCCATCAGGACCAGGGGATTTGTAGGGTCCCATGCTCTTGATAGTTGATTTAATCTCCTCTGCATCAGGGATAGAACAGATACTCTCATTATCAGTATCTGAAATCATCATGAGTTCAGTTAAGATGTGGATTGGTACAGGATGAGTATCACTCTTCTCGAAGCGTGCTCTGAAATGAGATTCAAATTCATTAGCAATCTCCTGCTGTGTAGAAGCTACTTCACTATTCTCCTTTCTGATGTTATGAATTGTGTTCCTGTGATGTCTAGCAGTAGCAGATAGATGAAAGAAGTGAGTGTCCTTATCCCCTTTACGCAGCCAAGAGATATTTGATCGTTGTTTCCAATATAGGTCCTTCTGCAATATGTAGTTTGTTCAGCAATAATTGTGTTTTACGCTCTTCTTCATAGGATGCATCAGTAAGAGGATGACTTTGTAAGAAAAGAAGCTTTCCTTCATGATATTTAATATCCCTATCAAGATAACCAAGCCGAGATTTATCCCAAGATTGTAGGTTAGGTAACGGACCTCTTAATTTAGGGATGAGAACCTTAGCACTGATTTTTTTCCCCACATATCAGTAATAACTTGTTTAAAATCTGGCTCATGGGTCCAGGCAGCCTCAAATCGAGTAGGACGACGTCTTCTATTGAAGAGGTTTCCATTAGCAAGAGGATTGGATTATGATCACTGTTTATACTAGGTAAATGTAAAACACTAGTTTTGGGATGAAGGGAGTGCCACTTCGTGTCAACCATAGCTCTGTCAAGCCTATCTGCAATATTATTTCTAGGATCTCTATGATTATTCCAAGTAAAGGCTGGGCCAGTGTATCCAATATCCATAGCACCGACATTGTTAAACCATTTGATGAAGTGCTTGTGATATTGATAATTGAAAATATTATCTCCACATTTTTCTTCAGCACGTAGAATGGAATTACAGTCTCCGATGCAAATCCATGGCTCAGTAATTGACTTGATGATGAGTTCTAATTGTGTCCAGAAGTTCCTCCTATCTGCCACAACATGGGGACCATATAGGAAGAAAATATTCCATATGTTATTGGTATGAGAATCATGGAAGGCACAGTGAATGTAATTGTCAACAGCAGAGATTATTTTTAAATGGGATTTTTTGACTTTCATCCCACTTATTAATATGATTTTGTACTTATCCCCAGACTTCCAACAAAGGAGCAAGCCTCCAGACAGTCCTTTAGAAGAAACTGAACTGCAATGATCGAGCCCAAGTTCACAGCTGCAATGCCCATGCTAAGTGCCTGCAGTAGAATAATTTCTTTGTACTACATGGAGGAGATCAAGCTATATGTTCATATTAGGATCTACAACTATAATTAAGGGTGAGAATTATTCGGTTTTGGACCGAAAATTGAATCAAATCAAATCAAATATGAGAAAATGTTGTTTCGATTTTGGTTTTGAAAATACTAAAAAAATTATTTGGTTTCGGTTTCGGTTTCGGCCAAAAACCAAAAATCGAATAAGACTTGTGTAATTATATGAATACTCTAAATTCTTTGCATATGTTGTAGTTAAAATGTGTATACTTTGAACACAACAATTATATTTATATGTTTTGAAATCAAACTTTTGTAATTTAACAAATAGTCTAACTTTGGACGCAAATACAACAAACGTGTGTATAAAAATTATAATTTTTAATATCATTTAACCACGATTTCAACTTTGGACCTTATCCATTATACAATAAAATTAGTCCAACCGAACAAACCGAATAAACTGAATCGTTATTCGGTTCGGTTTCGACTTCGGCTAATTTCGGCTCGGTTCTGGTTTTGGATTTTTAGAACATCAGTTTATTTTGTTTTGACTATTTCGATTAGGTTGAAATCGAATAAACTTAATGCTCACCCCTAACTATCATGCTTGGTACTTAGGGCCGGCCCGGAGGTTTAGGTTGTCCTACTCGAAACTAATTTTGGAACAAACTTATTATGGGTCGATCTTGAAGGGAACATGTGATTACGTTAGGTTTGGATTGTCTAAGCCAAAGTCTTGTCAGACTAACCCGTGGACCAGTCCTACTAGTACTGATGGTTGTCACTACTTACTGCACAGAGGCATGGAAAAAATTCGTGGGCAGATGATGAACAGATGGTCACTTTTAATTTACTTCATATATAGTATTGTCTAGGGGTGAGCATTATTCGATTTTGGACCGAAAATCGAACCGAACCGAACCGAATAAGAGATTTGGTTCGGTTTTAAAAAAATTTGGTTCGGTTTCGGTTTTGAAAATACTAAATTTTTTTATTCGATTTCGGTTATGGGTTTCGGTTTCGGTCCAAAACCGAAAACCGAATAAGAAAATTTAGTTACAATATATATATATATATATATATATATATATATATATATATATATATATATATATATATATATATATATATATATATATATATATATATATATATTTAGTGTGTATATATATATATATATATATATATATATATATATATATATATATATATATATATATATATATATATATATTTAGTGTGTGTATATATATATATATATATATATATATATATATATATATATATATATATATATATATATATATACACACTAAATATATATATATATATATATATATATATATATATATATATATATACACACTATATATATATATATATATATATATATATATATATAAAATATATATATATATATATATATATATATATATATATATATATATATATATATATATATATGTATATGTATATACAATAGGTATATACTATAGGTATATACTAAATATGTATATATATACATTAAAAAAAATCGCAAATAAACCAAAAAAATCGAGTAAACCGAATAAACCAAAAACTGAACCGATTTAATTCGGTTCGATTTGATTCAGTTATGGTCCAATTCGGTTCAGTTTCGATTTTGCTTATTCGGTTTCGGTCGAATTCGGTTTTTGTTTATTCGGTTCGGTTGGAACCGAATAAACCGAATACTCACCCCTAGTGTTGTCTCGAAGGTAAAGGAAAAAAAAAAACCTACTACATAGTGTAATTTACAGAGGTGTATAATCTAATTTAAGATATGACAAACCAGACGAGGACTAAAGAAAGGAGGTGAGAAACCTCCAACAAAGTTGAATCTCTTTTTCAACATTATAAAAAGAAAGTAAGATCTCAAAAGTAAGCAAATCCAGCATGTGCGTGCACGTTTGGATGTACTTGTGAATTATATAGTCCTTTAGCTTAAACATAGTTTATTGAAGAATTAACTAACTAGCTAATATAGAATAGTCAACTATAGAAATGACTATTATCAAGGGGATGGTTGGACGGCATCGTCTTTGGCGTCATGGACGAAGCAAAGCGTTGAGTTGCCGGCATCGAAAGATGTCGGCCGTCCCGTGAGGCTCTGGAGCACGCAGAGTGCACAAGACATACGTGTGGGACGATGATGAAAAGTCAGTGCAGACAAGATCCGCACAAAGAGTCCGCGACATGACGACCGGCTAAAAATCGTGTGCACAAAGACACGATTAACTGAATCCGCACGTGCTGGATTAAAAAAGAAATAAAAAGAAAAAGAAAAAAGAGAGAGACTATTATCAAGGGAATTGGGCTTAGTTATTTAATGCATAAAAATAATATATATATATATACTAAATTAAACTGTACGGACGTTCTTCGTTTGATTTTCTGGTTGATAATATAAAAAAAAAATATGATTTTATATAACAAAAACACAGACATACGAAATGAGGGTCTGTGGCTAATGTCGTCCTCACGTTACAACAGCAAACATATCACCATGCACTCCTCGTCAGTGTTCACCTACGGCTAGGTGTGCCATGTCTTCTCTTCTTGCACGCACTTGTCAACGTGCTATGTTACAGCCACACAGAAATATTGAAATATCAATATATATAAATATATACCATCGGTAAAGTAAAATTTGTTCCTATATAAGTATGTGGATAGAACAAGAAGCATTCGCTCATGATCTAGAAAGCAAAGGGACCGACCATATATGCAGCTCGCCATGCAACGGGAGGACCCATGGGAGAGTTCACGAGGTTGAACAGTGGTTGATGATGGGACGAGACTTGTAAAGTGAGCAGCACAGCACTCCTAATATTTGTCCACTTCATGCGTGCGTGCCCATGTTCCTAACTACTTTCTACGAGCGCGATTAATCGAAGGGGGGAGATCTCCTCTGCTTTATTTCCAAGATTTTGTTTCCTGGAGTGGGACGTGGAGTGTTTGGGAATCCTATGCGGGTGCCTCGGAATTTTCAGAATTCAAACCCGCCGGTGTTCTATATATATAGGAAAATGCTAAATTTACTACCAAATTTTTACAACCTTTTTACAACTTCACTCATCAACTCCTTACACATGAGTCCCACCGGATCCCACCACCCCTCACACCCCCTGCTACATGGGCTCCACCCGACCCCACCACTTACTCCTCTTCTCCAATCGAAACCCGACACGTGGCGGGAGTAGAGGGGTTGTATGAATTTGGTTGTAGGCATAGCATTGCTCATATATATATCATAGACGGGGCTCGGATTTTGAAGTAGGATGGACTGTATTAGGTCGGAGTGGACTGACGATGGATACATTTATATAAAAAAACAAAAAAAACAAAAATTAACATATAAAAAAAATCCAAAAACACTTTTTTTTTTTTGGGGGGGGGGGGGGGGGTGGGGGGGGGGGGGGGGGGGGGCGCTGAAGCCCACCCCAGTCCCCTGGTAGCTTCGCCAGTGCATGCAGTGCGTGCATCTGGTTATTTAGAAGGAAAATGCAATTTTGCTCAGGTCTGTGACCGCCGACATAACCGTAGCCTTGTTAGCAAATTCGATAAACGGAAAAAATTTGGGACGGCAAAAGTAGGAGTATAAATCGGTTCAGTGCAAATAGAATACGTTCAAAAATTTGGTCAAATATTCGAAAAATGTAAATATTAAGGTTAAAAATTCCACATTCTTAAATATGTTGTCAAATTTGGTTAATTAAACAGTTTCCACGGCAGTTTTTGTGACAATTTTTTTAATAATTTAAAATAAATACGTTTTAAACTTTGCATGCTTAAAATTTACATACTGATTTGAATCTGTCAAAAGTACGCAAGTATTATACGTTTTTGAAAGATACGAAAAAATTTGCGTACAATACGAGTTTTATTCGGATGATTGCTAACAAGGGACCGTAGACCCACGGGGCAAAATTCTATTGCCTTCCCTATTTGTTCAGGTCCGTTACCGAAAATCATGTCTAAGACGCTAGGATGCTCATACGTTGTCTTGCGGTCACGTCCGTGGTCATATCCACAGTCACAGACCGCGAACCAAGTAGCAGTCTAGGAAGAGCTGAGGGATTTGAGGAACTCGCGAGTTTTTAATTTTTAAAACTCAGGCCTTGAAAACATCTTTTGATATTTTTTTTTTTTTTCTTCCAAAGAGGGTAAAGAGTTAGGGAAATCCTTGTGTCACATGCATGTGGTAAGTTATTATTGAATTCTTATTTGAATTTCTGTGGAAGAGCTAGTGCTTGGACCAGTATCCTTCTGTTCTAAAGCTTGAAAGAGTGCACTAGAGTTAATGGAGAGGGCTGTAACAAAAGGGAAGGGGACTACATTTGGCATCAGCTTCCTTTTGGGACATTTTCAGCACTGTGAAACTCTTAGCCATTGATATAACTAAACATGGGTTTGCAAACATTACACGTTTTTAATCAAATATCTTGTCACTTATGACAACAGTATCAAGTAATTAAATATATGTTTGTTTAGCAGCTTATATATGATATCAACTTCCAAAGTTAAGTACTAGTGATAACATATTTTCATTAGTTTCGGGAATACCAAGCACGTCCTAATAGGAATTTATTTTCGAATAAGATGTTATGAAATTAACAATTGCAATATAAGCTACATCTTTTGAAAATTAGTAGTAGCTTTTGCCTCAGGCTAATTTGTATACATAGTTTCGTAGCTTTGTTGAGAATGGTGATACGTATCTTACTAATAACCAATTTTACATGCATAACGTTACGCTGAGAGTCATCAATAACTGTCCTAACACTTTTTTTTTTTTGAGATGTCCGACGATACGCACAGACATGGGCGGACCCATGTGAAGGGCTGGGGTGGGCTCCAGCCCACCCCAAAAAAAAATTTTGATTTTTTTTCATATATATATATATTTGTAAATTTTTGTGAGTCAAGCTATACTTAGCCCACCCTAATCCACTCTAGTCTACCCCAGCTCAGATTACTGGTTCCGTCATTGCGCACAGGACTTAGTGCATGCTGCATTGCATGTCTATTGGGCCCACTGTCTCCAACTTCTATCAAATAAATAGAAGGAATAATATGCCACTGTGGCTCGATCCACTGATCTTCTGCCATCCAGTCTGGATATTATACCTCTCCTCGGTAACCATAAGATCCACTCGACTTTGGTCCCTAACACATTTTTTGGGGGGACTCCATGGACCCCATATGAAATAAAAGTTACAATTAACTTAGCACATGCCCGTACAAAATGTAGTTAAGAGTTTGAAGTGTTTGGACTTGACCGAGTAAAAGAGGAGGATATAGACCCAGGTACTGCAATGTGGTCCTTTGTGTCCTTTCCTTTTCCATGTTGCATTGCAACAGGGATTGCGACACCTCCTGCGTTTCTGGTCACAGCACATGCGCATCACCCCCAAACTATCACAACCAGATCCATCCCTCATATATTTATTAATCAATGGTTGTTTCATAGGAAAAAAAGAAACTACTAATTACTGCAAGAACACAACATACACAAGCTTTGAGCAAGCGAGCAGGCAAGCGCGGACACACGTTCTTGGTCATTAATACGAGGATATTGTCGATCGAAATCGTAATCCATAATTTACAATCATTAAAGACGGAATCGTAAACATGATAATGTAAAGTGTAATTGTACAATCCGTTTTCTAATATGCAACTCAAGTTCTTGCTGTTTCAAATGGGAACTAAATTAGTCCTAAATTTGGACACGATCAAGTAAAGGGATTTGAGAAGGAAGAGAGGTCAAGTATGAAATATGAATTTATTCATTTCACACAAACATTGATTGACACTTATGGATGGTTGTTACATGTCCATAACTTGAGATTATGCATGCAAGATTGATTATTAGTAGTCCAAGGTTTGCAATATCTCGGGCTATTCCTATGAGTATCGGTACCGGCGGTATCGACAATGTTGGCAGTATCGGATCAGAGTATTAGATTTTTGGTATCCAAAAACAAATAATTATTAATAAATTATTAACATTTTAGAAAATATATTTTACATATTTAGGCATAACTTTAAGTATTTTCACTGTTATTTTTAGTAGTTTTGAGATTGAATGAAATAATAGTCACCCTTGTCGATTAGTTTATATGCGATAGATAAGTTTTATTATTTTACAACCTTACTATATTTTTACACATTTGTTGATTGGACTTTTTCTTTCAATTTTCGTTGCCGAATTGACTGAAAAGAGACCCCAAATGTCGACATCGGTCAGTAAAGCGTATCGGTCGGTCTCGGATCGGGACATGCCAGATCGTATCGGTATCGACCGTATCGGGATCAGCTAATACTGCGAACTATGATTAGTACGACACATAGAATAGTTCAAGATATTTTCACAATTAGCTTATCCGAGTATCTCACAACCCTATTATCCTCGGCATAACATTTATCTTTTTTCCTTTTTATTTACTCTTATTAGAAGGGGAAAAAAACTCACTTATATCAAATCCTCAATATTAGAGAAAATAACAATAAATTATAAGGAAAATGTGAAAGAATCACATCCCTGAATTAAAAACGTACAAAATGCATAATAAACAAAGATACAGGCAAGTGTGAAACCACATATAACCTCGGAATGAACCTTGGAGATGTTCTGAACTTGATTGCAGTTTGGGTCCACTGTCATGTGTCGATGCTGCTTCTTTAAATCCATTTTTTTCCTTCTTAAACGTCCTCTACATATGCATACTGCAACTTGCAAAAAATCGGTGCAACTTGCCGATGCAATTATAAACTGGAGCCAGCCTGCACGTTCTGATCATTCTGATGGTTCGCTACTTAACGTGACGACCATGCACCTTCGATGTGTAGGTAAGCATGATTTTGAACATATGGGGTGGGGTTCAACGTATAGTGTTGGCACATACTACCCACCTAATGGACCCTCATTGCTTGCAACAGCGACAGCATAAAAGCTTCCATCCATCCATCCATGGTAGCCATAATTTTTGTGAGGAATTGGTAACTGACCGATGGTAACTATCTCGGATATGAACGAAAGTAACTGACCGACCCACGAGTCCAGTCGATCAAAGAAACAAATTAGGTAAGTTTTCGGGGTCTCTTAGCTCGGTTTGGGTTGTATATATTGCACATCTCAAATGTAATCCCTTACCTCCTAGTAACCTTGTCATGGTGAACCAAGAAATTTCCTAAGGATGTTTAGCGTACAAATTTGAACGCTTGACCATCAAGATCAGGGCTGGCAGCAGTTCGAGTTTGGGCAGATTCACACAGAATCTGAACCCAACTGAAAATAATTTTGGTTTCGGAATTTATTACCCGAATCATACTCAATTTGATTGTAAATGCTGTAGGTAAGAAAGGATACCCTTCTGACTTTGAAAAATAAAAGGCAAAAGCTCGGTAATACCTCGATCCATTCCGATAAATTATCATTTTTAACATTCAAAGAGTTTCGGTTAAGCTCGTGTTAACCGAACCGGTTACCAGTTACCACTGACACGCTACTCTAGATATGATTTTTCAAGAAACTGCCTGGAAAGATCGCCAAAATGTGACATACCTACATATTTTTCAGTTCTCAAAGGTACACAGGTACTTCAACAGTACAAACCAATCTAAAGTTCTCAACTTCTTAATTTGCGAGGGAGAGAGAAAGTACATTAAGATGTTAACATCACGATTGATTTTGAATGCTAAACCCACTTATTAGTTGTTGTGTTACAACTTATAGGAAGGATATCAACATGACCTTAACTTTTTAACTTTCAAGAAAATGAGATATCTCAACCTTTTGAAAGGTTACCTAATCAAATAAAAATGGAAGACACCATTCTGGAAGCTGTTTTGATTGATTTTTCTTCTTCAATGATAAGGATAAGAAGGATACCGAATCTATCGTTACACGAATCAACGGTGGCTGAGCCCTAAACCTTGAGATATGAGGCAAGTTTCCCCAATCCTTCAGGTATGGTCACTTTCCATACAGCTATATGGTTTTTGATTCCTTCACTAGTACTTGCCTAACAAATGCTTTTGTATTATCACAAACCTCTTTTAAATTTGACTTTCAAGGCATTAGAGGCCGAAAATTTATGAATAACTGTCCCGACCCAACCAGAATTTTGCGTATATAGTGTCAAGATATCTATCTGGTTCTCTAGATAGATCCAGAAAAGTCAAAGTAGGTAGGGTTCTGGTCCACATAAATCTTACTCGAATCAGATGCACACGCATAATATTGTACTTAAAACTTTAAAAATAAGATATTGCAAGGTGAACTCGATGTCGTGATCGATTTGGGATCTAGGTCTAGCACCACCCGGACCGACTCCATCCGATTGATGTCCTTAGTGAGAAGTTTGTCTTTGGGCCCCTGGGGTTATTTAAGGGCTCTGCTGGCAGGTACGGTCATAGGACCAGGAGACGTATGCCTCACAAAAATTGGCAATTGGAAGGGTATATTCATGGGTGTAGCTCTCTACGTGCTAGGCTGGCAGAGCACAATCTTGTTGGGCTGGTGGCGCCCAGTTGCGTGCTTGCTGTCGCTCCGGCTGCTGACCCGATCTTCATCGACAGGTCTGTGATTGATAAAAACCTTTGTCGACAAATGTACACAATAAAAGAGATTGATATGGTTAGGCATCAACATTGTCAGAGTGGGCTCAACTCGTTAATGTGAGAGTGAGAAAATACTAATAAAGTATACTTGTGTTATGCAACTACTTCACAAGTTACAGTGCAACCTGAGTTCTTCAAGCCACCAATCAAGTTATGACTTATGCGTTTGACACTGATGTTAGAAATTGG
This sequence comes from Iris pallida, assembly GCA_029216955.1. NCBI lineage: Eukaryota > Viridiplantae > Streptophyta > Magnoliopsida > Asparagales > Iridaceae > Iris > Iris pallida. The sequence continues at coordinate 26,369,685 of JANAVB010002199.1, read as the reverse complement.
TTTATCAAAGTTCACTACTGCATCAATTGGCATCAGGCATTCCAAATCAGCATTGTAAATACAATTTTACAGCCCACTTCTTAAGAAGAAGAAAAATTAAGAGGAACTCATGAGTTCTTAATTTTGTGGCAATTAGTTAGATCAGACCAACTAGTTCGCTCATCGTCAATCCTTGTAACTTAACATAAGCTATTAATCGACTGAAGTGATACCAAGGATACATGTTAATTTTGTTACAATTAGAACAATAATCCCAATTGGAGGAGCTTCAAAGTTAAATAACCGTAACCGTAACCCTAACCCGAAGCTTCAGAGGCTGGCTTCATTAGAATCTTCTAAACATGACCAGAGCTTAGAGTAGAACCCAGTAATGATCTTCGTGAATCAAAGAAATGGCCATGGAGCACTTCCAAAATCTTTCTAGTCACCGGGTTTTTTTTCCTTAGATTTTGTATTAGTACGAGTCTGGTGCCCTTTTACATTGCTAGCAGGAACCTCGTGGCACCAGAATGTCCATTAGAGCTCTTATTTTGTCTCTATCTTAAGTTCGATTTTGCTAACAAATATTTTGTCGTTGATACCAAAAGTTGTCACTCCTACTTTCACTTAATCTTTAGTAGAGGCGAATATCTTATTTCTTCATCTACGATTTTTTTGGGAACTTGGAGCGTACTTCTCAACAATCCTAAAATTATGACTCTGCATAGCCAAATGATAGATATACCTTTTATGTCAAAACTGACTAGATAGGTTTTATAGCATGACCCTTTCATGCTGATAATTATCTTGACTAGAATTTAAACACCAATATAAAAGGTTTAGAAATTTAGCACCAATATAAATATTTTACATCATGTGGACAACCAGTGGTAACTTCGTTAAATAACTTTATGGATGGGAGAGGGCTGGAATACCCATTATAATGGGAGAAATGATGAGTTACCTAACATAGAGTAAGCATATGCTTTTAGAGGTATTAAACAGCATTTTACAAGACCAAGGCAATACAGATGAACGGCTTCTTTGGATATGTAAACATGTATACCTAAAAGACTAATGGCGAGATATATTGATCTTCTAATCGAGCCAAATAGTGGGAAATATATTTACCAAAATAGTACTTTCACTGTTCTGAGTACGTTCATGAAATCGTCGCATAAAACAACATCCTTTCACAAGAACACTCCATGGACATATTAGCCAAAGCTATTCCACTCCAAGGGGATTAAAACTGACATTCTAAGCAAAACAGTACCAGCAACAATAACTTTTTGAAGTAGATGTATAGAACTTTACACCAACAAATTACTGTCACAAGAAAAACCTTTTCCAATACAAATTCCCTGCTATAACAAAAAGAAGAAAAGAATACCAATCACCATTTACACACCGAGCTTCTACAAGAAAGGCCAACAATTCGTCCGCATCCATTGTTCATTTAGAGAGACGTCTTAGGGTTTCAGCAACTAGCCACACTCGGCATAACATTGCACAAGGCTTTCCTCTAACACAAGCTTCATAACATCACTTGATTTCATAGCCATCCGAACAAACAGAAGGTGACATGGAATATGATCAAGAGCTAAGAAGCATTGTACAAAATGAACTCAAGTGTGTCATTACTGCTCACTCTTTCCTCTTTGAGTTTACCAGGCAATGTACTTGTCAAGGATGAAGAGGACCATCGATGACTTTGCCTTTGCTGCTTTGTGTTGAGAGGAGAAGCTGGAAAAGGACCAGTCACTTTCTCAGAAGTGATTTTGGAGTCTCAGCCTGGTCTAACTGGTGTGGGCTAAGCATGCCTCGTGAGTTTCATGAGTTCACTTGCAGTCGGCTCATTTTCTATAGTTTCATCACTCATCTCCTACATATTATTTGGGGAAGAGCTTGTCGGCTCTGCAGACCGGTACAAAGCATTCAATTGCCTGCTTAGAAGAAATATGGTCTCGTGGCACTGTGCAAGTTTCTCCGCTGCAGCTGCTATCTCCCTGTCCTGCTATCACTGGACATAGTTTTATGCAATGACTAGGTATATAAGCTAGTAAGTACTAAGAACCCAATACAACCATCTACTTTAAAAGAACCATATTTTTAAAGAAACAAATGAAAACACATAACAGGTCGTCATCATCATCATCCAAGCATTTTCTCCTCGGAATGGGGTCCGCTATGGAGCATAAATAAGAAAGCTACATAAAGGAATTGACAGTTTTTATGTCTGCCTGTTGAAATTGCAAAAGTTACTTAAACAAGATTGGCCAATAAGAAAGGATTAAAAAGGAAATTATAAAATGTGCTAAACAGGCATTATACTGGTCAAGTGAATAATAAGATCAAATTGTATGATCAACAAGCATGGACATCCTAGTCAAAGAATTCACATTTTTTTCAATTCCTTTTGAAGAAAATGATCCGTAGATAAAAGAAAAATATGTATCCATAAATTAGAGGTCCTGTAATAGAGCACTCAGCTCAGATGTGTTTGAGTTGAGTAAACTATTTCTACGAAAAAAGTACAGAGGTTCTTGAATTCATACGCATAAGAATTATTCGTGAAAGTTCCAACAAAATGGTTTTTGAACAATTTGCAACAGGAATATAACGACTTCAATTTTGCAGGAGAACTCGTAATATCCTGACCCTTTTCCCTTGCCCCTTCCCCAACAAGCATGGAACGTGAAACTTTGGAGATCATGGATTTCTTCACAACATCCTTAATACTTGGAGTTCATTTGAGACTAGGTGCAATCAGGAAAAATGATTGGAGACCGCTTATTGATAAAGTAGAATCTTGATTAGCTGGATGGAAAGGAAAAAAAAATACTTTCTGGAGGAGTGTCAATTTTGTTCTCTCTGCTTTAGTCATTTATTTTCTCTTTCTTTTATGTTCCTAATTGGGTCATCAAAAGGAGCGATCAGATTAAAAGAGCTTTTCTTTGGGAAGGGGACAAGGAAATTGCTCCTATTAATTGTTTGGTGAAGTGGAATTCTATATGAAGAAGCAAAAAAGAAGACGGCCTCGAGATCCTTAATTTAAGAAATTCTAATATTTCTCTACTATACAAATGGAGATGGAAGCTTCTCGGTGCAGTCTTGTTAAGTTTAACTATTACTCAAACGGACGTGTTTGGAGTATAGAGTCAAGCAGTCAAAGCTTTCTCTCTTCTTTATTCTCTCTTCTTTATGAAGACGAGTTCTTAAGGCACAGCACTTCGTGATTACTTCCAGTTTAACTTTGGTGAAGAGTAATGGAAGATGAGATGCAACTGTTGGAGAACTTAATCAAGAAAACATTCGTCTTTCCAAGGAGCCTGAGCTCTTTGGACAGTCATGACTCAGAAGCTTGAAGGAAGAGAGATCAAATATCCTATTCTTGTATGTGAAAGCTCAACTATCAATACATCAATCTGATGATTTGTTTTCTTTTTCCAATTTGGAAGGCGTAGTTGAAAGCTATCAAATTGATGACATATCAGATGCTCAATATATTGTCTGAAACCGATAATTTAGCACAATTGTAGTTTAAGGGAATTTAACAACAGTGGACTTGGCGAAAACAACAACAAAGCCTTTACTCCAAATTAAATTTTGGGCTCGGCTACATGAATCCTTTTCTTTCATTCAGTTTTCTTAAGGGTCATCTCCTCCTCACATTAGCAGATGCCATATCCTTTCCCATAAAGTCGATCTAAAACCACTCAGGTCAAACTCTAATTTTATTAGCTTTCTACTTTAATCCAACCACTCCTCACTTCCTCAGTGGTGCACATACTAGTCTATGTTGCATATACTTCAAAATCATCACAAAATACTTGGCAAACATTTACTGGCAGTCAACCCTCTGTTAGTGATGGTGCCTACATCCTAGAAAAAGGGTCACTATGAGCAAGAGAAGGCCTGGCTTCTATATCTTTGCCGGCTCCTCCTCTGCCAACCATGATCCGCTCCTAAAAGAAATTGTCCAGGGAGGCAATATACATGATTGTGTCACCCAAACAAAGGCTGACAAAGTCAACCAAGAAGATTGAATCCTTCCGCTTGCCGTGCCCGTAAATGATCTATAAGTTCCAAGTCCGCCACTCGCCAGCCATTGAGGGTCTGCTTGGAATGAAGGTTAAGAGGGTTAAGTGAGGGGAAGTTAACTGAGGGGAAATAAAATCATGTTTGGTTTGAGGGTGGAGGTTTAGCAGGAAGGGTTATAGAGGGTTAAGTGAGGATTTATTTTACCATCTTTTGTCCATTTTTTTAACCCCCAAATCGGAGGGTTAACGAGGGTGATTGAGGGATTTTGTTTAAAAAGTCATAAATGTCCCTTATTTGTTTATAAAATATCATAAAAAAATTTCTCCATTTTTTCTTGTTCTCAACATGTTAATCCGTAACTTCTTAATTTGTGAAGATATTTTGACAAATTCTAATTAAAATTTCAATCAAATTTAATTTTATGACATATGTAATAAGATTATTTTGGTAACTATCATATTTTTATTAATCACCCTCTCACTTAAAACCTCAAATCCAAGCAAGAGTTATTAAACACCCCCCCACTTAACTCTCCCTCCAATCCAAGTAAGATTTTATGTATTGACTCTACTCCCCCTCGCTTAACTCTCCCTCATTTAACCCCACTTAACTCTGCTAATTTTTTTTCCCCTCAATCCAAGCAGACTCTGAGAGTAGCACACCTGACTCTAACGTTAATGCCACCACTCTCTCTGTGACTCCAATCAGCAAATCCGCAATTCTCGACACTAACCCATCTACTTCACATCAAAAACCAACCCGATCGGCAAATCTGCCAATCTCCCTGCCGCCATCATCGGCTTACACTTGCAACAACAGCGACGCCCTCTTGTTTCCTTAATCCCTACCACCTGTATCCCTCTCCGATAAACTCAGGCTGACCCTCCCCCAACACTGACCAATAGATGGAACATATTGGAGTCCTTCTTCGTGTGGCAGTCCGGTCCTCTTCCTCTCTGCCTTCATTGGCATCCTCCGCAACACGGTTCTGATGAAAGAGTTACAAATCATCAACCAACTCCTCCCCTCAAGGACAAGGACATGGTTATGAATTTAAATGGTGGGTACTTGAACTATATTGCGTCCAAGGTTGCCGGATTCACCACTGCATAATGCATTATGCGTTAGACAAGGTTCAAAGGAGGTGCTCCTATGCGGCCGATGCTCATGCATCGGTTCAGCTCTTCACCTCTCCTATGCCCTCTGTTTCTATCATGACCTGACATAGCATGTGCATCCTTCTCCTCTCCTTTGGGTTCGGAGGAGGGCCAAGCTAGCCAGCCCCATCACCTCCTCCCTAGACACTCTCCAGCTATTTCCCCATTTCATCTTCTCGCTTACACTCACGACTGATCATGAGGAGATGGCATGCCCTCTAATTATTTTCTTCTATGTTGTGAATCTTGTGATGGTATCTCGGGTTTCAAAACGTATTTATGCCTTAAAGGAAGGTGAGTTTTCAAGTAGTTTTGTTGGTTGGCTACATTTTTGCCGGCTTTCATTGTGGGTTACTTATTGGTGCCAGTAGGTTATACAATGAAGATTCAGAAGTTCAATAAGCATGTGCTGTCAGAAACATACTTTCCGTATGTTCGGTGCCAATATCAAGTCTCTAATTTTGAAGCCATCTCAGAAGGGGATATGTTTATCATGTTAGCTTGGTGGTTCACTAACCAGTATCTCTATAATCTTTCAGTATAAGACTATGTTGAGAATGAGAACCAATAAGGGACTTTAGTCCCACATTGGAATATGTAGTATGAAGAGGAGTTGGAACCTCTATAAATAGCAAGTAGTAGCCCATCAATAAAATCATCCATTATTCATTTTCTACATGGTATCAGAGCCATAACCATCCACCCCTCTCCCCCCCCCCCCCCAAAAAAAATTCCCCTCACCCGGCTCCAGCGGCGCCCCCCCCCCCCCCCCCCCTCGGATCTTCACATGTAGTTTTTTGTTATAAAAAAAACAGTGTATTTCGAAGACAGAGGGATATCAAATGCTTTATTTGCTCCCCCTCTGTTCCTATATTATACCGTCTGGAATGAACAAATGCTTTATTTGTCTTTCCTTCTCCGATCTTCACATCAGGATCTACACGGAGAATGATCGTATTTTCTCCTGTGTCCTAACGTGTTCACTTTACATGCGCACGCCGGTGTTGGCCACGTTTATAGCACATTTGTAGAGTAGAAGACGACGAAGACGACGACTAGCAGTTAGCAGCCGACGACGAAGACGGCGACTAGAAATACAGTTGAAGAGGCCATGGATTCGATCGCTGGAAAACTGACAGCACAAGAGATGAAGGCCTTGGTTGATGATATCTTGTCGAAGAGATTGACCGAGGCGACCCCTAGTGTGACCCATACTGATGTGGATCCGTCATCCTACAAAATAGAGAAATTGTAAAAGCTGAAGACGAAGTTAGAAGGAACGTCCAACTACTTGAAATGGTCGCGGCAGGCGATGCGGACGTTGAAGGGACGTGGTTTGGTTAGCTATGTCAATGGCCAAACCAAGGCACCCGCTGATCCCTCCTCAAAGGAGTTTGCTATTTGGGAGATTGTCAACAACGTAGTGGCTGGGTGGTTGACAGCCTCCTTGACCGACCAGGTGTCGGGCAATGTAGAGACAATGGAGGGTGCTGCTGATATCTGGCGGACTTTGAAGGATATGTACTCAGGCTCGGGCAACCCTATGCGGGTTTTCTAACTACAGGATGAACTCGATAGGGTGGCCCAAGACGAACGTACCATCTCTGAGTACGCAGCCCTGTTGAAGAAGTACTGGTCTGATCTGGATCACTATGATCCTCTTGGGATGCACAAGTCGAACCGGCATTTGCGAAGCATTTTCAGACGTTCCTGGCATATATTTCGCGACAACGGATGATAAAGTTCTTGAAGGGGCTCAACCCTGTGTTTGAGCAGAGAAGGAATGTACTACTCGCACAACCCACGCTTCCAACCTTAGAAGAAGCTATAGCACAAGAAGAAGCTCGATTGAAGTTGATGTCCAAAAAGGGCTACTTTTAGGGGGAGCAAGTTGCTGTTGAAAAGTCTGCTCTTACCGCCTTCAATCAGCCTCCCTCTGCAGGCGGTGTTTGCCACAACTATGGTGACTCGGAACATTACATCAGATTTTGTCCAAAAATCCTGCGAGGTCAGTCAAATGATCGCGGACGGGGCCGTGGAGGACGTCGTGGTAGTAGAGGAGGATATGCTGGTAGAAGGAGAAATTATTTTGGAGGACACAAAGTAAATCTGGCGGAAGAAGGGGAAGACAATCAATTGGCTGATATAACCCCTCTTGATAGGGAGTTCATCGCGAGGTTTCGAGGCACGAAGCTGGGTTCAGACGACAGTCAAGTTACTCCTGGGACGTCATCTATCTCAGGGGATCACATCACTTGGTTTGCCCAAACCAGCACAGGTATACCTGCGCGTGCTCTTGCATCTGTCCATCGGCCAAGTTGGATTATGGACTCTGGGACATCTCGCCATGTCACGGGGTCCCGCGGTGAGTTCCAGGACTATACTCACATATCGATGTCGGAGAGCATTCAGACTGCTGATGGTACCTCCAGACCTGTAATGGGTAAAGGCACTGTTGCATGCACCCCTTCCCTCACTCTCACCAATGTCTTACATGTTCCATCGTTTCCTGTCAATCTTATATCTATTAGTGCCATTATCCTTGACCTAAACTGTATTGTTTCCTTTGACATTCCTACGGTAACTTTTCAGAAGAAGGGGACAGGCCGACGACTAGGGACTGGCACATGACATAAGGGGCTGTGGTACTTGGACAGGACCGGACTGGACGAAGCATTGGCATCTCTAGTAGCAGACGCAAAACTGGACGCTTCACGTCGCAGTATAGAAGACGAATTACTACTCCACCACCAGCGTGTCGGACATTCTTCCTTTAAAGTTATTAGTCGAATGTATCCGTCATTATATCAAAGGGCTAATAAAGAGAAGTTATTTTGTAATGCATGTGAGTTGGGAAAACATACCAGGAGCTCGTATGTGAGCTCAGGGAATAGAAGTTCCGCTGCATTTGATATGATACATTCGGAAGTATGGGGCCCTTGTCCTACAACCGGTATTAACGGTTTTAGATGGTTCGTCACTTTTATTGACTGTTATACCCGCGTGACCTGGGTCTACCTTATGAAGAATAAAAGTGACGTCCTTGAGGCTTTTCAAGATTTTTATCGTCGGGTGGAAACACAATATAACGTTAAAATTAAGTATTTCTGGTCTGACAATGGGACGGAGTATACTAATAAGAGGGTTGTTGAGTATTTATCTACTCATGGAATACTACATCAAACTTCATGTGTCTATACACCGGCACAAAATGGTGTGGCCGAACGGAAGAACAGGCACCTACTGGAGGTCGCACGGACGATGATGCTGGCTATGAATGTCCCGAAACACTTATGGGGGCAGGCTGTATTAACGGCCTCTTATCTCATCAACAAAATGACATCTCAGGTATTGGACTGGAAGACACCGTTGGAGATGCTTACTAGTGCAACTACATACACTGTTCCTCCGAAAGTATTTGGGTGTGTATGTTTTGTCCAAGATAATAGGCCAAGAGTTGGCAAACTGGATCCTAGAGCGGTTAAGTGTGTATTTGTCGGGTACACAGCGACTCAGAAAGGATACGCATGTTGGAGCCCAGTTGAGCGGAAGATGTTTGTTAGCATGGACGTTACAATCAGAGAACTGGAACTATACTATGGTTCAGATGCAGGTTCAGCGTTTGGTGACACAGACGTGAGGGGAAGATAATAAGTCCAAACGTGGTAGTCGGATCGGTCCCGTGCCCGATCGTAGAAAATTGGACGAAAGGGGGAGATAGCAGTGACTCTGATACGAAGAATGAAGAAGAAGATATATATGTTACGCAGGGAGAGACAAGGAAAAGGAGCTCCAAGTCTACAGAAGGAGACAACAGAAGTCCAGTACTGTGCTGTGCCCATTGCCTACTGTACCAAGTCCCTCGTCTACTCATGTCCCAACTCTTGAAGATGTTGCCCCCGCACTGAATCACTCTGATTCTGATGCGGATCTCTCTGACTTGGATGGTATGATCTCTCCACCACCTATTGCTCCCTTAAGGAGATCTTCTCGCATCAATGCGAGTAAGGCTCCTAGTTGTTATGATGATTATAAATATTACATTGCCAATTTCTTGTCTTATTCTAACATTTCTTCGAATTATCGAGCATTCATTGCATCGTTAGACTCTACTTCTTTGCCTAAGTGTTGGCAGGAAACAAAGAAAGATCCAAGGTGGAAAGCTGCAATGATGGAAGAACTTTGGGCACTAGAAAAAAATAAGACATGGAAGCTGGTTCCATTACCCAAAGGAAAGAAAACTGTTGGATGCAAATGGGTGTACACAGTGAAGGAGATGCCAGAAGGAAAAGTAGAGCGGTACAAGACGATGTTGGTTGCAAAAGGATACACACAATCATATGGCATCGACTATGATGAAACGTTTGCCCCAGTAGCGAAAATGAGCACGATAAGAACTCTGGTCTCTATTGCAGCAAACTATGGGTGGAAGCTATACCAATTAGATGTGAAGAATGTCTTTATCCACAGGGACCTGCAAGAAGAAGTGTACATGGAGCTCCTGCCAGGATGCTGCGCGACAGAATCAGACGGAGGGACGTCGCGTGGAAAAGTGTGTAAACTAAAGAAGTCGCTATACGGGCTCAAGCAATCTCCTCGAGCCTGGTTCGACAGATTCAGAAAGGCTGTTACTGGCATGGGATACCATCAAACAAATGCAGATCATACAGTCTTTCTTCAGCATGCAAGAGGCCACATTACTATACTTGCTGTATATGTGGATGATATAGTAATCACAGGTGATGATGAGGTCGAGATCACTAAGCTGAAATCAAAACTCGCGAAGGAGTTTGAGGTGAAGGATTTAGGAGCGATGAGGTACTTTCTGGGTATCAAGGTGTGTGACGGCGAAAAAAAAATTATTCTCTCACAAATAAAATACGTACTAGATCTGCTAAAGGAGACATGGATGCTGGGATGCAAAGCAGCAGTCACTACAATTGACCAGAAGTGCAAGTTGGGAGCAGAAGCAGGAGAGCCAGTTGATCGTAAAAGGTATCAAAGACTTGTAGGAAGATTGATTTATCTGGGGCACATTCATCCTGATATCTCATTTGCGGTGAGTGTAGTGAGTCGCTACATGCATGATCCAAGAACGGATCATATGGAAGCAGTGTTTCAGATCTTGAGATATCTGAAAGGGACGCCGGAAAAAGGGCTATGGTTCAAGAAGAATGGACGCATAGAAGTTGAGGGATACTGCGATGCAGACTGGGCAAGTTGCATAGACGACAGAAGGTCTACCACGGGGTACTGTGTCTTTGTAGGAGGAAACCTGGTCTCATGGAGAAGCAAGAAACAGTCAGTGGTAGCACGGTCGTCAGCTGAAGCAGAATACAAAGCAATGATTCTGGGAGTGTCAGAGTTACTGTGGGTGAAAGCACTGCTGACAGAGTTGAAGCTGGATAAGGGAGCACCGTTACATCTTCTGAGCGATAGTCAAGTTGCAATAAGTATAGCCAACAATCCAGTTCAGCACGACAGAACGAAGCACATCGAGATCGATCGATTCTTCATCAAGGAGAAGCTGGAACAAGGGATATTGAAGATTGACCATGTTCGCTCAGAAGAACAAGTTGCAGACTGTCTGACTAAAGGTCTTAGTTCATTGAGGCTGTCAAAGCTATGTAACAAGATGGGGATGATTAATATCTATCGCCCATCTTGAGGGGGAGTGTTGAGAACCAATAAGGGACTTTAGTCCCACATTGGAATATGTAGTATGAAGAGGAGTTGGAACCTCTATAAGTAGCAAGTAGTAGTCCATCAATAAAATCATCCATTATTCATTTTCTACAGACTACTTGGGGCATCCAAAAATGATTGAATCGAGATGGGTTCAGGTGAAGAGAATCACTTAGTAAGTTCCAAGGATTGGACAACCTAAGGATCCCTTAGATTGTGTTGAACCATTTGTTTGTGTGATGGTCAATGTCGTTACATAGATTCAACATAAGTTTGTGTGAGCTTACCTTTAACTCAAGCTCCTGGACTAGGTATCTGAGCTGCTCCTGGACTAGGTATCTGAGCTCATGTTTATGTTGTACAAGTTGAGCACGATGACTTATCATACTCAACTCGAGGAGGGAAAGAGAGCAGGCACCCTTTGATGCATCAAGAAAGGTAGAAAGAATGACACCAAGCAACAGCAGCATCCTAGCATCATCATCATCATCATGCATCATGGCAGTAGAGACCAGTAATACAAGAAATTAAAAAGCCAAACTGATCAAACAATTTGAGTTTCAGTCAGTTTCTGCTTTTGACTCTTTTATTTGTATTAGGAGCTGTATGTACATTTTCCCGATGGCAGTAGTTGACTGGAACTCTGGACAGGTAGGCATTCCGATGAGTCAAGTGCGGAAGTATGGTCAGGTTGAACCAACACTAATTCCAATGTGTTTTAGGATTTGTTTGCTCCTGGTTGCATGAGCTTAAAAGGACTCTGCCTAGCGGTCAACTGACGGTCTAGATTTCATAGCATGACCATCTCATGCTCATATGCTACCTTGACTAGGGTCTCACACCAACAAAGGGGGTTGGCATCAGGTCGACGACATGCATAAAAACTTTGTCAAATCTTTTATGGAGCTTTCTTATGCTCCACAAGTGACCCCACTCTGATCGGAGAAGGCTTGTATAATGACGATTATTATTGTTTAGGATTTGTTTCTAGGATTGTAGTAGTAGTTGTGTACATCTACTTGTAGTTTGAAACTTTCTGCGAGTTATTTATGTCTATCTTGTTGTACTCTGATTTATTATAATAAGAATTAACTCCTCATAGGGGGAGTATTGATATTCATACTTTTGCACTCTATGAAAATTAGGTGTTCCCACCATCACATCTCTTCTTCCACCTCCCATGCCTACTGCCATTTGAAACTCAACACTAAACAAATCCGGCAAGATTCAAACAGTTCACTGATATCTGTGTTGCACGGACAGGGATACGACAAAGACTTTCAGACACAGTGACATGGATTCAACACCTATTTTGGTATGTCCGAGTGTATCTTTGAGTGTCGGTGTTGTGTCCAGAACGTGTCCAACACTAACCGACATGGGCATGGCACATAGATTTTTGGAGTGTCCGTGCTTCTTAGACTGGTATCCAATATGAGACAGCCATCAAATCTTTAATGAGTCGACAACTATTTCAGCAATAGCCAGAACTGAGAATGCAGGATTCCTACCAACCATATCCAAATTATCATTATTAACTACCTTCAGACCTACATCATAAGATTCATGAGGGCCCAGAGCATATCCCAGAATTCATAGTATAACCATCATTGTGAAATTCATGTGGATAGAAACTTTCTCGTTCATAAGGCCTAGCTATGAACCACCTCTGAATGGCTAAATCCAGTCCGCTAGGATTGTCAAACTAATTGTCTTTACTTTCGAGTATATTCAGTTTCTGTTATTATTTAAGTCATTGGCCGTTAACTTATTCTCAATAAAAGATGGAGATCACTCTTGCTATAGGACTTGGCATTTTGCCGCCTTGTTAGTGTGGAAGAGTTGTGTATTGTATACGGCACAGTTTTGTTATCAAAAAGTCCACTTACCTTATATATTGCACCATTATGGAATGAGATCCCAGAAGATAGTGTCAAAGAATATATGACGGAGTGAAAGCAAATTGACACTCCAAAGTAACAAAGAACTAAGATGTAAAAGAGTAACGTGAAGTAAACGGACAGTAGCAATCAGTGAAAAAGCAGACAGAAATCACGATCAAAACAATCCGTAAATTTTGAGGGACTTGCAATAAAAGTTATATAGGGAAATCTTCCAACTGGTTGATCTTATAATTGCTTCATTATAAGAGAATGTTTGTGTATTTACTATTGTGATAACTGAGTGACGAAACTTTTCTGATGATTCCCTGAGATATTTGCAAGATGAGATTATAATGGTTCGCTGAAAAGGCAAATAGACATGGAAGTGACTCTCGGTACCTGTTTAGTCTTGGTGTCAACATCAGCATCAGAAGGATTTGAGCACATTGAACACTTATTGTTCCTTCATAGAAATGTGAAACATATGGAAATCAGAAGAGAAAAACATTGAAAGAATAACATATATCAGTGTTAACCAATCTTGAGGAATAAAAAGGTTTGCTTTCTTAAGGAAACATTTAATGGCATTTTTAACTGCTGACCTTTCAATCTGCCCCTGAAGTTCTTCGTATTTGGCCAAATCATCCTGATGACTATGCTTTTCTTCCTGAAGCTCATTTGTCAACATTTCTGCTTTCGTGTGCAGCAAACTTACTTCCTTTTCCAGTTCCGCTTTTCTTGATTCCAGTGACTTGTAGGACTCAGCCATACACTTCAATTGTGTCTCAGCTAAGCTGTTTGATTTCTCGCTAGCAGCCAGTTGCGATTTGAGTTTTACCAACTGTGTCTCCGTCTCCACCAATTGCAGCTTTGTTAGTTCCAGAGTTTCTTGACATCTGGCCAATTCTGTCTCCATGTTCTCTTTCTCCAGTTTCAGTTGTTCAAATTCCTTCATCGTGCATTTATGAGATGTAGCCTTCAAATCAAAGCCTACAGCAAGAGGCCCTTCAACCTCAGGATCCGAAGATGAAGGGGAAGCAGGAGCGCAAACTTCAGAGAATCTCTCTATTGCATGTTCATGCTGAGCCACTTTATTCTCCAACAATGTCACCTTGTCTATGCAATCAGAACTGTATCTTTCCCCTTCATTCCCCTTATCACTCAACTTAGTGGAACTGAGATGAGTGGTTTCAGACAATATATGGGACAAGGCCACAATGAAATCATCCAAACTTACTTCATTACAAAGAACCTTGTTGACAGAGGCGGAGAACTCCTCAATTTTCTCAGTTAGGATAGAGTCATTAGAAAACATACCTTGACTTTTTGAAGCTCCTTTACCAAATGATGAAACAAGAACAAGAATCTGCGAAATGGCATCCTTCAATTCATGATCCATGACATGATCAGTATTTGGTTTTGAATAGTTCACACTAACACCCCCCATGTCTTCATGACATTCTTTCTCCATACAAGTGTCGCTAATGGAATTCGTTTCATCGACAATACAATCCACAGAATGCTGAGGCAACTCTCGTTGTGCATCCTGCACAATTTCACAAATATCTCCTAAAAGCTTGCCAATATCAGTGTCTTCAGATTGTGATTCAAATAAACATGCTAGCTTTAATTGAAGAGTTGATGATGGTGAATCATTTCTATCTGAGGCAAGACTGTCCGATGGATGTTTCGCATTAGAAGGGTTTAAAGTTGGCGGTAACAACAAAGCTGATTGTCGTTCATTAGCACCCACAACATTTTGCACATGGGGCGACAAAGTAGAACCAACGTTTTTATTTTTCTTATTATCCACTGCACCATCTGAAATTATGATGCTCTCAGTAGCTTCAGTTGGTAAGCATGCTAACTTCTCCATCTCTAGGAAGTCGTCCATGAGTTCCAACTGATTTGAATTGTCTGTGTTCTTACCCTTGCCAAGCTTCTTCTCTTTCTTAATCTGTAAGACTTCAGACATTAATGCAGTAGCCAAAGACTCAGAACATCCTTCCGCATCTATACCATCTTCAGACATGGAGGTCAAGCTTGCTGGGTTGCTTTCATTTTCAAAGTGGATTTCAGTGATTGATTTCGTAGGACTCTTTTGTTGGTTCATGACAAGAACATGGGCTTCAATGCTGTGAAGCTTGCTAGCAGTATTAGCACACATGTTTCTCGAAGCTTGAAGCTCACTGTTCCGCTGTGACAAGGCTTCCTTCAGCATCTTCATCTCTTCCTCCATTGCTAGTAAGCGTGCTGTGAGAAATTCGTTCTCCTTACGGTAATGCTGCATGTTTTCAAGGGCAAAATCAGAGGGTGATGATATATGATGTGGGCTTGAACTTTTAGCAGGTGACCGCCGTGGTCTGGTGTCCCCGTAATCTCGGCCTAAATTCTCAACTTCTAGTTTCATTTGAGCTAATGCAGCAGGCCCAGGCAACCTTTTTCGAACAAGAGCACGTAATCTCTGGCATTCAGCTTCCAGTTTTGATATTTTTTTGATATCCTCCAAATGTTGCTTGTTTGCTACTTCTGCAGACCTCAGGCTCATGTTCTTCTCTTCATTGCGTATCTCAAGCTCCTTTGAGACAACATGTAGTTCATATTTCAACGAATCAACTTCCCTATCATATGTTTGTAAATCACTCTTCATCACTTCAATCTCAGCATCAGCTTGAGATTTTTCACCACTGATCTTCATCAACATATTGGAACGTTCTTGAAGAGATCTTGAGAGAGCGGCATTTTCAGCAGAGGACCTCAGGAGTTCTTGCTCGAAGTCAATGATTCTTGCTTCCAGCTGAGCCTTGGTATTTTCCAACTGCTTACTTTTTGCGAAAACCACATCATGTAGCTTTTGCTCACTTTGTTCTTTCACATTCCGTACCTGCTTCATGCATTCTTTTAGAGCATCATCGAGATGAGATGCTCGATTTTCAGCAGTAAGTTTCAGTAACATAACAGATTCCAGTTGATGTTTTAAAGCTAATGCTTCTGCTTCAGCCTTTTCCCAACCTAAAATAAATCAGGGAATTCAAGAAGAACCATCAGAAGTTAGGGACCAAAATAAAATAATGACAGGTATAAATTGGTTAGAAAGTCAATTGTTACAAGTGCTGGAATTGTCAATGTAAAAATTTGGTGAACAAAAAAATGTAAGGGTGACTGACAACATACGATACCTGAGACTGCTTCTTCTGCAACTTTAGCATGCTGTTTCACAAGATTATCTTTAGTGCTCATCTCTGATTGTGCTGAGGATAACTTATCATTTAAGTCGGATATTTTGGCATTTAAGTCAGCTATTCTGGCATTTGAGTCCTTCACTTGGACCTCCAGCTCAGTTAGCTGTTCGTAAGACTCCATAGAAATTTGTACATATTTTACAATTTGGCTGTCATCCTAGCAAAAGGTCAAATTGAACGAGGAGATAAAGCAATTAGTTTTGCCAAGTCTCTCGAAGATTAAATCAATGGAGTACTTCAGAAAATAGAATCTTCATCTCTGTATACACTGCCAGAATTGTTTGGATATAATGATACAATATTAAAATCAATTAAAATTTCCTCTGCACGAGTTAGTCAGCTTCATAGTAAACACTGAAAATATTGAAGAGGATTATTCGTAATGCATACAAGTTTTACCAGCTAATAAGTTAAATGAAGCCTAACCAATTATTACAAAAATGCATTTCATAATATCCTTTTGGATTTCAAATTGTTGCAGTAGAAGAACTGAAGGGTATACATAACGAATAACAAGCTTAGCATCATTATTCGAGTTAGCATATGAATCTAATAATCTGATGTATATTTGGTGGAAGGGCATGATTCGTGTTAGTATAGTCCACGGTTTAAAGTACTTAATAATAACACCAGCATTAATTCAAATGTAGAACCTGAGTGTGCATGGAACAAGAGCGTGATAATCTACTTGGTCCTGAGTTGGGCACAATATGGATAAGCTTCTTTTGGAATACTCAAGCAGAACGGATTATGTTACTAAAGTCCATGTCATGCTGTTTGAACTTGTGTGTTTGTGAGGTTTTCGTATACATATGTCTACACACACTAACACTAGTTTGGGAAATGTAGTTAAAAATAAGCTCAACACCTATAACAGGACCATAAAAATCAGCTTTTAGTCGAATATTTCAAAGTTTTTCATTTGAGTGGCATCCGTCCCTTAATGTTAAAACTAGCAACTCAATAAAAATGGCATCCCAGTGCCACTAGCCTTCCGCTTATCTTTCGGTCCTGCAATCACCCTCAAGTAGCCACCTACATCTGTGTTCACAAGAATTTCATAGCATGAATATAACTAACCTGATGCACTTTATTAAATGATTGATCATCATCCAAGCTTTTTCTCAAAGGAATGGGTTGGGTATGGTGCAAAGAAAACTCCATAAAAAATTTGATAAAAGTTCTTACATCCTGACATCGACCTTCCGTTATGGTGCCAAATTCCTAGCCAAAGTAGTTATGGAATAGTGGACATTGCCACATAACCTAAGATGTAAGTTGGCAGGTTGGCAACCCTATTTTGTTAGCTATGCAGTATAAGCTCATGCAACCAATGAGCAACCTCCAAGTTCCCTGGGACAAGAAGTAAGTCAAGCTATATGAATAGGTAAAGATGATTTGGGAATCTCTAATGGGAAGTGTGAAAACTGAAAACATAGGTTCATGGGCATATGGTAATCTGATAGGAGTTCATACTCCATAACTGAAAAGTGATACTTACCTGATAACCTCTCACAAAAGCTATCTATAAAGGTTACACGAAGAGACATCCAAAATTGATTTCTGATCCCGTGTGTGGCAACTGAACGTTGTCACCAAGTTACAAACAAAATTTATATGTTCCCCAAATTGTGCACTACCATGACAACCACTGATATGCTTTTACACATTTAACATATTAAAAAGAAGCAAGAGGAGGTTCCTTCCTAAACTACTACTCCATAGACTTTAAGGATCAGTTGTGCAAACACTTGCTCTTTCGAATTATGCCATAACACGTAGCAAACTTTGATGATAGGAAAGCAGCAACTCAGTTGAGAGAAAATCAACAAGAGTGACAAAAGAGTATAGTTATTTCGGTTTACATTTTTCCACAGGATCCTCAAAGAACTAAAGAAAGTTCCACTAATTATATATAAATATTTACATCTCTATATGTTCGATTCTAGGTATATGATACTATGATAGTCCCTTGTTATTTTTTTCTTTTGCAAGACGGAGAATCCACACTTTAGAGACAGAAGAGGGGGAAAAAGACCTGATCGGTTTGAGTGTCGCCTGAATTTGGCAAAGAAGCGATCCTGGTATCTGCGGCTCCTGATCCTGTTTTCTCGGAACTTTTCTTCTTCCAAGGCCAACTTCTTCTGTCCATTTTTCAATTATACGGCCTACACGAGCTGCCAAAAGTCATTTGATCACTATAACATCTAACCGAAATAAAGGAAGGCCACACAAAACCTTGAGCAGAAACCCAGATTGTGCGAGTCATATAAATCGGGGAAGCATACTAAGAAACCAATCGGTATGTATGAAGGCATATACAATAAGCTAGAAATAATGGACGCATATTGTCGGTAGAGAGCAGAATTTCACAGATAGCAGTGAGAGATCAAAGAGTACGACGACTATAGCTGAGATGTTAGTGGTAATGTAGATGCACAAACAACAACTAATAAACATATCGATGCAGATATCAAAATTTTCTGTAGCAACAAGCATATCGTGGCCAATCCCAACTCCCAAGAGAAACATCATAACAAGAAAACCAACTACACAAGAAAATAAATGTATATATACATATATATATAAACTTAGCCTACTAATTGAATTCTCGCAAATTATATGGGCAACAACTGGGCATATACATAGTCCTAACAAAAACAAAAAATGTACCATACGATCACAAACTATGGCGATTAAATAAATGCACCTACTAATTGAATTCTCGCTACAACAATCTAACCCGTCAGAAAAAGTATGGGCGACAACTGGGCATATACATAATCATAAAAACAAAAAAACAATACCATATGATCTCATAAACTATGGTGATTATATATATATATATATATATATATATATATATATATATATATATATATATATATATATATATATATATAAACCTCGCCTATTAATTGAATTCTCGCTACAACAATCTAACCCGTCAGAAAAAGTATGGGCGACAACTGGGCATATACATAATCATAAAAACAAAACTGTACCATATGATCTCATAAACTATGGTGATTAAATAAATGTGTATATATATAAACCTCGCCTATTAATTGAATTCTCGCTACAGTCTAACCAGTCAGAAGAAAAAAAAATATGGGCAACAACTGGTCATATACGTAATCATAACAATAACAACAAAAAATGATCATAAGCTATGGCGATTAAATAAATGCCTGCACATGAGTCCATCAGTGTAGCAAAACTAGAACCCAGAAACGAACGAACCGAAGAAAATGAGTCGAACCAAAATTGTGAGAAAAAACGAGGAAAACAAACAAACAAACATTGAAGAGCAGCAGCAGCAGACACGGAGGGGAGGAGGAATTGGCAGTTGCGAAATCTTAAAATGATGTGGGGGCAAACTGCACATGGCGGATTTAATGCTTTCCCGTCCGGCACGTTGCAGCCGGGTGGCAGTGTACTTCTTCTTATTCAAGCCGGTCCGTGATCTTTCTATTTGTTGCAGGTTGTGAGAAGGAAGAACAAATTGCAAATTTGAATGAAATGGCTTACCAAGTGGAGAGAGATCTCTATGAGAATGTTGAGACTTGAGAGAGAGAGAGAGAGCGAGCTTCTTCTTTTTTTGTTAGTTTGGAGTTATTGTTCGTTTGGTGTATGTTTTGATCTCTTTGTTCTATGGCAGTGTGTCTACTTATGGTAGTGGTAGAGAGCCTTGTTAGCAATTCGGCAAACGAAAAAAATTTGGGACGACAAAAATACAAGTATAAATTGGCTCAATACAAATAAAATACGTTCAAAATTTCGGTCAAATATTTGAAAAATGGAAATATTGAGGTTAAAAATTTCACATTCTTAAATATGTTGTCAAATTTGATTAATTAAACAGGTTTCCAGCACGTTTTTTGTGCTATATTTTTCAATAATTTATACGAAATACGTTTAAAACTTCACATATTTAAAATTTATGTACTAATTTAGATCTGTCAAAAGTACGCAAGTATCATACGTTTATGAAAGATACGAAAAAATTCGCGTATAATACAAGTTTTATTCGGGTGATTGCTAACAAGGTTAATAGAGAGCAGAGAGAGAGAATATGTTGAGAATGGTTGAAATTTTGTTGGATTTTAGTTATAGGTAACATAAAAAAAGGAAGAGGCTGGGGGAGTATCCAAAGAAGCTGCGTTTTTAAAAGGCTTTGTTAACATGTGAATAATTAAT
The DNA here is from genome assembly GCA_029216955.1 of Iris pallida. Lineage (NCBI taxonomy): Eukaryota > Viridiplantae > Streptophyta > Magnoliopsida > Asparagales > Iridaceae > Iris > Iris pallida. The sequence goes on along the minus strand of JANAVB010002199.1, from coordinate 26,349,495 downwards.
ACTTAATTTTTTTACTTTACAAATTGTGATTAGTATTTAATAAATATTTAAAAATTATATTAGAAAATGTTATCAAGATCCAATAAAAAAAAAATTCAATACAAATCTTTTTGCATCAAGTCTTGATAACATTTTCATGCAAAGAATTTTTTTATGCTTATTAGATGTCGATCATAATTTTTAAAATATAAAAATTAATTATCCTTAACATGTGTCCTTATGGCACATGTTAACAAAATCCATTAGTGTTTATATCCTGAATTTTATGAGGATTAATTAGTGTTTAGACCCTCGTATGTCTAATTAGAAAACTTGGACCATAAATTTTTTGATTTTGTTTTTGTTTTTTTCTACTATATCCTGAACATAAGTACAAGGACAACAACTAACACAAAATGGAAAGAATGGTACAATGAAAAATAATAATTCAGGGTACATATTTTTTCACTTTGACATGGCAGGACTTGAACTCTAAGTTGATATAAAATTCAGAATCTGAATGCAAATTGTCTTTTTTAAAACCGGGATAAATTATTGAGATGTATTTCTTTTGGCCATTTAATTGCTTCCTGTTATTAGGTTTGGTTAGGTTAGAACTGTCACTAGGTTACCGAATTCGATCATTTTCGATCTTGTATCTAATCAGTGTTGTGATCGATTCAACGGGTAAACTTATAGGATCATAGTCCTCAAAAGCAGACACCTACTTCTGAACTGATAAGGATTCAAGTCTACGTACATGATATAATCCATGATAATTAAGTTAATAAATTTGTAAAACGGTCCATTTTTTTCATGTTTAGTTAGTAGGACAGGTTTGTTATTCCCAAATAAATAAATATATATTCGAGTATGGATTTGGTCTAATTAGACATATCAGGATCCACCACGTTTGGTTTGCGGAATTGGAGCTTGGAAAAGAAAAATAATTCATTTCATTTGTTTGGAAGTCAAAGGAAATGAAAAGGAAATGAATTTGACTCCCAAAAGGAAGAAAAATATAAAGAAAATGGTTCCTTCCACCATCCCAAGAATTTGTTTTCCCCCCTCTAAGAATGATCACTTTTTCTCTCAATTTTCTTGATTTTTTCAAACACCGAAAAAATAATAATTAAAATTATAATTTTTTAAAGAAAAAAAATATTAAAGAATCAATTTTCTTTCCTTTCCTTTCCAAATGAGACCTTATAAAATTTGGCCAAGTTTTATCAAAAAAATAATAATAGAAACAGTCTCGTCTAACTTTAAAGTTGTCTCAATATTGAATTTTTAATATATTCTCTCTTTTCTTTCTAAGTTGTTATTGTGCACTTTCAAAATTGGCACTACATCCCTAGTCATAGAGCAATCATGCTAACCAATTCTAAACCCAATCCAATAGGTAATACGCCCCTAATCATAGAGCAATTTCAAGGTTAGGTTTCATTTTGGAGTTGGATGACAGTTGACATAACAAATCTTAAAATTAAAATTAATATTAAAACTAAAGGGTAAAGTGCATTTAAACCCTCCCTAGAATTGTCTCGTTTGTAAAATAAGACCTTTTAGAAAACTTAAGCAGTTTGCACCTCCAAAAAAACATGTTTTGTTTAGCATGGCCCTTATCCGTTAAATGGCCGTTAAGAATTAAAAAAAATAGAAACTACCTAAACCACCCCCCCCATCCCTACCAGCCCCTCCCTTCCCTACCTCCCCCCTCCGCCGGCGACCCGACCCCAACCCGCCCCCTCTCCGCCGGCGACCCGACCCCGACCGACCCCCCCCCCCCCCCCCCCCCGCCGTCGACCCGCCCCTCGACCCCCCCCCCTCCTCCCTCCGCCGGCGACCCGCCCCCCCGACCCCCTCCTCCGCCGGCCATCGCCGCCCCCCCTCCCCCTCGGGACCCGTCCCTACCACCGGAGAGAGAGGGGAGGGGCAAAATCGTCTTTTAAGACGTTTTTTAACGGATTTTAACAGCCCGGGGGGGTAATTTGAGCATTTTCGTAACGGACTGTCTTTTTCGGATCATCGAGTCTTTATTTGCATTTTCGTGACATCTAAGGATGGTTTAAATGCACTTTACCCTAAAACTAATATTAACATTAAAATAAACATTAACAATAAAATTAACATTAGTATTAACATTAAAATTAATATTAATATTAAAAATGGATGATAACTTTTTTGGGGGGGGTTAAATTTTGCCATGTCAAATGTCATATCAGTTGCCACAGAAGAAGAATTGGTTTAGAGGACAATTTGGAAGAACTAATAGCATTACTCTATGGAAATACAATATTACATCCGCCTTTCTAAGAAATAGTTTGATTGTTCGCAAATAAAAATCTGGAAATTGCTGAGAAACCCAATTTCGGGGTGGGCTTTTATGAAATGCCCACCCGCTGGATAAGTTTTATGAAATACCCAGAATTAAGTATTTTCACGTTAAATATTCCAAGATTCCCTTTTAGATGCCACCCGCTAGAAACTGCTATTTTTATAATACCGAAACTACCCCTCCGCGCGAATTGGTCATCTATATGTATTTGAATTCAAAAAACTCAGATCTGGATTGTGATTTTCGTCTTCTTCTTCTTCACGGGAAATCTGAATTCCATTGCTCTCATATTCAGCAGAGATCGCAAAGATCGTTCGTAGTTCGGTGTGTTTTTCTTCAGTCGAACTCAGATCATCGCTCGTCATCATCATCACCATCATCATCATCTTCATCGTGGAGACATTTGAACTCAAATCTTCAATTGTGGAGAGAAGATCTTTCTTCTTCTTTTCCATAAGAATTATCATCGCTTTGAAAGAAGAACGAAACTCTTTATTCCTGAAAAAACTAAATTACACGTTTTAACACTGGAAATGACCATTCTCCGTCTTAATTAGGACGGAGAATGGCATTCTCCGTCTTAATTAGGACGGAGAATGCCATTCTCCGTTTTATTTAAGACGGAGAATGCCATTCTCCGTCCTAATTAACACGGAGAATGACATTCTCTGTTTCCGTCTTAATTAGGACCGAGAATGTCATTCTCCGTCTTAATTAGGACGGAGAATGGCATTCTCCGTCTTAACACTGGAAATGACCATTCTCCGTCTTAATTAGGACGGAGAATGGCATTCTCCGTCTTAATTAGGACGGAGAATGCCATTCTCCGTTTTATTTAAGACGGAGAATGCCATTCTCCGTCCTAATTAACACGGAGAATGACATTCTCCGTTTCCGTCTTAATTAGGACCGAGAATGTCATTCTCCGTCTTAATTAGGACGGAGAATGGCATTCTCCGTTTTATTTAAGACGGAGAATGGCATTCTCCGTCCTAATTAACACGGAGAATGGCATTCTCCGTGTTAGAATGGTCATTCTTCTGCGTTTTAACACTAGAATGACCATTCTCCGTGATAAATTACACGGAGAATGGCATTCTCCGTCCTAATTAAGACGGAGAATGGTCATTCTCCGTTTAATTTAGCACGGAGAATGGCCATTCTCCGTCTTAATTTGGACGGAGAATGCCATTCTCCGTTTTATTTAACACGGAGAATGACATTCTCCGTTTCATTTAACACGGAGAATGGCATTCTCCGTGTTTCTAACACGGAGAATGGTCATTCTCCTGCGTTTTAACACTGGAATGACCATTCTCCGTGTAAATTAAGACGGAGAATGTCATTCTCCGTCCTAATTAAGACGGAGAATGGTCATTCTCCGTGTAAATTAAGACGGAGAATGCCATTCTCCTGCATTTTATGGTTAGCTGAAACTTTGGAGGGCCATAACTTTTGACTGGGAGGTCGAAACGAGGTCCCGTTTGTCGCAAAATGAGCGTATCGTCGAGGAGACTGAAAGTAACAGCTTCATCGTTAGACGGCCTTCCGAAATTTTAGATTCGCAAAAAAATGATGTTTGGACCTCCGTTTTAGCACTTTTGTCGTTCGTCCCGGTCTTTCCGAAATTTTTCGATGAGTTTTTGAAAATTTTTGAGGAGAAAACCTAGATTCGAAAGTGAGCAGCGTATGGAAGAAGATGGAGTATTGAAACGTTTTTTTAAGAGCAGTTTTGTGGGTGTTTCCAATAAATTAAAAGGAAGGGCAAAAGGGTCATTTGGAACCCGCTTTGGATAAGTTTCTCTAATTCTGGGCACGCGATGAAAGTTTTTTTAGCGGTGGGTTTTACATAAAACTTTTTTAGTTTTTGGGCATTTCATAAATCTTCCCAATAAAAATCACATGCATGCAAATGTTTACTGCAAGTAGCATTTATTTTTATAAGTGGTCTTGTAAATGTATCATTCCGTTAGCATGTAAATATTGTTGCCTTATTTATAAATTTATTGTTCGAATGATGTAATTATTTGGTCGTGACTTTGGCCTCGTTTGGTTCGCAGAATGGAAGGAAAAGGAAATCAATTCCTTGTCATTTTCTTTTCTTTGAAAAAAATTATTTTTCATTGATTTTCCTCTCCGATATTTGAAATTGCCAATGAATTTGGAAAGAAAATTGATTACTTTAATGTAGGAAAATGATTCCTTGCTTGGACGGATGGAATCACTTTCTCCCCTAATTTTTCTTCCACTGGAAATTATTTTTCTTTTCTCTTCAATTCGTTTGGCACCCAAACATATGAAAGTAATCACTTTCTTTTTCCAATCCGGAGATTCCGCGAACCAAACGAGGAACTCGTGTAACTAAAATAGTTGTAAGTAGCAACTATTTTGACCAAACAATCCCAATAGTTGGAGGAGGTGATACACAAAAAAAAAAACAATTTCTATCATTTAATCCGTGGGTTATGGTCTAGTGGTAACAATGGAGGCTCCGGCACGGAAGGCACAGGTTCGAATTCTCCCTTGACATTTGCCAAACCGGAAAAAAAAGATACCTCAAAAAAAGTCTATAATTTACATCAAAATAAAAATTAAAAATAATGCAACCAATATTATATATTTTGGACCAAATTGCAACATGGTATTTGTAAGAAAATTCACATCATTTCTTAACCTAATAAACATATTCTAATTAAGATGCTCAATAGGAGGAAAAAGAAAAAGGAGCATCATGGTGGTCGTTTAGGTCCAACATTGTCTATTAGGTCATGATTAGAGAATCATTAAGGACAGACTTGAATATTAAAGAACTAAGAATGGTTAGTTGACATGTCTATATCTTTCATGTTATTCTTCTCGAACCATCTCGCGTCCCATGCACGCATCTTCCTTTCCCTAACGGTCGTCTAACCTTGACTGCAGATTATTAGGGCTTTTCGTCCCAACATGGATTATTTTAAAATATTACTATTGGCACTCTTAAAATGTTTTTTTTTTTTTTTTTTTTTTTTTTTTTTTTGATAAAAGGCACTCTTAAAATGTTATCATGTTATCATGCACTCTTTCTTAATTTTTTAACATTAAGATTCTAAATTTGTCTCTGTATTAATACTATTGGCACTCCTAAAATGTTATCATGCACTCCTCCCTCCATATATGCACAAATTAATATCATATTTAATGCATTGGTATATTTGAAAATAAAATGATAGAAAATTAAAGAAGAGTGCAGGATGACATATTAGGAGTGTCAATAATAGCACCCTTATTTTAAACAGTACACAAATATAATTATCGACAAATCACAATTGATTTACTTATTCTCCTGTCTACAAAAAGTCATAAACTTCTCTGCAGCTCAAAACGAGAGCAGATATGTTGTCTCCATCTGCCATGGTACAAAATATTTTTTTTTCTCCTATAAAATTATGGATCAATCGCAATCAATATGATGTCCCATATTTTTATACGAGAGATGACAAAACGGGTATCTATCCGTTGCGGCGACCCTAATGATTGCCAAATGGCGACTCCAAATTGCAGCACGAGTGCACAGGACCATCTGGGGGTGCAATTGATTATGTGCAAATTAGCTGATGAGAGGAGGAACTGGTCTCCAAATGACATGTATATTACATATAACAAGCTGGCAAAAATGGGGCAGACCTAGAACTGATCGACGAAGGGTTCGGCCATCGGTCCCTGTCCAAGACGATGCACGCATGCGTTGCCAATGCCAACCGCTAGGCCAGTGGCAGTACTCCCATGCCAACATAAGTGGACACCAGGGCCGGCCCAAGCTACGGACGAGGTGGACGATCGTTTTTGACCCCCAACTTTAGAAGGTACTATAATTTTAAAATAGATCAGATATATTATAAAAAATAAATTCAAAACAAAGACCCAATCTGAAACATCGAAAAAGCCAGCGCTCAAATCTGAAAAAAAAAATACATATATGATTATTTTGATAGCTTAATTGATAATTTTACTTGTAAAAAAAAAAAAAAAAATTTATTTATGTGAGAAAAAGGACCAAATTATCGATTTTATCCTCCGTCCCATAAACCATAGGACTGGCTCTGTGAATTCCTCAAGGACTATATTAACAATGTGGCTAACATAGAGTATGTGATTAGGTGATTTTAATAGTGGATTAGAAATCTTTAAACTAACTAATGCACTAGTCTATAGTTAGTAACTGTTCTTTTTATTAGGTTGTTTGACTTTGACTATGATCATTCAAACATAAATTAAGGGTACAAAGCTCCTTTTTTTATTTATGTTTTTCTTTACAATGGACTAGTATGATTTAAGAAAATATATTAAAGACAAAATAGTATGATTTAAGAAAATATATCTAAAAAAGGCGCACTTGGCACGCTAATTATAAGTCTCTAAAAGTATAGGCAAAAAATAAAATAAAATTAAAGACATAATAGTATAAAATCCATGGTATAAATGCTAATTATAAGTCTCTAACAGTACAGACAAAACTCAAAACTTGTCCCCGACATGTGCAAGTCAACGATTTGTGATTTTATCGAACGATTGCAAAATATCGCGTTGTGTATCGATAGTTTTAACTGTGTTGATATAGGCTCGTATCTTTTCATGTGGACCTCAAATCATCGTGACAAGATCGTACTATTATTCTGAAGATATTTTTTAGTGAATTTTGCTACACTTTGGAGCTATATCCGTGGGATAAGAGAGTTACCGAGTTTATGTGATTTTATGTTCAACAACTCAAGTAGCGCATCCGAGGGAACCGTTGAGTTAGTAAGCATATGACATTGATTGGCATTCAATTTGGACAAATACTCCAATTTGGACCATGTACTCGTGTACTCCAATTTTTTATTTTTTATTTTATTTTATTTTATTTTTTATTTTTTACAAAATGAGACAAGTTAGTTTAAATGCCCAAATTTAAAAAGATATGCCAAAGATTACCAAAGGACGCCTTGAACTCACTGTTACACTCACATTAAATGGCGGAGCTTGACTAAAATTTTTCAGGGACAATATTTTTTTAGAGGAACAAATTATTTTTTAGAGGGCCACATTGTATTTCTGAATGTGGTAATATATAAAATTTATTCTTTTACAATAAAATGAGGGAGGCCATGGCCCCCCTTTGTTCTCACTAACCTCTGCCACTCCTCAGATTTGTGATCCGAGCATCCAAATGCAAAATCACATAAATTGGACGAAGGGATGAATACTCCGAAAAAATATTACAAAACTTGTTAAAATTACAATCACAGGATAAAACGACGCTTCAAATCCAACATCGTATGTCTCGTTGCAGTTTGAGGTCCGCACGAAAAGATGCACAAAAAATATATTTCACTTATATTGTAAATAGAGTTATATAAATATAAAAGAAAATTATATGCATAATTTAAAAAAATTTGAATGCTAGGCCCTACAAAGAATACCCCCCTGCCCGTGTGGCATAATTTGTGTTGAATACGCTTAGATGGTCTGATGTGTTATTTAAACTTTTAAAAAAAATCAAAAATACATTACTCCGTCTAGCATATTTTATCCAATTATGCTATTACAGTATGTACATGCGCGCGGCCGAGGACGCCGGAGGGGATGGCTGGAGCGGTAGGGGAAAGGAGGAAGACGTCGGCGGTCTCCGATGACGACGACGGTAGCAGAGCAGCCGCCGGAGGACGCCGGAGGAGGGGGGAGAGAAAGTCTGCGTCGACACCACTGCTGTCGGAGGACGTCAGAGCAGAGAAGGAGAGAGGAAGTCTACGGCGGCAGAGGAGGGTGGTGGTGGCGACAGCTCCGACATCTACGGCCGCACGCATGCATCGGCTGTGCACACGCGCGTGCCAAAAAGAATTTTCGTATTGTATCACTCAAGTTTCTTCTTCTTCTGTTTTTCTTTTTTTTTTTAAATTTTTTCTCCACGTCTAATTTGTCTCAATTTCATTACTGTAGCAAAAATTCTCTGTTAAGAAAAACAATATATAATTTTTTAAAAAAATCTAGGAAGCCATAAAAAAAAACCTAAACTTGAACCAATTACAAAAAAACGTTTTAGCCATGGACGAAACATCAATTTGATTTTGGTACCAAATGGTCCATTTAACTGTACCACCAAATCAATCCGACAAAAGCAAAAGCAAAGGCAACCAGACCACCACCAAATCGTGGTTGAGCCATTGATTGACTCCCCCAATCAAGCCGACGGTCCCTATCATCCTCGCCTAACTTCTTAATCCCATATATATCATCGTGTATACATAGGACTGATTCAAGAATAAATCAGACAAGACTTCAGATTTGGACAATTCTTTTTGTTTAGAACAACCTTTATGTTCAGCGTAACTCCAGTAGAGATCGAAATCGCAGATGACCCTCAAGAATTGATCAACAATAATGATCAATGTACAGCTAAAAATAGTTCTGAATAGGATAATCCAAATTTTTGACCGCCCTGATATCCATATGAACTATCAGGGCCGGCCCTGAGGTAAGCCGGATAAGGCTTGGGGCTTGGACAACCCTCCTCTGCTAGGGCAACCCCCAAGGTTCAGCATTATCCTACCAAAGGTCAGGGTCACGAATGACCACCAGAATTAGCTGACAACAAAGGTCAAGGGGCAACCAAAATTAGCTCTAGGATTGGACAACCCAATCCTTCAGACCGGCCCTGTGAACTATAAACAAAATGTAACACCGCACCAACTGTCAACTGTTTGATGCGTGCATTAAATTGGGAATGAAGCTACCAACAGCCAAAAAAAAATATATATGTTTTTTTTTTTTTTTTTTTTACATGGACGTAGTCCATTATTTTACGTCGGTCGAAGCTGTGTTTTTGTACAGTAGCTTCGTGTTTACTGCACGAGACGACGAGAGCGGCGGTGTTCCCTACGAGAAAGCTGGAAAAAAAAAAAAAAAAAACAAAGGACGGACTTCCAACTGTATTTTTTCCAGGCGCGTGGGGGGAAGTGGAGGGAACCCTATGCGAGGGCTTTTCGGTCAGGACGGAAAAGTGGATGGCACGCGTACTATTGGGAGCTACAATCTTAACTCTTAAGCGGGTCCACGTCGGGTTACTCGTTGTATAATGACAATAATGCCCTCGCAAGGTTAGTTAAGTGATTACTGGACAACTGAATTTCTCGGGCTCGATTTAAATTTATTTATTCTGTCAAGAAGACTTTGGACCGGATATCGACTGGGTCAAGGTCCCAAAGTGATAATGTCATTGGTTCAGCCGACGTGTTAACAGTCGGATAACCTGCAATATCAACCGTGTTGTTTGAATGAATTGAAGTCTTGGGACAATTACAAAATATGTCTAAAAATATAGACATCAAATTATATATAAAAAAGAGAGTTAGATTTACAATCAAATTTGGTTGTAAATTTTTACAAGCACCATGTGACCATTGATAATTGGTCCTTCATCTTTATCTCCACGAGAGAGGAGACAAATTATCAACCGCCATGTGACGGTTCTAAAGCTTATAATTGACTGTAAGCATAGCCATGACATGAATTGAGAATAAAATAACATTTTTTTAATATAAATTTTATATGTGCAACACAAATTAATGGATACTATTGTAAATAAAAATGATACAATGGTAGTTAAATAAGCATTTAAGAATAAAAATAGATTTTACTGAAGAAAGCTTCAAAAAAACATACAATTGATTGATGTTGCTGAGGATATAGCCCTAAATAAAGTTGAAAGAAAAAAAATATCAAAAGAAGGTATCCTAAAAATTTGATAACAAAGATTTGTTGTTGCAGATAAGTTGTACCAAAGACATCATAAGTAGCCATACTTTAATGGTGACTCGGATTAGTTTATGCCAATCATTTAGTTCGATTCAGATATTGCGAATTTGCGATGTCAAATTTAGTTTTTCTTTTTCTTTTTTCTTTTTCTTTTTTTTTTTTGAATGCAAAATTTGATAGAATTCTCTACAAAATACAACTCTAAGAACATATATCTAAGAAAACAGGGATTGGATCTCTCGTAAAAAGATGTTGAATGGGCCGGTTCGAATCAGTCCAGGCACAGCATTGATCAGGCATGGACTGGGCCGAGCCATCTCAGTTAAGAGATCCGGATAGAACGAGACTCGGAGAGAAATCCAAACTCAGCTCGGTTCGTAATGTCGAAAAATAAAATGGACTTAATTTAACAAACAAGAATATCCGACTATTTTACGTACATCTATAAATTTATGTTAGATTATAAGATAATATTTGCAATGTAAATATGATCCATACCTATAAGCCCAAATGTAGACACTATATATATTGTAACAAACCCTAGCAATGAGAATAAGGCATTATTATTTTCTACATGGTATCAGAGCCTCCCGAAAAAAAATCCTAGCCACCATTTCCCGAAAAACCCTAGTCTGCTCCCGCGCCGACCGCGCCCGCGCCGACCGCGCCCAGTACAGATCTGATCCGGCGCCGACCAGAAGGTGCCCATCTGCTCTTCTTCCTCCCGCCAAGCTTCTCAGCCGTGCCTTTAATTAAAAGCACGCAAGCAAAGAAAACTCAGCCGTGCCTTTTAAGTGCTTTCTTCCCAAGCAATCCGCTACTGAGGAGTGCTTGCTTCCTTCTATGCATTGGTCCCAAGCAAGCAAGCAAGAAGATTTTTTCTTCGGTTTTATTGCTTTTAGGTTGTCATTATGTACTTATTTCTCAGCACAAGCCTTCTGTGAAGAGATCAATATATATATATATATATATATATATATATATATATATATATATATATATATATATATATATCTTTTATCTCTTTCGCAGATTCGTCGGAGTTGTACAAATTTTTGTACACCCGACATCCACTTTTGTACACCCGACATCCACTCGCCCCTACGCGCCAGATCCGGCGCCCATGATCGCGGCCGATTCGCCGCCGACCCCGTCCATCAGCGACCGATTCGTCGGAGTTGTACAAAATTTTTGTACACCCGACATCCGCGATGGCAGATGATACTGCGTCCAGCTACTCCGTCGCGACTGGCGGTGGAAGTGCACATAACCCAAATTATCCTAATCCGAATGATCCATATTTTCTGAGTTCTGCTGATCAACCAGGAAATATCATTACTCCTATTGTTTTTCGTGGACCAAACTATGCTGAGTGGTCTAGGTCGATACATCTCTCCCTGATCTCTAGGCGAAAGATCACTTTTCTGGAGGGTACTGAAGTCAAACCTGTTAATGATGCTAGCAAATTGCTTGATTGGAGATGCGTGCAAGTGCTATTGGTTCAATGGATTCTTAATATCATTGGTCCGTCTCTGAAGAAATCTTTGCCGTACTTTGAGGAGGTTTATCCATTGTGGAACTTGTTGGCGAAAAGATTTGTTGTTAGCAACGGCACTCGGAAGCAACAAATTAAGGTGGCTTTGGCCGAGTGCAAACAAACGTCGTCGACGTCTGTGGAAACCTATTTTAGAAATTTGCAGTCTTTGTGGGATGAACAAGCTGCTTATTTTCCATTGCCTACTTGTACCTGTGGTGAAATTGCTGCCAAGCTACAGGCTATGAGGGATGAAGACCACTTTCAGGACTTTATGTATGGGTTGAATGCTGAGTTGTATGGTCATACCCGATCTAATCTTCTGGCTCAGGATCCTCAGCCAAGTATAGATCGGACATACCAGGCAGTCCGTGAGGAGGAGGATATGCAAAAATCTCAGATCCAATCTGCTAATGAGGAGGTGATGGCGCTGGCTATCAAGTCTTTACCTCGTATTTCTACTACTTCTAATAGTAGAACCTCAGATTCCAGGAACAAATCAGGTATGGTCTGTACTCATTGCAAGAAAATAGGTCATGATGTTGTAACTTGCTTTGCCAAGATTGGCTATCCAGAGTGGTGGGAGACTCGTTCTCGTCGTGAGGGCGGACGTGGTGGTGGTAGTGGCAGAGGGCCGGCACCACCACAGAGACGTGATGGGGGACGTGGTACTGGTGGCGTAGGGGTTGTTCATCATGTCGTCGCTGCTAGTCATGGTGTCTCTGCTGGTCTTGCTGGGAGTTCGGCGGATATGATGCATGGAGGGTATCCTTCACCACTCTCAGGTGAACATTGGCAGAAACTGATGATCTTGCTGGGTAACGACGATTTTTCCAACCATGGTTCTTCAAACTCTGATCGTCTGATGGGTAAGAATTCTTCTGTCCCTTGGATATTCGATACTGGGGCTACTCTTCATGCGACAGGCTCTCGTGACTGTTTAGTTGATTATTTTTAGGGCCCTGTCCGTCCTGTGATTTTGCCTGATGGGAGCACTATTGAGGCTGTTCTGAGAGGCAAAGTATTTTTGACTGCTTCGTTGGTATTGACGGATGTTCTTTATGTTCCGACATTGACTTGCAATTTGATTTCTGTCTCCCAATTAATTGGTGCCAGAAATTGTGATATGTTATTTACTCCTGATTTGTGTTTTGTTCAGGACCGAAGTACGAGGATGGTGATTGGAGCAGGTGAACAAAGGGGTGGACTTTACTTCTTGGGGGAGGTTTCAGCTTCTTTGGCTTCGGTGATCCTGGCATGCAAAGAGAATGATTCTGAGGTTTGGCATAGTAGACTGGGGCATCCCTCAGATAAAGTAATTAAGACTTTACCTTTTCTCTCTGGTAGTAGTGTGTTTTCTCATAAGGCTTGTGATATTTGTCATCAAGCTAAACAGACTCGTGATGCCTTTCCTGATAGTAGTAGTCGTGCTTTGAGATGCTTTGAACTTATACACTGTGATCTGTGGGGACCATATCGTGTTCCGTCATCTAATGGGGCACGATATTTTTTTGACTTTGGTGGATAATTTTTCTAGAGCTGTTTGGGTTATTTTGTTGACGGATAAGTCTGCTGTTTATTCTATGTTTCTTAAATTTATTGCTATGGTGAAGCGTCAGTTTGGGGCTGATATACGTCGTGTATGGAGTGATAATGGCACTGAATTTTATTGTTTACGAGATTATTTTTCATCTCAAGGTATATTGTTCCAAACATCCCGTGTTGGGACACCTCAACAGAATGGAAGGGTGGAAAGAAAACATCGACATATTTTAAATGTAGCAAGGGCATTGCGATTTCAGGATTCTCTTTCCGTAGATTTTTGGAGGAAATGTGTTCTGGCTGCATGTTATTTGATAAATAGAACCACTTCTAGTATCTTGCATTTTAAGTCTCCTTATGAAGTTTTATATGGCTCGGCTCCTTCGTATGATCATCTACGTATTTTCGGTTGTCTGTGCTATGCGTATGATTTGAAATCCCGACATGATAAATTTGCAAGCATGAGCAGAAAATGTATCTTTGTTGGGTATCCACTTGATAAAAAGGGATGGAAACTGTATGATTTGGAGACTGGTAAATTTTTTGTGTCCCGTGATGTTACTTTTTATGAAAAAGAATTTCCTGGGTGTGACTCTGCTAGTGAGATATCTTCTGCGACACGTCATACATCTGTCGAAGTGTCAGGAGACGATATAGAGGCTTTTGGGATGGTGCCGGCTACGGTTGCTGAGGCCGGAGTGTAGTGCCCCGCTCCTCGCGGTCCACTATGTAATACCTACGGCTTGTTGACTCAGTCATGAACTGAGTATTTGGTGAAACTTTTGCCGGTATCGATTGATCACGGATGAAATGCAATGAACCTTTCCAATTGATGGATTGGCTTCTATTGAAATGAATCCAAGAGTTTTGCTGAATGTTTTCTCTCGCTGCTTGGTTTTGATGAATGCGTTTTCGTGTTGGTTTTCGATGATTGGTTTTCATTGTTCGCTTTCATCGCATTTCGCATTCATTCCGAATCTTGAGAGAAAGAGACGAAGTATGCTAATCAACTGTTGGTGCCATTGTAGGCCACGTGAATTGTTCGTGAACGGCGCGTGAAGTCCCTCCTTCTCTCAACTAAGATTCATTTCGGTGAGTTGCTTCAACCGAACAAACATTGATCTGTACGCCTAAGAAAAATGATCTCTAGTCTACTCTGTTGCCTTGTCCCAATGATCAACGATACCACATCCACAAAGGATAATAGAAGATAATTGAATTGAATCAAATGCAAGAATATGTGTTGCTACTCTATCTGCTCGATAAGAATGATCATCTGCTTGTCATCAGTATGCTTGAAAATGTAGACATGTACAGACGAACTTGTACGTGTTGAGATAAACCTGAAGGCACGAAACAAACGTGTCGTATACCTGTGCATAAGTCCAAGTGTGTCTCATCTGATAGAACGGCTAGAGCATGCATTTGGTCTCGGACAACTTGTATACAAGGAATTATTTGTCTCTCGGGTGGTATCTGGGGGCACCTGGAACCGCTCGGCCTAGGAGAGATTATGAGCACACTGGGTGCAAGGACCCATGTTAAAAGTGTAGCCGATATCTGAGTCCTTAGCGACGAGCTGAACCAAAGAGTCACAGCGGCTAATCATGGGGATAACCCATGGACCATCATGTAGAATAGTCCACCTGCATGATCCGAATGACAACTTCAATATCTGCAAGAATGAATCATGAATTACTCATTATGCTTTTTGTGCTAACGTGGTTTTGTGCAGGGATGACTGCCGGCGAGGGTAAGTTACTTATGATATATTCTACTGTCATGTTCTTATGAATTGTTAAAAAGAACCTAGACAAGTAGAAAGATCACTAGTAAATGTTAGCTCAATATATTGATTTAGTGCAGAGATTTACGAGTTCGGCCAAAAGCCGCTCGCCAGTACATGATGTGTGCTGACCCACGTTGTGGGCATCCTTTTCAGAAAGCAAAGGAGACAGGGGGATTTTCAAGGAGGCACTAAAGCTCGTCTAGCCCAGTAGAGCTGCAGACTGCCTCGAAGCTTTCTTTTATTTCAAGTCAAGTTCAAGTTTCTTTTCCTTCTGAAGGTGTCTTTCAATTCCAGCTTGTAATAAAGGGATATCATGTATGGACATTGTGGCTATTTTCAAAAGAGTGTTTCAAAGAAATCATGTAGCCAAATTATAAGGCAAATCTGGGTTCGCAAAGCTTTGTACTTGTATTCCAATCAAGCTATGAATAAAATGAGTATTTCCATTTCAAATCTCTGTGTCCAACATTTGGTTTTCTGCAATGGGTGCGTGCGTGTGTTTTGCTTGACTAATGGGTGCGTGCGTGTGTTTTTGCTTGACTAGTTGTTTTTGTGCAGGTACATGGCCTTGTGTAAGTGCAACTTAGGCTTGCACGGCATCACGCCTTAGCGAGGACGATCGATCCCGCAGGGATCCAGGCAAGACGGACGACCCTAGCGGGATCGGGGCGTGACAAAGTGGTATCAGAGCACAGCTTTACGTCCTTGGCCTCTTGCAAATATCAATTTTGAAAAAGTATATAAAGTACTTTGACGGCTTTCAAAAATGTCCCGATTTTGAGTTATGAAAACCAATGCCCCATACAATAAGTCCATAATATTTTATGAGACTGACAGAAGTTACACTATTTTGTAGAGAAATGACTCCTCCTCGTGCATCTGGCTCGACCGATGCGGTGGAACGGATCATGGCAATGTTAGAGTTACAGAGACAGGATAATGAGGAACGAAATCAGATACACCAGGCCCGAGCGGCTGCCCAACAAAAGCAGTTGGATGCCTTGACCCAGCTTGTCACGGCGCTTGCGAAAAATCAAGATACCACCGCAGCGACGCAACCAACGGGAACGCCCGAGATCGAGCCCGTAGAGGGTGATGAGCCCCAGCCAGCGCAAAGGCACACTGTCTTTAGGCCAAAGGACTTCTTGGACCCGAAATCTCCGAAATTTGAAGGCAGGACGTCACCCGACAAGGTGATGGACTGGATAGATAAAATGGAGAGTCTGTTCGCGTTCATAGGAGTTCCAAGTAGCAAAAAGGTAGTTTGTGCCGTTATGCTCCTACGGCTGCGGGCGAAGGATTGGTGGAAGACGAAGAAGCCGACGCTACTCGCAACGGCTAGGAATGGGAAGATCTCATGGGCCTTGTTCAAGAAGGCGTTTCTGGATCAATATCTGCCTCCAGCCATGAGCAAGAAGATGGAGGATGACTTCATCACACTGAAATAGGGGAATATGTCCGTGGAGGACTATGAATCTGAATTTGCTAAGTTGGCAAATTTTGTCGCTGCTTTGCTCCCCACGGAACAGGCTCGCATAAATCGATTCGTTGATGGTCTGAATTACGACATCCAGTTAAGTGTGCTGAATCGAGAATACGAGTCCTATTCTCAAGCCTTTGAGGCGACGCTACAGGTGGAACAGTTCCAGCAGAAGAAAGCGTCCAACAAAGCGCAGAATAGTCGGAATCAGCCCGCCAAGAGAAATCATGACGGAGAGAAAAAGACCGATGGGGAACCACAAAATGAAACAACCTGTACCCACTGCGGTCGACGAGGGCATACGAATGAAGAATATCGCTTTACAAAAGGTTTGGTATGCAGTCACTGTGGAAAGCATGGACACACCAAGGAAGACTGTCGTTCCGCAAATCACGCTTGTTTTCGTTGTGGCCAGCAAGGTCATGCCATCCGAAATTGTCCGAAGAGAAATCGGAATAGAGATGATAACGAAGAGCGTGGGCAGCTGCCAGGCCCACCGCCGCTTCGAGACAATCCGCAGAACCAGCCACAGCGGACTAATGCGCGCGTCTACAATCTCTCTACGTTGCTTGACCCAGAATGCAACACTAGTGGAGGTGAGTTTTGTTTCTTAAGTTTTGAGGACAAAACTTTTTCTGGGTGGGTTATTATGTAGTGCCCCGCTCCTCGCGGTCCACTATGTAATACCTACGGCTTGTTGACTCAGTCATGAACTGAGTATTTGGTGAAACTTTTGCCGGTATCGATTGATCACGGATGAAATGCAATGAACCTTTCCAATTGATGGATTGGCTTCTATTGAAATGAATCCAAGAGTTTTGCTGAATGTTTTCTCTCGCTGCTTGGTTTTGATGAATGCGTTTTCGTGTTGGTTTTCGATGATTGGTTTTCATTGTTCGCTTTCATCGCATTTCGCATTCATTCCGAATCTTGAGAGAAAGAGACGAAGTATGCTAATCAACTGTTGGTGCCATTGTAGGCCGCGTGAATTGTTCGTGAACGGCGCGTGAAGTCCCTTCTTCTCTCAACTAAGATTCATCTCGGTGAGTTGCTTCAACCGAACAAACATTGATCTGTACGCCTAAGAAAAATGATCTCTAGTCTACTCTGTTGCCTTGTCCCAATGATCAACGATACCACATCCACAAAGGATAATAGAAGATAATTGAATTGAATCAAATGCAAGAATATGTGTTGCTACTCTATCTGCTCGATAAGAATGATCATCTGCTTGTCATCAGTATGCTTGAAAATGTAGACATGTACAGACAAACTTGTACGTGTTGAGATAAACCTGAAGGCACGAAACAAACGTGTCGTATACCTGTGCATAAGTCCAAGTGTGTCTCATCTGATAGAACGGCTAGAGCATGCATTTGGTCTCGGACAACTTGTATACAAGGAATTATTTGTCTCTCGGGTGGTATCTGGGGGCACCTGGAACCGCTCGGCCTAGGAGAGATTATGAGCACACTGGGTGCAAGGACCCATGTTAAAAGTGTAGCCGATATCTGAGTCCTTAGCGACGAGCTGAACCAAAGAGTCACAGCGGCTAATCATGGGGAAAACCCATGGACCATCATGTAGAATAGTCCACCTGCATGACCCGAATGACAACTTCAATATCTGCAAGAATGAATCATGAATTACTCATTATGCAAATTGTGCTAACGTGGTTTTGTGCAGGGATGACTGCCGGCGAGGGTAAGTTACTTATGATATATTCTACTGTCATGTTCTTATGAATTGTTAAAAAGAACCTAGACAAGTAGAAAGATCACTAGTAAATATTAGCTCAACAAATTGATTTAGTGCAGAGATTTGCGAGTTCGGCCAAAAGCCGCTCGCCAGTACATGATGTGTGCTGACCCACGTTGTGGGCATCCTTTTCAGAAAGCAAAGAAGACAGGGGAATTTTCAAGGAGGCACTAAAGCTCGTCTAGCCCAGTAGAGCTGCAGACTGCCTCGAAGCTTTCTTTTATTTCAAGTCAAGTTCAAGTTTCTTTTCCTTCTGAAGGTGTCTTTCAATTCCAGCTTGCAATAAAGGGATATCATGTATGGGCATTGTGGCTATTTTCAAAAGAGTGTTTTAAAGAAATCATGTAGCCAAATTATAAGGCAAATCTGGGTTCGCAAAGCTTTGTACTTGTATTCCAATCAAGCTATGAATAAAATGAGTATTTCCATTTCAAATCTCTGTGTCCAACATTTGGTTTTCTGCAATGGGTGTGTGCGTGTGTTTTGCTTGACTAATGGGTGCGTGCGTGT
Source organism: Iris pallida (assembly GCA_029216955.1). Taxonomy (NCBI): domain Eukaryota; kingdom Viridiplantae; phylum Streptophyta; class Magnoliopsida; order Asparagales; family Iridaceae; genus Iris; species Iris pallida. The sequence goes on along the minus strand of JANAVB010002199.1, from coordinate 26,330,789 downwards.
GTTTTTGCTTGACTAGTTGTTTTTGTGCAGGTACATGGCCTTGTGCAAGCGCAACTTAGGCTTGCACGGCATCACGCCTTAGCGAGGACGATCGATCCCGCAGGGATCCAGGCAAGACGGACGACCCTAGCGGGATCAGAGCGTGACACGGAGTGGTTGCTGGTGGCTCGGCACCGAGTAGCCAGGATGCACAGGTAGATGCAGAAGTATTGACAGGAGAGTCCGCTGGGGGTGATACAGATACTACTAATAATACAGGGGATACAGTGTTGCCAGAGGTGCCCGACGAGGTAGTATTGGGAAGAGGAATGCGAAAGAAATCACAGCCAGTGCGATTACAGGATTTTGTGACAAATGTTGTTCGAAGTAAAAGTCTCCCCTTCACCACAGTTCATCTGTTCCCGTCATTTCCTCAGGTACTTCGTATCCTCTAACACAATTTCTAAGTTATGACATATTTACTGCTGGACACAGAGATTTTCTTGCAGCTATCACTGCAGGTGTTGAGCTTACTTCATATTGCCCGGCCTCGCGAGATTCGGGTTGGCGCACGGCTATGCAAACTGAAATACAGGATCTAAAAAATAATGGAACAAGGAGTCTTGTCGATTTGCCTCCTGGGAAGAAAGCATTGGGAAGTAGATGGGTGTACAAAATAAAGTACAAATCTGACGGAAATGTTGAGCGCTTAAAGGCACGGCTGGTTGTGTTCGGTAATCATCAGGTTGAGGGGATCGATTATTCAGAGACATTTGCTCCAGTAGCTAAGATGCCTACAGTTCGGGTGTTCTTGGTTGTTGCAGCTGTGAGAGGCTAGACTTTGCACCAGATGGATGTGCACAATGCTTTTATTCATGGAGATCTGACAGAAGAAGTGTATATGGAGTTGCCGCCAGGTTTTTCGCATAGTGAACCCAACAAAGTGTGTCGCCTGCGTAAGTCTCTATATGGATTGAAATAAGCACCGCGTTGTTGGTTCGCTAAGCTTACTGCTTCGCTGATATCCTATGGATTTATTCAATCACATTCCGATTATTCCTTTTTCTCTTTTTTTTAAGGAGAAGGTAGAGTTGCATGTTTTGATCTATGTGGATGATATGATTGTGTCTGGTAATGACACAGGTGCTTTAGATGCTGTCAAAAAGTACCTTAGTTCTTGCTTTCACATGAAGGACCTTGGTATTTTGAAGTACTTTCTTGGCATAGAGGTGGCTTGGAGTGCGGAAGAAATTTCCTTGTGTCAAAGAAAGTATGCTTTGGACATCATTTCAGAATGCGGTTTGATGGGGTCTCGTCCTGCCGGTTTTCCCATGGAGCCCAATCACAAGCTGGCAGAATCGACTAGTCCAAGGATGACGGATGCAGAGACTTATAGGAGGCTGGTTGGAAGGTTGATTTATCTATCATTTACTCGCCCTGACTTGGTCTATGCTGTGCATATCTTGTCTCAATTCTTACAATTGCCCCGACAAGATCATTGGCATGCTGTTTTGAGAGTTGTCAGATATCTCAAAAATGCACCAGGACAGAGTATTCTTTTGAAAGCTGATTGTGATCACCGTCTTTCTGGTTGGTGTGATTCCGACTGGGCCAGTTGTCCTTTGACTCGCCGCTCTGTTACAGGCTGGTTGGTGTTTCTGGGGGGGTCTCCTATTTCTTGGAAGACCAAGAAGCAATCAACTGTTTTCCGATCTTCCGCTGAAGCTCGTTTGTGAGTTGAAATGGTTGAAGGAGTTATTGGTGTGTTTGGGCGTTCACCAGGAGTCTGCTATGTCGGTGTATTGTGACAGTCAGTCAGCCCTGCACCTGGCTCAGAATCCGGTATTTCATGAGCGCAGTAAGCATATTGAGGTGGATTTGTATTTTATTCGCGATACTATTAGAGATGGCACCGTAATAGCCTCGCATGTTCCTACTTCTTCTCAACTGGCTGACATCTTCACCAAGCCCCTTGGAAAGCAAGTGTTCGATTCTTTTCTTCCAAAGTTGGACATTTGTGACTTACATGCTCCAACTTGAGGGGATGTTAGATTATAAGATAATATTTGCAATATAAATATGGCCCATATCCATAAGCCCAAATGTAGACACTATATATATTGTAACAAACCCTAGCAATGAGAATAAGGCATTATTATTTCCTACAATTTATTTCAGCCCACAAATTTTTTCACGCGAATTTTATTTAATATATATATATATATATATACAATGTTTCCCGGCATGGTAGAAGAAGTAGATATAAGGCATGCACATTCCCGTAATCAAAGTTGGTGGTGCATGGCCGGATTGTCGTACGTAGCACGTACATATGGACCAGAGAACAGAAATTTATGGAAAAGAAAGGAAATCAAATTTTTTAAATTTTCTTTCCTCTGAAAAATTGTAGTTCTTAATATACATTTTTTTGATTTTTGGAAAGGCCAAAATTATAGTCGAAATATGTCTTTCACTTTTTTATTATGTTTGAAGTTTTTAAGAAAACAAAACAAAGTCAATTTTTCAATAATATCCTTCTGTTAATGAGAAATCTTAAATAGTTGACACATAATTATAAAAGATATTATGGACACAAATGGCAAATAATATCCCCCCCGGCTCTATTGTTGCGTAGCAATAGAAGCCTGCTCATGCAGCTTCGGCAGCGTCTTACTTCGCTCCCCTTTTTTTGCTCGAATAGGTAAATTCTCTTTCTTTGACCTCCCACCGTTCACGACATCCCTTGCTTCTCGCTGCGAACGGTGGAGGAGTAGAAGCGCTGGTCCCCTTCGGTCATGTGCTTGTGCCTGCTGTTACCTACCGTAGGACCTCCGTCTCCGAAGCGAAGAAAGAGAAGCAACAACGTTGTTCTCTCCTGGCCCAGTAGTTCCGCAACTACTACCGTGGTTGTTGCCAACGGGGACCCCCCATTCCGAAAGGTAACGAGGCTGGCCGTTAGGTCCAAAGTTGTATGCCACTGTTGTGGTGTCGATAGATTCACTACTTCAGCACCATTATCGAACATTGCAGGCTTAGCATCTATTTTTCATATATCGCTCCACACCGAGAAGAGGTATGTGTACCTCCAGCAACAACAAGAATGGAACCATAGGCTCCTATGCTGGGAGAGCCGAACATTTTGATCCACTTCTGCCTGGTCCTGTTATGTATCGTCTACTTGTTGGCAAGCTCGTCTACTTGACTGTCACTCATCCCGACATCTCCTTCGCCGTCAGTAGTGTCAGCCAATACATGTAGTCTCCTACGATCTCTCACCTCCGTGCCGTTGAGCGCATTCTCCGCTCCGCTACTTGAAGACCTCTCCTGGCCACGTGCTTCTCTATAGACCTTCCACACTCAAAACATATCATGCAAGCCTTCATATTCAATAACTTGCGAGTGATTGTTTAACCAAAACTTTGAAAGTAGTCAAATCGACCACCAAACAAATTCTAGCATACTTTCCTCGTGCCACAGCTAAGGTTGTGTGGTCCACTCAAACAACTTTTCCAAGTTTGTTGCCAATCTTCATTAGAGAAGGGTCGGAGGTAAGCAAGCCTTGTAGTGTTACCGCAACTTGCTAGCCAACACCGGCTACCGAAAACCGTTTAAAAAGCCTAAAGAAAATCGTTATTATATTTCATTTGACCTTTCTTCCACCCCTTACACAATGAAGCAAGGTTCAGAACTTTAGTCAGGGTCAACTCAAGAGAACTCATTCGTCCTCGCCCAACTTCTCTTTTCCCATCCCACCACCCTCCGTTGAAACCAATAGAAGTTCACTGACCTAGATTGTGAAAAATAATCCAAGATCGGGTCGAGAGGAGAAGAATATGACTCTTTTTCAGTATCATAGCCGGGAGAAAGAAACCATTAGTGGAAAGATCTTTTGTTCGATGTGGGACGATGAAAGTTTAGTTCATCCGCCTGTACAAATTTTCCTAATTCTTGAAAATTACTTTACTTTTCAGTTTTTCCCCCTTTTCTACCAAACATAGATGTAGAATAAATACACGATTTAATCGACAGATTGTTATTGATCCAAGAAATGGAAGATTTGACCATGAAAATAAATAACAACATGGGATGATTCTCCAAGATCAACTCAAATGCACAACACCTCTACCTACAGAAATTATTTGTGGTCGGCCAAGGGCGGAACCAGAAAGTTAAATTGGAGTGGACTAGAGTAAGCTAGGATGGACTAATGTTACTAATCCATATAACTTTTTTTTTTTTTACAAAAACTTATACGAGAAAAAAAAAAAATTGGGGTAGGCTACAGTCTATCTAGCCCACCGCTTGGTTCCGCTTTGGGGTCGGATGTACTCACTGACAGTGATGAGTCATGAATTTCCTCCAATAATATTACTACTAAAAATAAATTAAAAATTTTGGTATCTGATATCTCTATTAAGATACACTCAAATCTCACCACTGTCATGTCCCAAAGAATAATTTCTTCCAACCAAGGGACGACCAAAGAGAATTAAATGATGTAGTTGGAAATTAAGTTCATAAATGTTTGACTTTCACCATTGAATTGGGTCTTTTTAAAGAAAAACAAACAAGTCATTTTCATGGGTTTTCTATTTCTTTAATTGTTTTAATTACGATATATCTAGGAAGGAGCAAATTCTTCTTCAATGTGAGTTGAGTACTTGTCCACATTTGTTTTCCGCCACCGACACAATATATTTATCAGCACATTGAAAATTTGTGCATTGAGAAACAAATAAAACTTTACTAGAGCCATCCATATATATGCAGACAGACATTTACGTATACAATAAAAAAAAAAAGATTTTTTGACTTGTCCCCCACTTTGTTTGTCCGAATTAAGGGTACACCCCACTGTTTTGCATTAATGTACATCACCCTCCACATTTGACGGATTTCGTCAAAAATTAACGGTCAAACGTTTTGACCAAAAAATTTGGACTAAAATGTCCTTCCTACTTTTTTCTTCCTCTTTCCTCCCCCTCCGGCGGCCACCGCACCCCCGCGGCCACCGCCCCCGCACCGTCGCCTCCGTCGCTGCTGCGGCTGCGGGGAGGGGAGGGGGGAGCGGAGGGAGGGGGGCGGTGGTGGAGGGGGGGGGGGGGGGGGGGGGAGGAGCGAGGCGGGAAGGGGGGGGGGGGGGGGGGGAGGGGGCGGTGGCGGAGGAGGGGAGCGGAGGCGCAGAGGCGGGCTGTAGTGACCCGCTCCGCCCTAGCGGAACGCCGATTCAAACGGCAAGTGCAACGACTCAAAACGAGCCGTCGACCCGAAGAGTTGCTTCGACCCGATGAAGTATCGATGCGAATCGATGTAAGACTTATAATGGCTCGTCAAAGATGAATTCAGACTTAGACTATCAAAGGCGCGCTCGGAGTATCGCTCGGCCGATGCGAACATCGCTAAGGTGGGTGGCTCCGATGAACCCGTCTGTGCTTAGCCTAGACACATAACAATACGGACACTATCACGAGAATCGCTAGGCGATAACACCGTACATGCTAATGAATGACTCAACGCACCTAGATAAGGGAATAATCCCATCTTGCATGCTTGTTTAGAACATGGAAAAGAACTCGGCAAATGTAGAAACTCCCGCACCGCGCCCTACGCTCGTGCTAAGGCACAAGCTCACGTTCATATTCCTTATGCGTTCAAACAATGAAACAATGAATGGTTTACAACAATAAAACGGGAAGACTATCAACATGGTCGCTCCGAGTAGAGTTTAGCGACATTGAAAGGCTATGGGACCGATGGGTCGCCAAGGCGACTCCCGCACTGGGAGTTGCGTAATGTGTAAATAAATGAATCAAAGAATGAAAGAATGAATAAATGAATGAATACGTGAATGAGTCAATGAACGAATGAACAAGAGAAAGAAAGAAAAGAAAGAGAACATGAAAGTTAAGAAAAGAAAAGACGTTAGCGACAGGTGTGACGGGCACGCGCAACGGGGCTCGCTACCCGCGCTGCACGGACGCCAACCTGGTCGACAACGCATTATGGCTAAGGGTTAGCCTACGGCGGAGATAGCCGTTAAATATAAGACATGATAATACGAAATGGTCGTGGACAAACGGCACGGACGATGGGGGAGTAAACCGTGACCGTCGAGTGGAAGGATTCTGCGGCACGGGCGTTGGGGGGGTAAACCGTGGCCGGCCTAGGCGGAATCAATACGGGGCTTACGGGCTGCCTGGGTGCGGGCTTGGGCACCAGGAAACGTAAGTGCAGGGTATTTTCAAGAGACTTAACGGGGTGTACCAGCCATCACCCTATGCTAAGTTGAGAAATACCACAGGGAAATGTCCTAAATGGCTAGTAAAGCCAGCGACCCATGCATGTAGATTAAGTGGACTATGCTGGTGGCAATCCACGTGCAAGTCCTTGCATTGAAATCAAAGTAGTCTAAGTGAACTAAATGAAGTGCCTCCGGAACATGCTTGTTATGTTGAACATGCTTAAGTGTAATATCCTGAACATGCTCGAAATGTAACACACCAAAATGATAAAAAGGAATTCATGCAAGTGAGTTAGATAACGTGCCCACGACGTGCTAGAACCCGAGACATGGACACGCCCGTAACACTGAATGCTGACATGAATCATGTTTAGTTGAATTATATGAACTGTTGTCTAACTTGGTTTACGTTGAACAGGGAAGGCCGGACGGTAAGTATGGGTAAGTCGTGCATGTATTTCCATGCGACACTTGAATTTGGCAATACGGGATAGGTTATGACATATGCCATAAAATTGATCCTAAGGCAAGATTAGAAAGACAATGAATGATAGAGATGCACAAAAGTAAATAAAACGTGTTTGGTAATGATAGCATTGTGGGCGAGCTAGCCTCCCCACCAGTGCATAACAATGTACTGATAACCCCACAGTCTGCTTGCAGGATGCAGGAGACGTCGGCGGGTGCGGAGCTTCCATCGAACGTGCTAAGGTGCGGAGCCAACTCTGGAGCCTTGGAACGTTGCAAGAAGCTGAAGCACCCTATACAGGACATAATGTATCGGAACATCGCCATGAATCATTCCATGTTGTAAGCCACTTGGCACGTCTTTTATGTTTCAGAGAGAGAGAGCTTGAGCGATTTGTAATATCGTCCTAGCGCCGCTTGTAAACTTCTTAAAAAATCAATAAAGAGTTTGAATTCGCTTCTACTTGTGTTCATTTATTTTCCGCTGCAAATGGGGACACTCTGTGCGACTCTGTGGCCTAGACCCAAATCGGCCGTTTCTGGACTTGGCCTTGCACGGGCGCAACCTAGGCCCGTGCGGCATCACGCCTTAGCGAGGACGATCGCTCCTACGGGAGCGGGGCGTGACAGATTGGTATCAGAGCACGGCTTTACGTCCTTGGACTTCATTCGATTTTCTCAGTTTTGAAAGCTCGGTTGGTTACAAAAGAAGTGTGCGCTCTCTCTCTCTCGTTGTGCCTTGGGATATTCCATACAATAAGTCTAATATTTTCGAAAGCTCGTATAAGTACTCGGGTGATCGGGACCGATAGGCGAAGGCCTTTGTGCCAAACCACGACGGACTTGAGTTGGACGGAATCGATGCTAAGAGTTAGCAAACGCGAGGCGTGCTTGAATAAGCTTACGCTGACGACAGCAAACGAGTACACGAGACCCGAGTATAGCTCGAACGGGATGGTCATGCACGCAGCCTTTTGGCTAAGTTGTGCGGAGTATCGCGCACTTAGACTCTTTGGTGCAAACGAGTTGCGAACGAGAATAAGTGAGCGTGCAAACTTGAATGTAGTCCGTACGGGATGGTTAAGCGGTACAACTTAGTCCGCGCGTCGCGCACCTCGACTCTTGGGTGCAATCGGGTTGCGAGCGATATCAAGTACCGTTCGGTCGGAAACGGAGAAACACTTAGAGTGTATATCAATAGGAACGCTGTCCAACTAACGCTTAGGCGTACACGGAAGAGTTATTGGATTTTGAGGATAGTACAAACGACTTAGTACGTCGAGGCGACGTGATGTGATTACGCCAGAGATCCGTCGAACGAATCTAAAGGATGTCTTAGCGCATGACGCGAACGTGATTGAGGACTAAATAGGATGACTTGAATTCGAGTGGTGTATGTGATAGGTTCGGAGAAGAACAAAAATGAATGTCGACGACTAGACGAGTGGCTCGAACCCTGAGTGGTGTATGGACGTCATAGAAATTGTTCGAGCGAGACTAAAGGATTTACGGATCGTACGAGTACGTCGGCGAGGCGATGTGATCGCGCAAAGCCTTAGAACGCGTCACGCTTAGTTGGACGTGACTTCAAAAGTCCCGAACGAGATGTCGCTGGACAACTTGTCAATGGGCAACTAGAGCTAGAAAATGGGTCGGAACGATGAATGAAAATAAATGGTCTTGATCGAGGAAACTTAGAGGATCGTGCGTACAATTTTGGATGGATTCAAATAAATTGTGAATTGAGTTTGGACAACGATCTTGAAACTAGCTTGAGGAATAGCGGTCGAACTTGATCTTGAATGTTGAGAAAATTATGGAATGTCCAAACTTGGACAACAGCATCAACGCACGACTCGAAATCGGTTGTAAAGGAAGATCGTCAGGTTACGCATATCGTCGATGGTATTAAGGCGTATCAAAGATCGATATGCGATAACTCGGGGGTACTCTGACTCGGCGAATGACGATCGTGCAAATGTCATTGTTCCGTTGGATGCTATGCTTGGAATGTTAAAAATGTGTCGAGGAAAAGATAGACTTGGCTCGAGGATTTTCTAGTTGAACGAATGACGGTCAGACTGTCAAATTGATTTGGCTTGGATGAAAATGAGAATGCTTGGATTTGCTTCGTTGACAACCACAACGTTGACGTTCTTGTCTTATGCGAGCGCAACTCCAGCCTCGCACATGCGTCACGCCGGATTAGGACGATCACTCCGCGTGAGCGCTGATATGGTGATTCATACAGCGGGAGTGATTGAACTTGGATGGCGTGGTAATTTGATTGCTTTGACTTGTGGTTTGATGCGAAGGTAAACTTGATAATGACTTGGTATGCTTGATGATTAAACTTGAGCACTGAGTAGGTCCAATCCGCGTATCGAGAATGAGTTAGTCTAAACTCAACAAGAGTTATGCCCCGATGAGAATGATTATTCCACGGGAGCGTTGTATGGTGATTCACGAACCACCGTGGATAATCGGACTCGCGTGAGATTGGGACGCAATGTATTGTCGAGCTGGATGACCTCATGATCGAATACATGAATTGGTTAGAATGGATATGTGAAGTATGTCGATTGGATGATTTGAAGGGATTCGAATATACGCAATGCGTGTCGTAATGCGAATTAGGTGATCGTGCTCGATGTTTAGAAATCTGAGTGACGCGTGCTTGGGTAGAAGACCCCGTATGATCGACTTTGGTTTGACCCTAGGATTGGGGTCAGTGTTGGCATTATTGTTGGGGAACTATGATTCCAATCCTGACATTGACTTAGCCTCGAAAAGATGGCCTAGCGGGTAGGCGAGACGCCCTGTTTCATGAGTTATCAATCGAAGGATTGATCTTGAGGATTGGCATGGATGGATAGTGTGAATCACGAATATAGGAATACCCCTCACGAGACTCGGCTGACATGCATATATTTCAGGGACGCTTGGGTATATGCACGATGCGACTTGAGTGAGAATGACAAATTTCTAGATCATGCGGCTTGGCTGAATGCATGTATTTTGGGGACGCTTGGAATGCGTGCACGATCCAGCCAAGTGATACATTGAGTTCAAGCAGGACTTGAGGAATGGAGGAGTGTCGAGGATCTTGGAATTGCGTTAAGTAAGGGATCGATACTAGTACGAGCGTGGCTCGGAATCAAGAAACATGTGAGCGGAGTGTGCGTGAACGACACCAAAATTTGGCCCTAAACAAGTGAATAATATGGAATCGATATCGTGCTAGTAAAAATTGGTACAACGAATTGAACCATTGATAGGAAGTTATGCTCGACGATAGTGCAATACTTGGTCTTGAATTTGACGAGAATTTTTTTTAGACTTGGTCGACCCCGCTAAGAGGAAATCATACTGATTTCATGGACGAGAACGCTTGAGAAGCGAATCGAGTCATCTCGATGACCGAGATAAACGAGAGTAAGTTTGCCTCAGCTTGCGACCCTCGTATTTGACGAATTACAACGTGCCTCGTGAAACCATTTTGCCCCATGACACGGAGAAATAGCAACCAAGACGAAGAAGAAACACTTGAATTGAATAAGTACAATCAACTCTAAAATGAATGAAAGGCTATTCAATAAAATCGACCAAACGCGTGCGACACGGAACTTAGAAAGAAACCGAGTACCGTTCGATGCCATAGAACGATGAAGCCATTCGATAGAAAATTGCCTAAGATGCGCACACGATCCGAGTTAAGGAACGGTAGGATGACCTGCACTCAGGAAGTCTCGAGGACGAGACTTATTTTGAGTGGTGTATTATGTAGTGACCCGCTCCGCCCTAGCGGAACGTCGATTCAAACGGCAAGTGCAACGACTCAAAACGAGCCGTCGACCCGAAGAGTTGCTTCGACCCGATGAAGTATCGATGCGAATCGATGCAAGACTTATAATGGCTCGTCAAAGATGAATCCAGACTTAGACTATCAAAGGCGCGCTCGGAGTATCGCTCGGCCGATGCGAACATCGCTAAGGTGGGTGGCTCCGATGAACCCGTCTGTGCTTAGCCTAGACACATAACAATACGGACACTATCACGAGAATCGCTAGGCGATAACACCGTACATGCTAATGAATGACTCAACGCACCTAGATAAGGGAATAATCCCATCTTGCATGCTTGTTTAGAACATGGAAAAGAACTCGGCAAATGTAGAAACTCCCGCACCGCGCCCTACGCTCGTGCTAAGGCACAAGCTCACGTTCATATTCCTTATGCGTTCAAACAATGAAACAATGAATGGTTTACAACAATGAAACGGGAAGACTATCAACATGGTCGCTCCGAGTAGAGTTTAGCGACATTGAAAGGCTATGGGACCGATGGGTCGCCAAGGCGACTCCCGTACTGGGAGTTGTGTAATGTGTAAATAAATGAATCAAAGAATGAAAGAATGAATAAATGAATGAATACGTGAATGAGTCAATGAACGAATGAACAAGAGAAAGAAAGAAAAGAAAGAGAACATGAAAGTTAAGAAAAGAAAAGACGTTAGCGACAGGTGTAACGGGCAAGTGCAACGGGGCTCGCTACCCGCGCTGCACGGACGCCAACCTGGTCGACAATGCATTATGGCTAAGGGTTAGCCTACGGCGGAGATAGCCGTTAAATATAAGACATGATAATAAGAAATGGTCGTGGACAAACGGCACGGGCGATGGGGGGGTAAACCGTGGCCGTCGAGTGGAAAGATTCTGCGGTACGGGCGTTGGGGGGGTAAACCGTGGCCGGCCTAGGCGGAATCAATACGGGGCTTACGGGCTGCCTGGGTGCGGGCTTGGGCACCAGGAGACGTAAGTGCAGGGTATTTTCAAGAGACTTAACGGGGTGTACCAGCCATCACCCTATGCTAAGTTGAGAAATACCACAGGGAAGTGTCCTAAATAGCTAGTAAAGCCAGCGACCCATGCATGTAGATTAAGTGGACTATGCTGGTGGCAATCCACGTGCAAGTCCTTGCATTGAAATCAAAGTAGTCTAAGTGAACTAAATGAAGTGCCTCCGGAACATGCTTGTTATGTTGAACATGCTTAAGTGTAATATCCTGAACATGCTCGAAATGTAACACACCAAAATGATAAAAAGGAATTCATGCAAGTGAGTTAGATAACGTGCCCACGACGTGCTAGAACCCGAGACATGGACACGCCTGTAACACTGAATGCTGACATGAATCATGTTTAGTTGAATTATATGAACTGTTGTCTAACTTGGTTTACGTTGAACAGGGAAGGTCGGACGGTAAGTATGGGTAAGTCGTGCATGTATTTCCTTAGCGAGGACGATCGCTCCTACGGGAGCGGGGCGTGACACGGGCGGGTGGCGGTGGCGGAGGGAGGAGCGGAGGCGGGAAGGGGGGGCAGCGGCGGCGACGGTGGCCGCGCGGGGGGGGGGGGGATAGGGAGGGAGGTTAGAGGAAGGAAGAAGACTAGGACATTTTTGTAGTGCCCCGTCCCTACATCGTGCCCCGTACTCTGTCCACGGGGTGCGCGAGAAAGGAACACTGTCGCTATCGATTCGGCCGGGACCGATAGGTCGGGATCGACCGAGTCGATCGAACGGGAACGGTTGAATTAAGATCCATTCCTCGTTATGGAATGTCTTCTTCGGAACCAAGTCCCATATTCAGCGGGTTGCGCCTCGAGGATTGACTCTGCGGCTGAGTCGGGAGAGACCTCCCGTTGCTCTGCTTTTCACGCCGCTTGCGTTGGTTTTGGCTTTATTTTCTGAATACGTTTCGTGGATGTTTTCGATGGTTTTCATGGCTTACATTTCGAACTCGCATTTCCTATCGAACTCTTTGAATAATGCAGTGTTCTAATCGGTTGCTTGTGCGATTTCAGGTAATCGCGTAGGCGACGTCTAGCACGACCAACAAGTTCGCTCGCCAAGGTAAACTCAAGGTGAGTGGCTGACCCTTTCTTCTCGACCCCCTTCTTAGGCAAAATCGATAGTGTTGTTGCGAGAGAAAAGATAAATGCAAGGGCACGGACACGAATGAATGAACAAGTTTCAAAGAAAAATGTAGGCTATGTCTTAATAACAAAAATCATGTCTTTGCACGGTCATGGACAACTTGTCGACAAGGTGAACGTTTCCCCGCACGGCAAGCCCGAGGCCACGGGACCGTTGCGGGCATTGGGAAACAAAAGAATTAGGCGAGGACTTGCAGCGGGGCTAGCTACCCACGCTGAAAGGACCCCGTCTAACAAAAGCAAAGAGGAGTCCACAATGGCTCTGGGAGTCAGTGACCAACACACGAAATAATGCACTTGGTATGGAAAATGATAACAATTGAAAGGGAAGAACATGGTAAGTTTTATAAGGCGCGACGCGGTCCGCCGGGGTAAGTTTCAACGTAAAAGTTCACTATGCTTGTCATTACTTGTTTGTAATCCATTAGGATGGTTAGAAACATTCATACTCAATTGTCATATAAACTCTTCAACCAAATGAGAGCTTGGAATTTAAATAGCCACGCACCAGTACAAAGTGTAATGTACTGATCCTCGCTCTCCACGCAGGTACCCCGAACTACGAAGGGCGTGCCAACTAAAGCTCAAGGCGGCGTGCATTCCTTTGAAGCCTCGTCCGTGTGAAGGCTTGTTTTCTGGATTTCCTTTTGAAGAAGACCCGCACATCAGTCCAAAGAAAAATGACGACTCGACTTCCCGCCATAGCAGGTGGAAATATGTATTGGTTTTTGCTTGTATAAAAAGGGTGTAATGTATGGAACGACTATCTCATCGGCGTTCATTTTTGTAAGTCGAAGTCATGTTGTAGCCCGCGCGGCAATGATTGTAAAAAGAAGTCTATGTAAAGTTCATATTATCAATGAAAAGTCTATTTCCATTTCAAATGTGTTATTCAATTTCTCTGCGTACTCTAAATTGATGTTGTGTTTCGGATAACCTTATGACTATGCCTTGTGCGAACGCAACTTAGGTTCGCACGGCATCACGCCCGGGGGACGACTATCGATTCGACGGAATCGGGGCGTGACATAATGGTATCAGAGCACGGCTTTACATCCTTTGACCTCGCGTCTAGAGTTTCAAACCATTGACCACGCAACGATGAGATAAGTTGTTCCATACAATGAGTCCGTAATAATTTGAGACTGATGCGTTGCCTTCGTATCGCAGAAGTGGCGGAACCCACGGCCGAGCAAGAACAGAGCGCTTCCAGTGGCTCTAGTAGCTCGCATCGTCGGCAGGCCGGACCTTCTAACGATACAATCGAAAGGATGCTGCGCATGATGGAGGCGCAGCAGAACCAGTCCGAGAGCCGACATCAACGAGTAGAGGAACGACAGGCCCAGTTCGAGGCTCGCTTCGACGCGCACATCAAACTTCAACAAAAGCAGATGGATACCCTGCAGCAGATCGTCCAGACGTTTGCGGCCAACGGGAATTCTGCGACGGCACCTACCGTCACCGTACCTGCTACTACCGTGCCGACGATTCCACCCATTGAAGTCGACACGGCGGAGCCCGAGCTTCAACCTGCGGCACCAAAGAAGTACAACTTCGAAGTGTCAGAATTCAAGAAGGCGTGTCGCACCTCTTTCAGCGGCACCGAGGGTCCCTCCATTGCGATCGACTGGCTGGAAGAACTAGAAGACCACTTCGAGCTCCTCGGCATCGAAGACTCAAAGCAAGTCGCCTGCGCACAACTTCAACTACGGTTGAACGCGCATGACTGGTGGGCCGTGCGCAAGCGAGCGATTCGACCGGATAATACTACCGCGTCGATCCCTTGGGCCACGTTCCGCAAGGCCTTCGAACTCGAGTACCTTCCGTCTGCCGTTCGCCAAGCAAAGGAAAACGAATTCATGTCATTGAAGCAGGGGAGCAGGACCGTACAGCAGTACGCCGCAGAGTTCAACAAATTGTCCAAGTTCGCTGGTGCGTTTCTGCCTACTGAAGAGTGCCGCGTACGACGGTTCGAAGTGGGACTGCGACAATCTATTGGTGCGCATGTCGGCGTCCCGGAGTACAAGACCACGGGCGAGGCTCTGAATCACGCTCTCCGTCTTGAGAGCCTGCATCCTCCCAGTGCTGACGACGTTGTGCGCCACTCCAATCACAAACGTCCTAGCCATACGGGAGGCAACAACGACGCGTCAAAGCGTCCAAACAACGGCGGCTACCAGGGTCAGAAAACGATGCCTCGATGTACCAGATGTGGGCGAGTGGGACACCGTGAGGACCATTGTTTCTTCCGCAATCTTGAATGTTACACTTGCGGACAGATTGGTCACCGGGCTCAAAATTGTCCAAGCCTTCGTCAGACTCGCAACGCCCCTCTCCAACAGAACCGACAGGAGAATCGAGTGCAGGCGCCTCGACCTGCTCTGCCTGCCCCACCAAACCATCAAGACAGGCGTCCGAATGCACAAGGACGCGTCTACGCCTTGACTCGAGATGAAGCGCTTGCCTCAGACACGGTCGTGACTGGTATACTTAGTTTTAATAATGTGCCTGCTCGCGTACTATTTGATTCAGGTGCTTCGCATAGTTTTATAGCGGCGGACTTTGTCGCCGAGCACAAATTTCCGTTAGTATCATTAGACCTCGACCTTAGCGTGAGCACACCTTCGGGCACACCAATACTCACTAATTCAGCCTGCACCGACGGGATTATCTGTATTGGCGGTCAAAAGATCGGTCTGGACGTGATGGTCCTAGACATGAATGACTTCGATATCATTCTGGGGATGGATTGGCTCGGGCCGTGCAACGCAACCATAGACTGTGCCAGGAAGACGGTCACTTTCCGCATACCAGGAGTGCCTGAATTCTGCTTTTCGTGTGGTGAGGCGTCGTCGACCTGCATGTTGATCTCGGCAATCTCTGCTCGGAGGATGCTGCATTCTGGGTGCGAAGGCTACTTGGCGTCCGTCCGAGACATACGACAGGAAGGTGCAAACGTAGGTCAGACCGACGTTGTGGCAGAATTCCCCGATGTGTTCCCGGACGAGCTACCCGGCATGCCCCCCGACCGAGAGATCGAGTTCAGCATCGATACATTCCCCGATACTCGACCGATTTCAAAGGCCCCGTACAGAATGGCCCCTGCTGAGCTGAAGGAACTCAAGGTCCAGCTACAAGAATTACTCGATAAAGGGTTTATTCGGCCTAGTGTTTCACCGTGGGGAGCGCCCGTATTGTTCGTGAAGAAGAAGGATGGGTCCATGCGTCTGTGCGTCGATTACCGAGAGCTTAACAAGGCCACCATCCGGAACAAGTATCCTTTGCCCCGCATAGACGACTTATTCGATCAACTGCAAGGCGCCTCGGTATTTTCGAAGATTGATCTCCGCTCGGGCTATCATCAGCTCAAGATCAAGTCGGACGACGTGCAAAAGTCAGCCTTTCGCACTCGGTACGGCCACTACGAGTTCCTGGTGATGCCATTCGGCCTAACAAACGCCCCTGCCGCCTTCATGGACCTAATAAATCGGGTGTTTTGACCCTTCCTTGATAAATTTGTGGTAGTCTTTATTGACGATATTCTCATCTACTCGAAAGACAGGGCGCAGCATGCAGAACATCTGCGGACCGTGCTCCAGACACTTCGAGAGAACCAGCTATTTGTGAAGCGAAGTAAGTGCGAATTTTGGCTCAGCAGCGTATCCTTCCTTGGTCACATCATTTCGTCCGAAGGCATTGCAGTCGACCCGAAGAAAGTGGAAGCCGTTGCTGATTGGAAGAGGCCTGCGTCTGCTAGCGAGATTAGAAGCTTTCTTGGTTTGGCGGGATACTATCGACGCTTCGTGAAAGACTTCGCGAAGATTGCATCGCCACTGACTCGCCTCACTCAAAAGGGAGTCGTGTATGAGTGGTCGGATGACTGTGAAGCTTCATTTCAGGAGCTAAAACAGCGGCTGATTTCGGCACCCATACTCGCACTTCCGGATGGGCCAGAGGGTTTTCAGATATTCAGCGATGCTTCAGGCCAGGGCTTGGGATGTGTGCTCATGCAGCGGAACAAGGTGATATCATTCGCCTCCAGACAGTTGAAGCCGCACGAGAAGAACTATCCTACGCACGACTTGGAGTTAGTGGCGATTGTGTTCGCGTTGAAATTGTGGCGTCACTATCTATATGGCGTGGCGTGCGCGATCTATACCGACCACAAGAGCCTCAAGTATCTCTTCACCCAGAAGGAACTGAACTTACGACAGCGGCGCTGGCTCGAACTAATCAAGGACTATGACTTGACGATCGACTACACTCCGGGCAAGGGAAATGTGGTGGCGGACGCTCTGAGTCGGAAATACCTTGCCTCGCTATCCATCGACCGCAGACTACTACAAGATCTCGAAGAAATGGGCATCGATCTCCGGGTTCGATTCAGGGATATACGGTTGGCGCAGCTGCAGTTAGAGCCGAGTTTGCTGGAAAAGATCATGGCCGCTCAGAAGGATGATCCGTACCTGAAGAAAATGCGCGAGCGAATTTCAACAGGTAGTGTGACCGACTTTGCGGAAGACAAGACCGGCGCGCTGCGATTGAATGGCCGACTATGTGTTCCGGATGATTTTGAACTACGAAAGGAGATTATATCGGAGGCACATCACGCGAAATATACCTTGCATCCAGGCAGTACCAAGATGTACAAGGACCTCCGCACGACTTTCTGGTGGCACGGGATGAAGAGAGATGTGGCGCTCTTCGTGTCACAATGCATGGCCTGTCAGCAGGTGAAAACTGAGCATCAGCGACCGGGCGGGGAGATGCAGAACCTTGCCATTCCAGAGTGGAAATGGGATCATGTCACGATAGACTTTATTGTTGGCCTGCCGAAGACACCACGGGGGAGCGACGCCATCTGGGTCATCGTCGATCGATTAACCAAGTCGGCGCACTTCATTGCCATTAAAGTTACTTGGAGCGTTGATCGGCTGGCGCAGATTTATCTTGACGAGATCGTACGGCTGCACGGAGTTCCAGTATCCATCATCTCTGATCGGGATTCACGGTTCATGTCGCGATTCTGGAGTAGCCTTCAGTCGGCGCTGGGTACCAAGTTGCAGTTCAGTTCAGCTTACCATCCACAGACCGACGGCCAAACGGAGCGCGTTAATCAGATTCTCGAAGACATGCTACGGCTCTGCGCAATCGACTTCAAATCAAGCTGGGACGTCCACTTACCGTTGGCAGAATTTGCATATAACAATAGCTACCAGTCCAGCATCCAAATGGCGCCGTATGAAGCCTTGTACGGTCGGAAGTGCAGATCGCCCATTTGCTGGGATGAAGTCGGAGAACGGCAGATACTCGGTCCGGAGCTGGTAGAACAGACGGTGCAGAAGGTCAAGCTAATTCGGGAAAGACTAAAGATTGCACAGAGTCGGCAGAAGAGCTATGCCGACACCCATCGAAGACCGCTTGAGTTCTGTGTAGGCGATCACGTGTTCCTGAAGGTGTCGCCCATGCGTGGAGTTACTCGGTTCGGCGTGACGGGGAAGCTGAGTCCGAGATTCATTGGGCCGTTCGAAATACTCGAGCGGGTCGCCCCCGTAGCCTATAAGATTGCCCTACCACCGGCGCTTGAAGGTGTACACAATGTCTTCCATGTCTCCCAACTGCGGAAGTACGTGCACGACCCTAGCCACGTGGTAGATTTTGGCCAGCTGGAGCTAAAGTCCGACTTATCCTACGTTGAAGCGCCCGTTCAAATATTGGAACGCAAGGATAAGTTACTTCGAAATCGGGCGATCCCTCTCGTCCGCGTACTCTGGAGGAACCATGCGGCAGAGGAGTCGACATGGGAACTCGAGTCAGAGATGAGGGAAAAGTTCCCTTCATTATTTTCATAGAGGTAGGTTCTATTCTTAAGTTTCGAGGACGAAACTTTTTCTTAGTTGGTTATGGTGTAGTGCCCCGTCCCTACATCGTGCCCCGTACTCTGTCCACGGGGTGCGCGAGAAAGGAACACTGTCGCTATCGATTCGGCCGGGACCGATAGGTCGGGATCGACCGAGTCGATCGAACGGGAACGGTTGAATTAAGATCCATTCCTCGTTATGGAATGTCTTCTTCGGAACCAAGTCCCATATTCAGCGGGTTGCGCCTCGAGGATTGACTCTGCGGCTGAGTCGGGAGAGACCTCCCGTTGCTCTGCTTTTCACGCCGCTTGCGTTGGTTTTGGCTTTATTTTCTGAATGCATTTCATGGATGTTTTCGATGGTTTTCATGGCTTACATTTCGAACTCGCATTTCCTATCGAACTCTTTGAATAATGCAGTGTTCTAATCGGTTGCTTGTGCAATTTCAGGTAATCGCGTAGGCGACGTCTAGCGCGACCAACAAGTTCGCTCGCCAAGGTAAACTCAAGGTGAGTGGCTGACCCTTTCTTCTCGACCCCCTTCTTAGGCAAAATCGATAGTGTTGTTGCGAGAGAAAAGATAAATGCAAGGGCACGGACACGAATGAATGAACAAGTTTCAAAGAAAAATGTAGGCTATGTCTTAATAACAAAAATCATGTCTTTGCACGGTCATGGACAACTTGTCGACAAGGTGAACGTTTCCCCGCACGGCAAGCCCGAGGCCACGGGACCGTTGCGGGCATTGGGAAACAAAAGAATTAGGCGAGGACTTGCAGCGGGGCTAGCTACCCACGCTGAAAGGACCCCGTCTAACAAAAGCAAAGAGGAGTCCACAATGGCTCTGGGAGTCAGTGACCAACACACGAAATAATGCACTTGGTATGAAAAATGATAACAATTGAAAGGGAAGAACATGGTAAGTTTTATAAGGCGCGACGCGGTCCGCCGGGGTAAGTTTCAACGTAAAAGTTCACTATGCTTGTCATTACTTGTTTGTAATCCATTAGGATGGTTAGAAACATTCATACTCAATTGTCATATAAACTCTTCAACCAAATGAGAGCTTGGAATTTAAATAGCCACGCACCAGTACAAAGTGTAATGTACTGATCCTCGCTCTCCACGCAGGTACCCCGAACTACGAAGGGCGTGCCAACTAAAGCTCAAGGCGGCGTGCATTCCTTTGAAGCCTCGTCCGTGTGAAGGCTTGTTTTCTGGATTTCCTTTTGAAGAAGACCCGCACATCAGTCCAAAGAAAAATGACGACTCGACTTCCCGCCATAGCAGGTGGAAATATGTATTGGTTTTTGCTTGTATAAAAAGGGTGTAATGTATGGAACGACTATCTCATCGGCGTTCATTTTTGTAAGTCGAAGTCATGTTGTAGCCCGCGCGGCAATGATTGTAAAAAGAAGTCTATGTAAAGTTCATATTATCAATGAAAAGTCTATTTCCATTTCAAATGTGTTATTCAATTTCTCTGTGTACTCTAAATTGATGTTGTGTTTCGGATAACCTTATGACTATGCCTTGTGCGAACGCAACTTAGGTTCGCACGGCATCACGCCCGGGGGACGACTATCGATTCGACGGAATCGGGGCGTGACATAAGGTCCTTTTTTTTTGACAGAATCCGTCCAATGTGGGGGGTGATGTACATTAATGCAAAACAGTTGAATGCACCCTTAATTCGAATAAACAAAATGGAGGACAAGTCAAAAATTCTCTAAAAAAACTATGTCTATATATATTACATAGGAGGTAAAATAGTTCGCGAAATGCAAATAAGAATACACATCGCCAATACTATTGACGTATGGACACGAAATTGCATATAGTAACGACAGTTTGGATATATAAAATATATTTTTATGGACAGAAATTTTCATATAGAGTGAAGAATTTTAACGTAATTGTGAAAAAAGTAACAAGTTTGGTAAAATTGTAACTGGGGTAACTAAACTACATCACTAGTGGCGTGCGGTGGTAGGTAGGTGCCACACGCCATCACTCATGGCATTCCCTGGCCAGCCCCCACTCGGGACACGCCATGATCCATGGCCTATTGCCCCCTCACACGCCATGATCCATGGCCAATTGCCCCCATGATCCATGGCCGACACTCACACGCCATGATCCATGGCCCACCCTCACACGCTGTCCCATCACACGCCATCTTGCATGGCCTATTGCATTTTATCTTGTATGGCCTATTGCACTTTATTGCACTGTCAGCTAGTGTCCCATCACGTGTGGCACACCACACTCCATGAGTGATGGCTTGTGATGGGACACTCCATCACGTGTGGCACACCACACTCCATGAGTGATGGCTTGTGGGGAATAGGTGGGGCACACCACACTCCATGAGTGATGGCGTGTGATGGGAAATGAGTGGACCTCACACCACACTCCATGAGTGATGGCGTGTGATGGGGAATAGCTTGAGTGGGGCACACCACACTCCATGAGTGATGGCGTGTGATAGGGGAATAGGCTTCTCGCGCAACACACGCCACCAGTGATGTCGTTTCGTTACCTCAATTACAATTTCTTCAAACTTATTATTTTTTTTACAATAACGTTAAAATTCTTCACTCTATATGAAAATTTCTGTTTTATGGATATTGTATCGAGATCGTCAATGGCATTGACGGTTTGGGGATGAGATCGCCAATGCCATTGATGGTCTGGATGCAAATTTTATTTTCTGAAAAAAATGGCAAAACATGACAGTTTTTACGACGGTTATATTTATAACGGTCAGATTTATCAAACTTCTATACAATTTGTTTCCACTTTTTAACTTCACACAACCCCCAACTTCACGTTACTCTAATTCTACTCGCTTACAGTACCTCACTTGTATCTAGAACACTCACTTCTTTGGCCTTCAGTTTCTCGCTGTAAACTTTGCTATCCCTTTGACGTTGCTAGTCGGTCCGGAGAAAATGACACCTTAAAAAAAAAAAATTCGCTAAATTGTTCCTAGTCCTTCGAGAAATTCATCGGACGATGCAAATTTCGAAGACGTCTTCTCCTTCTCAGTTGTCTTGTTTATTTTCCATGACGGTGGAAGAAAGAGAGCTCGTATGAGAAAGAAAATGCGATGGAACAAAAGTTGGAACTGTTGGAATTATTCAATAATTATGGGACCACACATGTAAAATTAATTGTGTTTGGGCTATCTAAATAATTAAGCCAAATTAAAGTGTTCTACTTGAAAAATTGTCTTAAGGGTATAATTGTCATGGAATTAATGTGTATATACCGGAGATAATTCTAATTTGATGAGGGGCCAAATTAGAAAAATTACAACACACACACACACACACATATATATATATATATATATATATATATATATATATATATATGTGTGTGTGTGTATTCATTAGGGTTATGGTCCCCAACTCATACGGCCACCAAGAGAGGGTTTTCTCTATTCTCTTCTGTATCCCCATCAACAAAGAGAGGAACAAAGATTTCATCTTTGTTATTAATGGCCGTAGCGGGTTGGCGCTTCAAAATCCATAAGTCTAGCAATGGATTCAGGTACGTTTCCGCAATTTTATTATGTTCTTCATCTCATGAATCGACAGGATACAATAAAAAAAAATCTAACAGGAACCCATCAACTTTCAAAAATATAACCGTTATAATAAAAAAAAAGGCTTAATTGCTAATTGCTACCCTCAACTATCACACTTTTTCAAGTTGATACCCTAAACTTTTTTTCGTAACAGATTGATACCTCAACTATTTTTTTTTTTTCAACTTAATACCTAACATTTTAAAAAACCCCAAAATGCCCTTATCCCTTCCCTCTCTCCACCCCCTCCCCCACTCCAGGCACCCCCCCCCCCCTGCTAGCTCCGGCCGAACCCCCCCCCCCCCTCCTCGCTTTCGGCCAACCGCCCCCCCCCCCCTCCTCGCTTCCGGCCAACCGCCCCCCCCCCCTCCTCGCTTCCGGCCAACCCCTGCCCCGCCTCCCGCCCCGCACCCCCCTTCCCAGCCCCCCTCCTCCCGCTGCCGAGCCCTAGGGGAGAGGCGGGAGCGGGCGGACGGCCAGAGCGAGAGGGGGGGGGGGGGGTGGCCTGAAGCGAGCAGGGGGTGGGGGTGGGGGGGGAGCTGCGGCCGGAGCAAGCAGAGGGGGGCGCGAAGCTAGCAGGGGGGAGGGGGGTTAGGGATAGGGGCATTTTTGTCCAAAATAATATCCGGGTATCAAGTTGTTACGAAAAAAAGTTTAGGGTACCAAGTTAAAAAACGGTAATAGTTGAGGGTATCAGAACAATAATATTCATACCGCCATTGCTATATTGATAATCTCGCATCCAATCAGCCAACGTTGAAGATGGCATGAGTATAATCTCCAAAAAAATATGAAGAATTTTTTTTTTTTCCATCCAAATCGTCGTTAGTACCGACGGATTCGTGTCCATACCGTCAGTAGCATTGGCGATGTGTATTCTTATTAGCATTTTACAAACAATTTTAATCATATTATTGTGTAAATAAATTTTTAGACCATAGATCACTTAGTTATGCCGAATCCATTTCGGAGAATTGATCAAATTTCCGTAGGTTCCTACAAGGAATCTGTAGAAACCTTTGAAATATCGTCCTCTAAATTTGATGCTTCTGAATAATTGATGAAATTCCATGCCGCGAATGGATGTTTCTTGTTAAATTACAATTTAGATCTCATGCAATTTTTATAACATTTTAGATTGGGCCGGCTCATGGGTAATCTTGACAAGATTTTAGGCTTGGACAACCTCTTTCATAGGATCCTCAACCATTTGTTTTTCTTAGGACCACTCCAATCCAGTCCAGTCCAGTCTAGTCCAAACTCAACTTAAACATAGACAACCAAATTACATTTAGCTAAGACAACCTAACCCCTCGGACCGGCTCTGATTTTAGATATCAAACAAACTATCTCTACAACCAATTTTCTGCTAAACAAATTACATTTCTTTCCCAACTACACCGTTGAGAAGGAAAAAAAAAAAAAAACTTGCAAGCTGCAACCGAAGAGAAATGAAAAAAATTCTTTGTACAAATTTATAACCCCAAATTGAGGTGTTTTAGTGTACGTACGCACGAAAACGTGGACCACTTGTCACCAAAATCCGGTCCTCCTCGCTTCCCGGAGCAACGGTCGCGACTCCCCGTCCAGCGCTCGTCGGCACCGCGCCGCGTGCCGTCTCCACCAGCTGAAGCAGCACGGCGCGGCAGCCGCCCCGTCAAGCTTCGACGACGAGGACACGCAGCGCATTGCATCCTCGAACGCGGACTCGTCGCAGGGGAGGGAGACGGGCCCCACAGCCCCGTCGAACCCGTACTCCTCCTCCGCCCTCCGCAGCAGCTCCCGGAAGGCCGGGTGGTTCAGGTGCCTCGCGGGGACGACGTACCTCCTCCGCCAGCGCCCCACGCACACTGCCACGTGTCCCGACGGGACGTCGGAAGGGCAGAGGGAGGAGGAGCGGGAGCGCACTCCGCTGCACCTGCGGAGCATCGTAAATTGAATGGGAAGGGAAGAGGGAAATTGAACGGGAAGGAAGGAAGGGTTCTTATAGAGAGGAAGTGATGACGATAATGCCCTTGGATTTTTGTTGTAGTTAAGGGTTTTTGGTCGTTTTCTTGGGCAATTTGGTGGAAGCCACGGTTGTCAATTTGTTTATAAATGCTCACCTCCTTTTGTTTCCGAAAGTGGGACCTATCTATCCAGGAAATGGTAAATCAAACATTTCCCATTTATTTGAGTAAAGTACTTTTCGTTAGTCGCTGGCGATGTTGAAAAAATTTATTGTCAGTCTCGTTCGTACATAAATTTAGTAGAGGTTTTCATACAGAAGATCCAATTTTAAAGAAATTATACAGAGAGCACAATATTTGTAAAATCTACGACTAAAGAAATATCAAATCACCATAAAAATAGCTTTATTTTTTATTCTACAAAATAAAATAAATATGATCAAACGTGTGACATTTTTTGCAACAAAATAAAAAGCTGAACCTTGTGTCATTCTTTGTGCAAAAGATGTTATTGGAAAGGAACGTTTTTTTATTAAAATTTTGATTTGAACTGCAACCATTGGATGCCATAGGGACTTAGAGCATCATTAGTAGTTGAGACTCTCTAATGTAATTTGGAGCCCAAAATTTCAAAAAAAAAAAGGTAAATATAGAATAGATTGGGTTTGTATGAGAATAGTAGGAAATGATAAAGTGAGTTCCGGTCCCAAAAATTGTGTGGTCAAAAATTAATGTAGAAAAAAATAATATAAAATTTAGAATCTAGAAAGTTGGGTTCCAAATTGGAACTTACTATTCTACAAAACGAGTTTCTACAATCTAGAATCTAGAAATTGGGAAGCCCAACCCTTAGCACCCATGGATAGGTTGGGACCGAAATTGTAGAAATTGAGACTAGAAATGAGTCTTATTATTCTACAAAATGAGCTCCTACATTGTAAATCTAGAATCTAGAAAATGGGATGAGCCTTACTAATGATGCTCTTATAAACAGGACCGAATGGGGGTGGGGAGGAGGAGGAGGAGGAGAGAAAGAAGAGAGAGAGGAAAAAAAATGGAAAAATTTGAGTGGCACCCCACATTTGTTACGCTTATTTAAGGTGCACACCACATGATTACATTAATGCATAACACCCCCCACTTTGGACGGTTTCTGTCTAAAACTAACGGTCAACCCCGTTGACCCATTTTTTTTGACGAAAATACCCCCCATCACCATCATCACCATCATCAACTCATCACCACCACCATCCACCATCATCATCGCCCCCCCTCCCGCTCCGCCCCCCCCTCCCGCTCCGCCCCCTAGGCCCCACCGCCGCGCGCTGCTGCTGCCGCCGCGCGCTGATGCTGCGTCGCCGCCGCCGTGCGTGCTGCTGCCGCGCGCTGCGTGCTGCGCCGCGCGCTGCTGCTAGGGGGCGGAGCGGGAGGGGGGGGGGCGGTGATGATGGTGATGGTGGTGGTGGTGATGATGATGATGTTGGTGATGGTGGTGGTGGTGAGGGCCGGGGGGGTGGAGGGGGGCGGTGCGGCGAGGTCGGGGAGGGGGGGTGGGGGAGAGCGGCGAGGTCGGGGAGGGGGGGGAGGCGCGCGACCCGTGGAG